>JAHWFO010024270.1:529061-579837 GCA_023313115.1 Rhysida immarginata
TAAATAAGGATAAACTTGATTTTGTAGTGTCGTCAGTAATATCTGATGATAATGTTGTTAACAGGAAAGCTTGTGGGGTATAATATCTTGTAGCCATATCCAGTAGATAAGATCAGGAAACTCTTTCTAATATTTGATACATTGCATATACTGAAGTGTATATTCAATAACTATATTACCAAACAGGAAAGGGTCTTCAGGTTTCCAAATTTTAACATCTTTGATCTCACTGTTACTGGTAATTTCAAATCTCTAGATTTTATGTATAAAAAAGATTCTTTATTGAAATATGTCAAATTATTGACTCAAAAGGTCTTTGTATGCTTCTTCATTTCTAAGCTGGTATCTTGGAGGTATTTGAGGAAAGGAATAGTGTTGTTCCAAATGTTTGGCTTTTAATCATTCATCATTGTTGTTGTTGGATATGAAGAAAGATTTAACAACCTTTATGGAAACCTTATTAGAATTGATAGCATACTTCAACAAGATTTCATGAGAAAAATGTGTATGGTTAAAGAATTGGAGACAAAATGTATCATCTGTTCATCAAGCATTAAGTTTCCAAATTTTTCACTCTTATTCACATGTTAAATGCATTTTAGCTCTTGATACTATCTATATATATATATGAGTATATTTGCACATGAGACAGCTGTTATATATTATGTAAATTCCAGAATGACAGCTTGAAGGCAAACTTGCTGTTTATTGTCAGCTTAGTGGAGCAAATTATTATACATAAACTATGTCTGACAGAGGGTTAAAATTTAGAAATGTTACTGTTGAGATTTTGCAATCAGGATATCTAATGCGAACACTACTTCCTTGCTGTGCTAAATTAAACTACTGTGAATTTTGAGAAGTTTTCTGGAGTTCTGCTGCAACTTTGAAATACAGGAAATTTCAGATAATGTTTTGCCTCTATTAATATACAAATCTGATTATGCAGTTAAAAGACAACTGTTTGTTGAAAAAAAAATAAGGTTGAAATTTATATTCAAAATAACCGTATTCTAGATATGACTGTGAAAAATTAACAAATCTTACAGAAAACTCCCTTGTATATCAGAAAGTAACTTTTTAATGTAAATTTAATTCTTTTGTATTTTCAAGACAATAAATTGAACAATATTAAAATGAATATTGTTCAACTAAGATTAAAGCCTTGACACGTTCAAATATGTATGTAATATAGCTGGTATTCTATTGGAAAATAAAGTTTTATTTTTAGCATACTATTATTGTTTGTTTTAATCGTCTGTTTTATCCTTTTCTCTTTAATATATAAAAATTAATGCATTAATACTACAGTTTGAAAAAGTGGAGATTATTTCCAAAAAAATATTTACGTGCAATTTTGAGTACAAGAATTGATTTTTCGACATTTAAATGCATATAAATAATTTATTCTCTTCATTCATATATCAGATCATAGCGATACTAATTATATGCACTGCATGTACGCTGCTCATAGCACTTCTTTGCTGAATGCCGGCCAGGTGGCCGAGAGGGCTAGGGCGTAGGCTTTCTAGTTCTCGAGTCCGCCTGGCCGCGGGTTCGAATCCCGCCGTGGGCATGGATGTTTGTGCTTGTCCCGGGCTGCGTACTGTTATAACTTGTGTAAAAGTCGCAGAATGACCTTTGTAGTCGACGCCAAAATTTCTAGAACCCCCCCCCCCCCTTTGCTGAATCTAATCGGCCTAGTCGATGTTACATTATCTTTCACGTTAAAAAGTAAAAGACTATATTTTAATTTATGGTGAGTAATTTTTCATGCGTGCTTCTCAAATTTCAGCGCACGAAGTTGAATCCGAATACAAATGAAAGGGGAGGAGAGTAACAGTAATATTATTAAGCTAAATCATATGCTTAATATTCCAAAACTGTTATATTTTTTTATAACGAATCTATTTATCATTAGAACTAACATGGAAAATTCAGGGAGTAGGGGGTTATAATTAAATACATGTAATAATAAGCTAGTTTATATTTTCCATTGCATATATTAAAATGACCCCGGTTCTAAAAACAGAAAATCATGACTTGTACAAAATTCACGTAAATTAATATTATAATTTTTAGTGATTATAATTTTTTTTTTAATTTTAATAAATGTACTGATCGATGATAGTTGTTCTGGCGGTATTGCATTCTCCCATTCCGATGAAACAGGAAGCACGAGAAATGCCTGTTTTCATGCCATATCTAACCGCACGTCTGTTTACCTACAGGGAGTGGTTAATCGCATTAGCTCGCCGTCGCGGCCACTCGCCACTCTCATACCGTCGAGTCTGCAAAAGACGGTTTTCTCGTGAAACGGGGTAAGCGCGACGGTTTCAGGGCGAGCTTGAAGCCCTCTCCGTCGCGGAGAAAATTTAAGCAAACCTTGGTTCAGCTAGTGGAAAATTTAAATGCTTGGAAAATTTAAGCATTTATTCACCCCTGGTCAGCTAGTGGTTCGGGTTTTAGCAACCTCCTTGGAATTGGCGACGTCACCGGTTTGTTTGCTGTGAATAAATGCGCTCCCACACACAACAGGTTAGGCTTTCTTCTAATTTCTATATTCGGGAAGTCACGAGTAAACCTCGTTGCCGAGTGTTTCGCGGGAACCGAGAAGTTTTTCCCTCCCGGGAGCCACAAGGGGAAGGAAGGCTGAGGACACGACAATTAGGCTGTCCGCCGCTGAATTTGGCGTCGGAGCTAGATAACAAGGCTACGACGAAAACTTACCTTTCGCCCACGGAAGATTCGGGGCTTAGAATTAACCAGTCGGAGAAGGAGGTCGCAGTTAACGTAACGGACGAGCAGGCGCCCACCTTGCATGAAAGTTCGGTCTCACCTACTAGCAACGGTGCGGGACACTCTCTGGAAGAGATACGGCTTCTCGGTCTTGAGGATAATTCCATAAAGGGACAAATAATTAAGGCTATTGGATCCACAAGTGTTCAGGCGGCTTCAGAAGAGGCAGACGTTGGCTGCATTAAGACGAAACGCTGTTGCAGCGTAAGCGCGCCGCTTGCCGGTAGGCAGGGCGTAGCGGGTTGCGAGGCTATAGTTTATCCAGCGAGAGTTGGAGTAGGCGTGGCTTAGTGTTGATATCGATTAATCATGTCAGGCAATCGACGCGCAAGGAATTATGGGGTTCTTCATTATCTACGCGGGCGTCAATCCGTTCACAACGTGCAGTAACGAGCGATCATAATGGCTAATTCATATACAACACCTAACACCGTTGGAATTCGAGGACGAAATCTTCACAGCCAAGCTAGGGAGATTGTGTGGACTGACAAATGTTTTCACGAAGTTTAAAGAGAGGACTGGATACCGTGGGTCAAGATCTTTCTTCGCCGTCATCATGCATGAAAAACTGCGTATGAAATTCGGAAAAATTGACAATCGAAAGTTTTATATTGAACGTACAGATGTAGTAGCTCAAGGATACCGATATTTACGACAGATACAAGTGCTACGTAGGGATCCATCGCGTATATTTGTGTACTTAGATGAAACGTGGGTAAATGCGCATCATGGCCGAGAACGCCAGTGGCATTACGACGGGGAGGACAGCGGCGAAGCACACCGTGGGCGCTTTATTCGTCTGGTAAAGGTGAACTATATGATATGATAAAGCTAAATAAATCAGAAAAGCACTACGTTATTGACGAGTTGATTACAGATGCCGGACATTTAGTGATCAGCGATTTTAACCCCATCGAATTAATCTGGTCACAAGTGAAAGAGTTTGTGAGAGAAAAAAAACACCACGTTCAAGCTCGCAGATTTTGAACAGTTAACGAAAACGGCGACTGAAGAAGTCACTCCTGAAAATTGGAAAAAGGCAGCTGAACACGTTATTTGGATAGAACAAAAATATTGGGAAACCGATTGTTTAATTGAGGAGCAAGTGGAGCCGCTAATAATCCACGTGAACGCGAGTGGGATGACATTAACGTTCTCCCGCAATCTCCTCAGTTTGGATTTTTTTAATAAACAGTCTTTTTCTAGACTAATTCATTAAAAGGCCATTTTAATGGCCAGCAAATAAACGAAAGAGGCCAGAACCTTTTTTTTAAATTTTTATTAAAATATTTGTAGTAAATAAATATTTAATTGCAATTCATTTTTAATTCTAATTCATTAAAAGAAATAGCAAAAGAAGTGAAAGTTATTTATTAAAGAATAAAACATTAATGATATATTGACTTCAATTTAATTGCTTCAATTGCTTGCAATTTTAAATAAAATAAAAAATAAAAAAATAAAATTAGTTAAACATATATAATTTATGTTACATGACGAAATAAGTTTTCTTTAAGTGTATTCTTTTTTTTTTTAATTTAAATTGCAGTATAACGTAGTTTCACTAAAAAGTAAAATAATATTAAACAACGCTTCACAATTAAGACCTGTAAACCAGGAATGATCAGTCGCATGATCAAACCTTTCTCTGATTGGCCAGTTCAGAACTTCCTGGACTCCGCCTGGATGAACTATAGTCAAATTTATTGCCACAGTAAATACGATAGAGTTTATGCGTTAGCAGGCGTAGAGCATAAGGAATTGCGTGGAATTTATTGCCTAACTAATGCTTATTGTTTTTCATCCATTCATAGGTCTTGTACCAGTTACCTTGCTTCCCGAGGCCTCATTGCAGTTAAGGGTTCCAGTGATCCTCCCTCCAAAAAAGGATTCCACGACGTTTTCTACGTTGTAAGCAGATTCACGAGATTTAGTCGGCCACAACCCAGACACTGGCAATTTAGATTTGTATTGTACTGTTTAAAACGCTATGAACTTTGTAATGGCATTTTTCAATTACATGCTTCAGTAATTTTTGAACTGGAAATTTTTGTAAAAAAAAAACTTACTAATGATTTGTCTCATGGCCGGTTTTACCAAAATAAACAAAAAACCAAAATTACATAGAATGCGGGAAAATTCTACGTAATTGGTTTGCATCACGTAAAATTCGAGATATTTTACCATTATTAGGACCGATGGGTACTTATGTTTTCACAATGTGCTGTCCGTCTGTCTGTCTGGTGGTGCTCGCGTTCGAACCACAGAGTAACTACTGTGGTTCGAACTCTACTCTGTGTTCGAACGCTTCCGAATTGTCGATTTCCGTTTTCGCCATTCGACAACTTATGCAAAACGACAGACTGAGTTCGTTCGTGGAAAAAAAGTCGGTGAACTACTTCCGGTTCAAAAGGTCGCAAATAACAGAGGGGACCACGTACTTCACTATAAAATTCCATGTATAAATGGCCTGTGCATTGATCAATATTTTTCTTTCTTTGCCATTCGATAGCTAAGGCAGAGAGAAGGCTTGTGAATTAAGTGAAGACATATGATGGTCTTCATTGGTATTAAAATCAGTCAAAATTGGTTCAATGGTACGTGTTAATGGTACCCATTATGGCATGTAATATATCAAACAATTTGTAATGAAGTGTCATGAATGAATATGACGTCAAATTGATGATATTCGAAATTGGTTCAAAGGTTCGTTTATTAGAGATACCATTATAGTCCATTGGAAATTTTCAATGCTAAGATTTGGCATGCAATATATCAAATAACTTTGACTGATGGATCATGAGTGAATGTAACGTAAAATTAATGATAGAATAAATAAAAGAGTCTCGGAATAAAAAAGTGGCAGTGTTGTGTTTAATGGAACCTACGCGTTTATAGCTGTAGCCTACGATTGTTTATATTATATACTTTTTTAATATTTATTTATATTTTATTTATAGAAAAAATTGTTACAGAATCCAGCCAGGACCAGTATGGCACACGGCCGACATGTTAGGTCCCTGGCGGAAATATAGATAAAAAACACAAGTAAAACTAAACAAAACTAGGTTAGTAGGGGAATTAGAAAGAAATTTCCTGTGTCTATATTTGAAAATGATCAAAGAAGACGAGGATCGGATTTTATTAGTGAGGTTATTCATGAGCTAAATGCCAGTATTGGTGACACTTTTAGATTGATAGACACATGTGGCCAAAGGGATAGCTATTGTGGCTGTATTACGGAGGTTATAAGAACCGGGTGATTTAGGATTAAAAGAATTCTGGGGTAGCGAACAGAGAAGTTTATTATTTAAAATGTGGAAATAAAAAGACCAAGATGAAAAGAATGTAAAAAGTAAATAGGGAAAAAGATGCGAAACTGAATCGGATTTTTTAAATTTAAATAGAACGCGGACAAACCATTTCTGGATACTATATAACGCTTTAGATTAGTTTTGGTAGTGGTGCACCAAAATTAGAGACCATAAATGAAAGAAGATTGGAGAAGCGCAAAATAAACAAGAAGTAAGATGTTTTTTGGTAAATAATGAAGCCGTGAAAAAGTCCAAGGCGATAGTTTAAAGAAGAGGCCAGGAAGTTATGGGGCTTCTTTTACTTATCTGTTTTCATTTGTATGAGAATAGAACGTATATTCATGAAGATATAAACATTTCTTTAAAAAAATTCGAATTTTTTCCTTTTTTTTTTTTTTGTTTATAATATGCAGAGTTTTCAACCCAATGCAATTCCATTTTCAGAAATGTTGAGAAACTACAGTAGCGAAAACACTCTGCAGTCATAAAAATTCCAAAAATCGAGGAGAGAAAGTAAAGTTGAAATCGAGGAAGGTATTATTAATTTTATTAAGATTCTTAATTTTAAAAATGAAGTGACGTAAAAAAACTTTGGAAATTTTATAGAAATGCCAAATCTACCTATTCTTCAATTTGGTCTTCCAATACTGAAAGAAGAAGGTAGGACTAGTGAATTACCGTCTGTAAAGGTAGGACTTATGATTGGCCTTTAAATCCATACGACCAAAAACTATCAACAAGGAAATGTTTGAAGAAAAACACTTGTTGGTAGTTCCTCATTGATTCCAAGGCGTGACGAAATGCACTATTTCATGAAAAGAAGACACGTGTGAATATCTTGAAATCAGATCACAAATTATAACTTCAATAAGGTTACCAGTACGCAGTCGTATCTTATTAAACAGTAAATCTTCCTGAATTCGCATCAAATTTATGATGAAAATTAATTTCGAAAATTTAGCTTTAAATTATGCGATTCGTCTCCAAAATCTTCTTTAAAAAACCCTCTCTCAATAAAAAGCTAATTATGGCATAAAATAATTTAGGTTCAAAATTGTAAGGCTTAAGTTGAAACGAATCCACCAATGCTGTCAATAAAATAGGCGCCTAGACCGTACGGAAATATTCCAATTAAATTGTCGATAATTGGAATCATTTCAGTTTCCTTAAAAATCTCCTTAAACTTCAAATATGCCATTTGTTTGAATACGGTAATATATTGCCATTGAAAATATTTCTCATCTAAATTGATGGCAGAATTATCAATAATAGAATAAAAGTTTTTAGCGTAAATTGGTTGAGTCGTTGCCAAAGAATCTTGAATCGAGAGAGGAGCCAGGCTGAATACATTCGTTCGCTGTGAGCTGCTCGTCCACTGAAGGAAATTTTTCTAACGCAGTGCTTCTCAAACTTATTTCTGTGAACGCCCTCTGAGCGTATTCAAGACTTAGTACCCCCCCCCCCCCCCCGTCACCCCGCATCTTAAAGTTTCTGCAAATGTCAAGGTGATTATAAAAAAAATCAATTGGGAATCACCTGCGTGGGATAGGGGGAGTTCCTGGTTTGGAAGAAGGGAGCGAGATATAGCTATGGATCGAAAGGACGTCTTGTAAAGAGCTCTTACTATAACTTAATTATAGAAATGAAAGGATTTATAAAATTCTTTTTGATACTGCCATCGGCGATACAATCAATTAATAATAAGGGCTATTTTTTTCAACCTCCGATGGGGCATAAGATAAAGACAAATGTGATTAACAAAATGATTTTATTACTAGGTGTCCAGTACAATTAAAGTTACTTTTTGACATAGTCGCGTATGGATTGAGACATTTTTCATACTGGTGAAAGAGTCATCCAATACCCTCTTCATAGAAATACTTGCTGATATACAAAGGGTTGTTAGGGATCTATGGTAACAAGTTACAGAAGGCCAGAAACACACACCCCTTTCAGCAGCATCGCTGCTATTGCCCTGCACCGCAGTTTCCACTGCAAGAGGCAGAACATCAAGATCAATTCGTAACCACTCCTGTTCACAGGCTTTCCAAAGACCCTCCACTGTTCGCGGTCGTCTCTTTTCGAAGGCCCGTTTAAGTAGGCCAAAGGCACAAAAATCCATAGGCGATGCGTCCGGTGATTTGACGGGTATATCGCTGAATGAAATGGAGCGGATTACGGTATCTCCTTGAACTCGACGTGTGACTCGACGCATTGTCTCGGTGCAGCCATACATTATTTATCTCTGTGCCGTACAAATCGAAAATGTCACGTGGAAATATGGGGATTAGAACGTTAGTCTGGTAGTACATGGCGTTGAGTTTGGCCTTCGACTCAACTGTGTGTAAAAATAACTCTGGTTGTGGCTGTATCCCGCCCGATCATGAAACCTTTTGAAAATGTTTTCTTGCATTCACGGTACCATTTTCTGAAGTCCTTAGAACCCGTTGGGCGGTAAAAAATGGCTCGGCGCTTGTTGCAGTCGCTAAAACTTACGCCTCATCAAGTGCGAACACGTATTTCCACTTTTCATCCGCCAGGTATCGTTCATACAGTTTACGGCAGTTGCTCCGTCGGTCTTGAAATGGCGCGGAAACAACTTATGAACGTGACTCTTATCGCTTCTCCAGTTGTAAATCACGATTGATAATTGTGTTTACCGTGCACACAGATGTCCCTACCTTTTGTGCAATGGCCCCTTGTGTTCGTAGATTACATCCGGTTACGAGAGGCCGAAATTTCCGAACAATGTCAGGTCTATAGCTAGTGGATGATCTCGAATTGGCCTGCTTTTTACCCTCAGGAATGGCGCAGTTTCTGGTTTTGCCAATGTTATTTAGTACACATGATACCTGTTTCTTGGAAACTACGAAGCCTGGCTTCTTGTATGCTTTTTTAATTTCGGAATAGCTGAATTTGACGTCGGAAAGGGCTGTTATGTCGCCCACTTTGAGAAACACTGTTGTAAAGCAACTGAAAATTAAAATGTAATAAAAGTTCACAGTTAATACATGTATTGGCAATATTTAACTATCTAATTTATTACCTAAAACTTGATAGAAGACGATGTCTGAATTATCGGCATAATTGTTGGCGCCAATGCTTCGATGCAGTAGATGGGACTCGCACTCCTCTGAACGACTTAATGAATCACGAAAAGTTTCCTTACAACTTATTTGACTCACATTTGGTCCAACGTAGTCTTGCTATGCATCAAGTCCATAATTGCCCTTCCTCGGCTTGTTTACCTCTCTCCTTTCTGATGCTCGCCTGCCCTTCTTCCTAATGGAATCATCGGAACTTTTCCATTCGAATCCTCTCGGGTTCACCTTTTACTTCGCTTTTATGCTCACTCTCGGCCAATCAATGCTTCGAATCCGTACTTGCCTATTTACTGTAAGCATTTTATTTCTTTTGAAATAGCCGCCTCGGAGCTCCCATGATTCTCCTCGGAGGTGAAAGCTTTCGCTTTCAAATCGAAACCACTTGACATCAAGCCATTTAGCAAACTACTCAAATTGATTGCATTTATGTTGGTATCCCGAGAGCCCTTGACACGATTCCCCACCACAAACTCCAGATAAATTGAAGGATTTGGAGTAGTAGGGAAATTCATTGACCTTTTGAAATCTTATCTTAATCAAAGAACTAACTATGTTATCATTAATAATGAAGGAAGGATATAAACAAACAATAGGAATCCCGCAGATGATCCATTGGGGTCTTATTTATTTATCATTTTGAGAAATGACCATGCATATAAATTTAAAAAATTACAATTTTCTCTATGCTGATGACATAAAATTATCAAAAAAAATTCAGCTCATAAATTAACTGTCATCAGCTACAGCTATAAGTTGACAGATTATGTATTTGGTGTAAATAAATGGGCTAAAATGTAATTTAGGCAAAACAAAAAAGATGACTCTTACAAGGAAAAGCAATCATTTTTTTTTTCAATATAAACTTGAAGGAGAAAAAATTACTAGGGTATATCAAATAAAGACTTGGGAATGGTTATTGATAGTAAACGTTTATTTGTACCCTAGATAAATGGAGTTATTGCCAGGGTCCTACAGTGTCTTAATTGGCAGATTGGGAAGATATATTAAGGATAAAGAGGTGTTTTTGTATATCCTATAAAATTAAACGAGATTTTTTATTCTTTTTTCGGAAACGGTATAAGGATTTTAACGAAAATTAGTATTCAGGGTGTTTTGGGTACCAGAAATTCATTGCGCTAGGTCCCGTGTCCATAAAAAATCGTAAATGTGCACTTTTTAGGTTATGTAACATGTATGGGTTTTTATTAATTGCATCTTGTATTCATCAAATTATTATGTCACTTTTTACGTCACTTATGACAGGAGGGTTATTATGTCACTTTTTACGTCGTACCCCCCTGCGTTAAAAGTTATGTAGTACCCCCGCCCCAATATGCCTAAAAAAAATACCAACATTATTTCGACGTAAAATTTCTCGTGAGTTTCGACAGTTATATTAAATTTTGGAAAAGCTGGAAAGTTGAAGCATGTTTTTAATTTTTGGTAGTATTTTTTCTGCTGATTAAGAATATAATTTTTAAATTTCTCTAGTACGCACAGCTTTCTTGTTCACAGCTTTCTTGTTTTACAATGAAACATTTTTAAATCATTCAGTGTTTGGAGCCTGGTAAATTTCCTTGCGGCCCCAAAATATGGATACTTTAACAATGTAGCCGCTTCTCTTCACTCCCGTTACTTTAACATAGAAGTCTCGAAGTGCATAACTTGGAAACGTGACGTGATAGAAAAAATCTAAAAGTAGATTCGGATTCTACATACAAATTACTACTAAGAACACTAAGTGTGGGTTTAGTCACAAAATGCGTGGTGACTAGTGTAATAGGACATTCGCGATAAAAACAACGATATTGCTGTTGTATCACATCATCGATGTGAATTTCCTGCACAATGACCAAACTGGTCTGTGTCACAGTCAGCAAAAATTATGTCCATCTCAACAGAAGTAATAAAATGGAAAATTCTTACATGTCCTGCTATTCTTTGAAATTGAAGAACTGAAAAGATGAACTATCTATTGCATAACTGATGTGGCCTGAAGGTGAAGTGGAGCCCCCATGGCTGGCAGCTGTTGGAAGGACTTCAGCGGGTATCCAAGGATGGAAAGTAGGATGCCCAGGCGCACATGCTGTTAGGGACGCGGGCAGCCCCTAAGGGCTGCGTCTCCTAAATAAACGCCTCATTATGAGGCCCGTACACCCACCGGTGGGTCACCGATGTCGAGGGGAAAGGTGCGAGATGTTGATCGTGTCCCCTCCGATGACCTTACAGAGACGCTGAGAGGATGAATAGCGTCTCCGGAACGTAGCTGGGCCTAGCCGATGCCATTCGAGATGGAGGAAGGACCTGAGATGGATGGCGCCTCTCCTCCAGATGACGGATCCTGGTGGATGGGATCCAGCAGATCACTGCTGGCGGGCCAGCCAAAGCTCCCGGTTTAAAAAGGCAATGGGATTGGCCAGGTCCAGCTTATACGCAGCACTGGTGGAGCTGTCCATCAGAAATCGCACTGACTGGTAAGTAAAATCAGTCAGAAGATAGTGACGTGAAAGACGATCCCAGATGGACTGTGCAAACGGGCACTCATAAAACACATGAGCAATGATCTCAAGCGACCTGCAAAACTGGCAACCAGCAGATCTGGCAACTCTCCAGCGAAGCAAACATAGGAGAGAGTAGAATCCATTGTGCAGCAAGCGCCATTGCAAATTAAAACGGCCTTCTCGACGGCGAGTGACTTAATGGCCTTCAATATGGCTGACCATGGATACTCAGGGCGCCACCGTACGATGCCAGAAGTCACACCCTGGTCAGATCGCTGGAAGAACCAAGATAGACGAAGGTTTCCCCAGTCTTGCGAATCGAGCTGTCGAAGTCCAGGCAGGAAGGACTAGATGATAAAAGTCACTGGCAGCGTGTACGGAATAGGTAGCCTGTTCATTTTAAGAAGAAGTGTAGATGCAGGAAGAAGAAGTTGGCCCAGACAGGGGGAGGAAGGAGGAATGCACGAATCAAGGCGGCCATTCTGGCCGCGATGAGGTATCGCTGGATGTCTGGCAGGCCCAACCCCCTCCCCCATCAAAGGGGATAAACAGCCTCTCCGAACGAATGGGATGACGGACTGCTGAATAACCCCACAGACAGTTAACTATCGCACTACACACCTTCTTTAAAAGAGGCGGAGATGGCAAGGCGAACAGGCACTTAGGAGTCAAGATAGCTAAAACGTGCGTCTGGACGAACCTCGCTTTGACAAACATCGAGGTGATAAAACGAGAGTGATTGTCAAGGCGGGCGATGCATTTGTTAATTACCAGCTGCCAGTGACGAGAGTCCATATTAAGTAAGAAGGAAAAAAACATATCCCAGCACTGTAATTTGCTCACACCTCGTTATTGGGAAAGATCGAAGATAGTCCACCGTCCATTTCCCAATAGCGATGCCTTTAGACTTGACGAGATTGATGAAACTTCCCGTCGAAGTACTAAAGAGGTCAAAGGAGTCTTTATAGATGCTCAGGGAATACGCATCAGATGCAAATAGCACTAAATCGTCAGCATATGCCAGCGTACGGATGTTGATGGAAGCAGCTGGCAAATCATACCCACGGACATCTAGGTGGCAATTAAGATATTGCAATAGTGGCTCCAAATAGAATATGTATAAAAGGGAAGAGATGGGACACCCCTGCCTGACGCCTTTGGACAGTTCGAAGAAAGGCGAAGTGGAGCCATTAATCGCCACACATGATGTGGCAGAAGCATACAGTGCTGAGATAATCGTAGCAAATTTTCGAAGATGAAGATGGTGAAACACTCGGAAAAGAAACACGTGATTCAGGCATAAAGTGTGCACAAAACTGGAAATCCACACATTTGGGTGGTTTTCGGTGGAAAACAGGAAAGTTTGGCCAAATGAGTGCACGATACTGGAAATCCACACATTTGAGTGGTTTTCCGTGGAAAACAGGAAAGTTAAGGGCTTTCCTGGTCAAGGGTTAGCACGGCAAGAGTCTGACGACGCACACGCGCTTCCTCCATAACACATTTGATGGTAATCAGGTTGTCGGACATCCTGCGGGATGGAATGGAGCAGGATTGCCCCGGATCGAAGAACTCGTCGGCAAAGCATTTAAACCATTGTTGGAGCACACCAGTGAAGACCTTATAGTCTGTGTTAAGTAGAGTAATAGGTCTCTACTGGTTGACAAGTTCAGGATCCGGTACCTTGGGGAGTAAGATGATTCTCCCCGCGGTAAAGTCCAACGTGATGGAGGAAGGGTCTTTGAGGATCGAATTAAACACTTGCACCAGGAAAGGCCCAAGGAGTTTCCAAGTCGCATTAAAAAACGAGTACGGGATGCCGTCTAATCCAGGGCTGGACTGATGACGGCCATCCATCGACAGAAACTTCTTAACTTCATCTTCGGAAAAGGGACGGGTAATCGACAGGTCAGCATCAGCAGTGAAAGGTCTAAGTGCCTCGATCCAATTCATCGTGGCGTCAGATGGAAAGACTGGATGGCCAAAAAATGATGAAAAATGGGAGTGGAAGGCGGACAAGATGTCAGAGTCAGTTTCCACTGCCCCATTCTCTACCACCAAACGACGACACCTCTTCTTATTGGCGCGACGCCTCTCCTCAGCGAACACAGCTAACGACATAGGCCCATGAGCGCGGGTCTTGGCAACCCGGGTAACGTCCGAGCCTGTATAAATTAATCTACTAGCAGTAATCATAATGATCACCAATATGAGTGATCCGGTTAGCCTTCTTCATTATCAGGAGTTCCTTGGTCAAAATACGAGGAATAAGCTCATCAGCTCTATTAAAAGATAAATATTGAATATGTATCTCGTACCAATGAGATCAGTCAATATGAGACAGTCATCTAACTGAATGCAATAAAATTACATATTATTAAGAAAATGTATGCAAGTAAAATTAAACCTGTAATTTTTATACTCAAATAACGTGCTGCTTAATGGTAGGAGTAAATCTTTCCAAACCGGAAAATGTATATCTTTAAAATTCGTCATTGCATATGGAAGAATTATTTTTAATCTTCGAGTCGCCCTACGATTATCTCCATCTTCAATCCACTGGTTTACGTTTGACGTTATTGGTTAGGCTTTTGCATTGCCGTAGCTAGTTCGGTAAGAAGACCACTGAAGCTGAAAAGAGAATTATTTTATTTCATATGTTGTTTGTATGTCTGCATATATATATCCTACGATTTCTCGAGAATGGCTTAACTGTCTTTGCTCTTCGATAGAGACTTCCTGAGTTTAACTGATTAAAAATGTCTTTGAATTTTTCAAGTGCCTTTTAGAAGTCATCAAAATTTTTCGTACGAAAATGCATGTATATGGCATATGATATATCATTCGAATAGGAATGACCAAAAATGAAAGAATATAAATAAAATTATTCCCGATTTTAGAATTGCACCATTTGAAAAAATCGAAATTTCAAAAGATCTCAGTAACTCATTTTTTAAAAAACTTTCGTCAGTTTTGGTTTGCATCAATAATTTTAGCCGAAGTCCTTTGCATCAGTGATTTTATCTCCTGCCCTTTGGGGCTGGCATGATAACTTCGATTAGAAAGATGCCCAGCTGATTAATTTATATTTATATTTTCATGCATTAATTTAATTTTTCATTTGCGTGTGTTTGTGAATATTCGTGCGTACAGTGCTTGTAACACGCAATTGTTGGAAGGATTGCAGAACGAAAGAATAAGTCTTTTTAGTGGGATGAATAGTACGAAATATTCGTACCATTAATAAGGCATTGCAGAAGAAGAATGAATGAATTACGCAAGTTAATAGGATATAGTAGGTCCAGACAGTATCTTTCATAGCTGAAGAAGAATTGCAAAGAGAAGTGATAAGTATGGAAACGAAGAGATCTATAAAAATATGATATTCTGAAAAGAAAATTAAATTAGTTAGCGAAGAAATAGAGGCTCAACACTTAAAGACTCTCTTATTTTGCTGCTATTTCAATTGAATCATGGAAAATTTTCACTTCAAGATCATTATTTGATCTTTATGTCCGAGTCCAATTTATCCAATATTGAGCAATTAGTGAACGTAGAATCTTTTTGAAGAAAATTCATTTTGTATCGAAAAACAAACGACCGTTTCTTTATTTAGCTAAAACCCCCTTTATATTCTTTCAATAGGGTCTTAGCTAAGTAAGTTTTGCAAATTTTGAAACGAATTTAATTAAAAAGAAAATTTAGTGTGCCGCAAAGAGATTTGTTCAGTTACGTTTCAGTATTCGAATTTAGAATCTTCTTATTCGAGCGGAACATTTCGGCCTCTTTCAATCTCTGATAAGATTCTGAATTACCGTCATTGTAGAAATATCAATATTTTTAGTTTCTCTCAATTTCCAGGCCAATGAATAATTTAGAATTTGAGACGGACAAACTCGTGTCTCGTCCACAATCAACTTATTTAATTTAATGGAGCGCAAACAAACTCGAGTTGCTCTCATAACTCCATTCCAACTTTAAAGCTAGTTATTGGTTGGTTTCTGTTTTCCATGTCTAAATAAAAGCAAAGAATATAAAGTTTAGTATTATACAAGCCATTTAGAAGATTTAAATGTAAGTGCAGAGTAAATAAACGAAATTTGAAGTGATAGGGGTATCTGTTTTTTTTATTCACTCTTTAAAGACTGTCCTAATCGAAGTAGTGGACAACATTTGTTTTACAACCATGAAGATATACACTGAACGCTCGCGAGTGTCAGATTCAAGACAAACATAAAATCTACTCAAGTTATTATTAAAGTAATAAAAATGATTATAAGCTAATAAAGTTGTAAGTTTAAATAAACAAATATCATTGAAAATTACTTGTTCAACATTTGTATGCATAATCATTAAGAGAAACTTTGTTTAAATAGGCTGACTTTGGCAGCATCATGTCGAAATCGAGATCCCACTAAAAAAGGAACTATATTTTCCTATTTGAAGCACAAATGCTGTAATAGCAAGGTAATCGGACAAATTTAATTTTCTCTTCACAAGACTATAACAAACTTAATGCCGTTTTCATATAATTAAAAACCGCCAAATATTCATATCTAAAACTCGAGGATTCAAAATATTTGTAAAAATCATAGCTTTTCTCATTCTGTTATACGTTTCAGCATTTTTCTACACAAATAAGACCCTGGCTTAACACTCTTATACAGGCTTTTCTTTGTTGAAGTGTACATAGACGTTTGTAGTATATTCAGAGTGATTCTGAAACAGTGTGTATAACTGTAAGCAATGACAGAGGTGAACAGAATAAATATTTTCTTTTAATACAATGTGGGTCTGAATTTGAACGCTGAGATATAAACAGAAATAAAAATGCCGCCATCAAGATCAACAAGTTAATAACTCAAGTTTTGCAACGCCTAGAATAATGAATTTTGGAGAAATAATAGGGTACATAAAACTGTGTATACCGTTAAAATTTGATTGTATTCCAACGAGTAGTTTCCGAGTTACGCTTTAGGAATGGATGTGCATTACCCGGATGGCAATGGTAGGGTCCATGTAAATTAGGGTCTAAACACGTAAATTGTTCGTGTTCTCTCCTTTAAAAGAGAGGAGACGAAACATGTAACTCCATTGTCGTACCATGGATCGCTTGACTAATGCGGAGCTAGCGGACATGCATCTCGTCTACGGCGAGGCACAGGGTAATGCTACTGAAGCGGAAAGGATTTACCAAAAGCGTTTTCCAGACAGTGGTCACCCACATCGCCGGGCGTTTCAAACACTAGACCAACGACATCGAGGCTCAGGGTCGGCATTTTAAACACCTACTGTAATGTCATTCCTGCCTCGTACAAGTTGCATTATCTCTGTAAGGATGCATTTCCGGTCCCATGTTTATAGGGAAAATTTTGTTCCCCGCTACAAACTGTACATGGTATTTCATTGTTCCCCTACCTTTCTGAATCACCCTGTATAAGCGTCTATATATATATAGCTAGTAAAAAAGAAGTTTTAAAATCGTTTCTCCCTGTTAAAAAAAGGAGAGACGCGCCAAGGCACACTTCCCAAATTTGTCCACGTATTTATATTCTCCATAACCGACCAGAAACAGTAGAAAGTTCAGGAATAGTGGAAAGAAATTTTTTAAGCTTTTACCTAATTACCTAAGGTGCTGGAAAAATGTATAGAGCAGGGATGAAAATGCCAATAAACGTAGCAAATCCATGCTGATTTTGCTGGTTTTTTATAGACGTGAATTAGATGATACAAAACGTTGTTTCCAAGAGCATTTAACAACGAATAAAGAATCAAATGCAAATTAACAGCCATTATCCCAACCTAGCTACTTGTAAGTTGGAAAAAAGTTTAGAGTCTCACGTTTAATATCCGATAAAGGCACCCTTCCTCTCAATGACCTTTATTAGTCTGTTTGTCACTGATTCACTGAGTTTCACTAACACTTCTGGATCAAGGTTTTGCCATGCTACAGTGATACTATTCACCAATTCTTCTCTATTGCTGTACTGACGGAAATTGCTGTGTACAGAACACACCAAGATTCCACAAATGTTCGCCACTGAGTTGAGATTTGGACTCCGGGATGGCCAGTCTAGAGCAATCACAGAATTAGCATCAAACCAGTCCTTGGTTGAGGCCGAGCTGTGAATCGCAGCATTGTCCTGCTGGAAAATCCATTCACCCTCCGTTATGATCGGACCGTATGGAAGCAGATTATCCGCCAGAATATCTTGATCTCGTATGCAATGGAATTCATCCGGTGTGATACGAATGCAATAGGTATAGTTCCGCCAGCAGCAAACCCTCCCTAAGTCATCATTGAGCCAACTCCAAATTGTCTCTTTGAGAAGAATTCCTTTTCATTTCGAATATCATGCCAATAGTACTTGAATACATCTGGTCCGTCCATGTTGAACTTCTTCTCGTCTGAGAAATCAACATTCTTGCACTTGTCACCGTACGTAACGTTTTTTTTAGCAAACGCCACACGCGCTTCACGATGAGCTGCTGTCAGAGGTGATCTTCCTTCCATTTTTGAGTAATGCAGATTTGGAGAAGAATGCAACGCATTTCGTACGGTTCTACTAGTGCACGGGAGGTCTAGTTCGGCAACAATCTGCGAAGAAGAGAGGTGCTGATGACGAACAAGGCTTCTTATTCTTGATGTTTGGCAAGCGGAAAGTGCACTTGGCTTGCCAGATCTGGGTGCCATTCCATGTTTACCTGGATTTTGGAAAAATTTGTTAACAGCTAACTTGGAACATCCAACTTCTTTCGCAATTTCAGATCCAGTCCGTCCGCATCCCTTAAGAGCAACAATTTACCCTTTTTCATACTCTGAAAGATGTTGCCTTTTTGGCATCTTGTATATTGGTGTTGTATTACAGAAACAGTGTGGTATATGCTCTCATATGACGTTGCTGTATACTTTCATCACCTTGAATAATCCTTTCAACTAATAAAATATGCAAGAAACTGGACGACTCTAAATTTTTTCCACCTTCCAAGAGGGTAGGTTGGCATAATGGCTGTTAATTTGCATTTGATTCCTTATTCGTTGTTAAATGCTCTTGGAAACAACGTTTTGTATCATCTAATTCACGTCTATAAAAAACAAAAAAATCAGCATGGATTTGCTACGTTTATTTGCATTTTCATCCCGGCTCTATACTTTTTTTCATCACCTTAGTTCTAACTGTTTTTATTGTTTTCCTGAGTTTTAGGTAAATTGTTTTAATATTTGGTACCAATGCAATTTATTTGTTTGAATAATAATAATAATAATAATAATAATAATAATAATAATAATAATAAATATAAAGATTTTTAAAAAAATCTAAAGATTCTACAACTAAACAATGTTTTAAGCAGGCAGCAGCTGATTTTAAAAAAGCAGTAAGAGAAGCAAAAAAGATCAGCAGGAAATAAATTTATCAACTCTAACAAAATTTGGCAACTAATACGAATCAACTGTGCGGCGAATAATCCAACTCTTTCAGTTGACGATATGAAGGATTATTTGATGTGGATAAATAACCCAACACACATCCCTCTCCCAAAAAGGCTAATTCCTTCTCCAATATGGGTAGGGGAAAAATCATCGGACCCAATTATCCCCTATGGCCGTGAATTTAAGAAAATGGTGTATTCAGTAAAGATAAAAGGCCCTAGTTACCCGTTAAATATAACTGACATATTTATAAAACATCTTAGCATGAAAGGTCTAATCATGTTGCGGGCTCTATGTTTATCAGTAGTTTGAACCAAGACCTTTCCCAAGAGTTTAAAATATGCAAAGATAACCCCCATATTTAAGAAAGGAGACATGAAGGACTTAACCAACTATCGTCTAGTATCTGTCTTATCCCCATTGACAAAAATTATAGAGAAGGTTGTGTTTCACAGCCTCACAAAGTACTTATGGGAAATAATCCCTGAACAGCAGCGGGGTAGTAGACCAGGGCATAGAGTTAATGGGGAAGAATGTATAACATTTCTCAAGCAAAACACCAGATGGCGAATTGTACTACCCATCCTAAAGCAGCCATTTTTAATGTTAACTTACGGGGAAAGCGGCGGTTTTAATTGAATTTTTTTTAAGTACGAGGGGAAACAATTCGGTTTTCAAAGATTTATTAAAATTCAATAATAAATGAAAATTGTTAAAAAAAATTTGTTTAAGTGCCAGATGGATTTTCTTATGAAAATTCGCATAAAAAAAAAAACCGCTTTTTTTTAAACATCATTTTGCTGAGCTACATAATTTATTAATGCCGTAAAAATGTTCAGCCTGGCATTTTTTAATTTGAGAAACCAATAGCTATTGCAAATTGTTAAATTTTCACTTCTGTTAAAAATTTTATTACAAATTTATTTTAAAAATTCATTTTAATTAAAAATAAGAACTTGTGAAAAAGTGATAGATATCAATAAAGATAGTAAGACATTTAATATTTTTAACATCACCATTTTTATTAATTCAGAACAAAAAATTGTAGTTTCTCCCACAGGTTAACATTAAAAAATTGCTGCCTTAGGGTGGATAGTACAATCTGCCTCTGGTGTCTTCTGATGTCTAAATTCTTCCCCATTGGATTCCACTTAAAATCTATATAGAAGCCACAACAGCTTACGACCAAAGAAAGAAGTTCATTATCGCACAAACTGACATCTCGAAAGCCTATGACACTATTTCACGACAACAACTTCTGAACGACTTAAAATCGTTGGGGTATCAGACACTTATATGGCTTTAATTGAAGATTACTTTAAAGATAGAGTTAATGTTATCAACTATGATCCCCTTATAACACGACAGTCAAATCGTGGAATAGTTCAGGGTTCAGGGGTTGGCCCTATGGTGTTTGCTGTCGCCACTTCTTCGATCTATAGGTTGCAATTTAACTTAAACATCCTAAGTTATGTCGACGACAATTTTTTATTTAGCACCTATAATTCGTCAGATCAAGAAGTTACCGAAGATCATCTCAATCAGGATTTAACAGCTCTTTCGAATTGGTACTTAGAACGCGGTTTGAGTCTTAATAAATCGAAGACTAAAATTCTCATTTGTGCAAAAAACGAGAAAGTAAAGAACTCTTTGAAAATAGTAGGAATAATTATCGACACGCATCTATGCTTTAATGAGATGATCGATCAAGTAATTACATCTTTATTACGAAAAAGCCATCTAGTTAAACGGATAAGAGCTTTTTCGACTGTGAAACAGTTGTGTCAATTTATCACCGCCACAATAGTGCCTAAGCTAAATTATAGTGCCTTATTTTGGTCATCTTCTTCAGCAGTCAACATTAAACGAATAACTATAGCCTACAACCGTATAATACGGGTAGCTTTTAGACTTAAAAAATTAGACTCTGTCACTCGGATCTGTAATCGGTTTCATCTTCCGACGATCAAGACAATAATAAACATAACCCTAATTTCAGAACTATCTAATGCTATTCGTGATAAGAACCACCCGGCATCGTTTGTCCACGACTGGTTGCGACAGGGACAAAATTATCGACAAACTCGGCAATATTTATTCGAAGTTCCTCATTGTACTACCTCATTTATATCGAAACACTTTCCATATAACGCAATTGATATCTGGAATAACTTCCGTTTGATTTAAGGAGCAAAATTAGACAATGCACCTCTCTAACGTGCAGCAACTCATGTGTCCATTTTTATCGTTGTCTGAAGGACTATTACATTAACATACAGTCGTAAGGAGTTTTAAATTGTGAGATCAAAGTATCGTGTGGGCACACAGGAAGTCCGGCTTCTTTTCACAAGTTTTATCTATTAATGTCGGAAGCGAAGTTTGACCTTCAACTTAAGTAGAGTCCTACACGGATTTAATGGATATTGTATCTCTTTTTTATATTTTATTCCGGGGGAGTGCTTCCAAAGAATTATAATAATAATAATAATAATAATAATAATAATATTATTATTATTATTATCTTAAATTTCGATATCGTATGAAAAATGAACCACCCTGATTTTTTTTCCAGAAAGAAACTTCTTAATATGTGATTTATTATCATGACTATGGCAGTGAACCACATTACAGTGGAATATAAAAATGCGATAAAAGGTATATAATTTACTTAACTTAAGTGTCAAAACTTAAATATAATGCAAACCATTCAAACTCATAAATGATAAACGAACGTAATAGAGTTTTTAAAATAAATTACAGGTCTAAAGAAGTATTTTCAAGTTAGATATTATGTAAATCTTTCGCAATACTTTTTTACGGAATACAGCAGATCATGAATACCCCCTTTGGGTGGCGTAATAATCTTGAAATTTCTAAACGAGTCGAGGTCGGAAGAATTCTTCACAGCAAAGAGAAAAATAGCAGGGAAAATAGTTTAATGCGATTAAGTGTGCGCTATCAGCCTAAACATGGTTGAATTTTTCAAGGGGGTTGGGAGGCCGAAGCCGTGTTGCTTACAATCCTCTTAAAAGATGTCACTCGCTTCAAACGAAGTTTCCGCCTCGAAGCATCATTCATGTCATCTTTTGAAATTCATTGCCAAACGAGAAGGAATATATTCGGCCGAGTGGAAGAGAATTTCACCCCGCCCTTCACTTTAAATTAAACGTGCGGCGGTTTCTACGTTTGTTTGCGTAATCTACGACTAAGATTAAGCCAATGATCGGCTCTTTTCCGCCCCTATAAGAACGAAGGAAATTTTTATTGAACTTGATTTTCCGATGGATAGTGAGACGTATGCCGCCAAATTGTTTACACAATACGAAATAACGGAAAAGGCATATTCAAATTAGGGAACAACAAATGAGAATTTGTTTTCACATCAGTACGAATCGTTTTCAGGTGCGCTTGGCAGCAAAAAGAGATATAAAAAGTTAGAGCTACATAAAATACATGTGCTCAATGGTCCTAAATTAATCCATTAAAACTTCTTGCATTAAAACAAAACCTACAGAAATTGCTATGATATACACTCTCTGCTCAATTAAAGTGGACAGCTGCCGTAGTGGAACATCCTATGCAAATTCGGGCAATAATTTGAATCCAGCAAGATCATGTGTAGTTGGGGTCATTTGGTGTCTTACCACGTGCGGAGATAAAAATGCCACCATCAGGGAGCTGAGAGATTTTCAACGTGGAGTCGTCATAGGCTAATACATCAGTGGCCAGAGTCGCTTTACTGAACCTGCCAAAGTCGACCGTGGGTGCTACAAGGTGACCCAAAAGTCGCGCACATCTAAATTCGATGGTCCATAAATAGTGTAATAGTTGAAAAGTTTCATCGCTACTTTGGAACTTTTATATTTTGAGCATATTTTGTGAAAATCCACATGTGTTGTATATCAAATAGTATTATTTAATGTCGTCTGTTTTCGATGTGCGCAACTTTTGGATCACTCTGTATTATCACGAAGTGGAAACGTGAAGGAGTGAAAACACGACATCATGAAGGTGGCCGAGCCCGCATGCTGACCGAAAGAGACCGGACGACCCTGAAGCGGTTGGTACGGCAGAACAGGGCTTTGCTAACAGGCGACGGGAACAACTATCAGCACCATAATGATTTGTCGGGAGCTCCATGCCTTAGGTACACCGGTCGGGCTACTACCCATAAGCCTAGCATCACCCCTATAAATGCCCAGCGTCGTGTAGTTTGGTATAAAGAGCGACGGTTTTGGTGGATGGACCGCTGGAAGAGCATCATATGGAACGACGAATCACGCTTCACCCTCTACCGATCGGATGGACGCACCTAAGTGTGGCGTGCTGATACAAAATACACACCTTTGAATCTGAACAGCGTGCAGAACACCCATAACATTCCTACAACATGCACTAAACTCGGAAACAACTCCATGGTAGACATCCTTCGGAGGCTGCTACCGGAGTGTCATCCCAACAGTGAAGTTTGGCGGTCGTGTTTCTCCTGGTTTGGACTTGGTCCGCTGGTTGTGATCAGGGGAACATGGCATCCACACAGTATCTCGACTTTCTAGACAATTCCATGCTTCCTATATGGTGAAGAAGCCATTTGTGCTCCAGCACGACAATGCGCCGTGTCAAAAGGCCCGTGCTGTCAGCGCTTGGTTTCCGGAGAATAATTTCAGAAACTTCAGTGGCCTGCCCAGATCCAGACCTCAACTCTATTGAACATGTTTGGGATGAATTGGAGCGTCGGATTCGTGCGCATCCGATGCGACCGGAAACGCACATCCAACTTGTTCAGTCTTTGAAGGAGGAGTGGGCAAAAATACCGGTTGCTTGCTATTAGAAATTGGTGGAGAGCATGCCACGGCGTGTGAACGCTGTTCTTAGGGCAAAAGGCCACAGCACGCGCTTTTAGAAACGCTGTAAATAAAGCGCCTGTTCCATACCAAATCAATTCTCTTATTTGTTTAATTTCTGTATCCATTTGTAACTTATTTACTGACGCCCCTCGTAACTTAACCTAAATCAACAAAATCTGAAGACCAAAAATCTATTTAATGATGTAAAACTTACAAATTGTGATAAAATATGATAAATTAATTACATAAAAGTATTTAATTATTTTGCCAATATAAAATGGTATAATTGCTAGTTTGTTGACTGTTGCTAGTTCGTGGACTGTTCAACGAAAATTTCAACTTCATCTAATCGTCGCAATGTGGGATTATTGAACGTATTATCTTTATGAAGACAAAACATGATTGATATGGATTATTATGTACGAATGAGAAATTGATCTATTGCAGTATAACAGGCTTAGTCTTTATATATTTTGTGTGTTTGTTTGAAAATTTTAATTCAAAATTCTAACTGGCTTGATAATTTCTAACTTTTATTTTGGCAAAATTATTAAATACTTATATGACACAATCTATCACAATCTGTAATTTTTCATCTTTAAATAATATATAGGTCATCATATTTTCTGGTTGAGGTTAATTAATTTGTTAATCTTATTTTTATTTTATTTTTAACCGACTTCAAAAAGGAGGAGGTTCTATGTTCGTCTGTATGTGTTTTTTTTATGTATGTTCATCGTTATTTCCGTCATTTTTAAACCGATTTTAAAAATTCTTTTTTCATTGGATTCAGTTTAGCACCAAGATGGTCCCATATTAATTTCATTGTTAAGTCGGTTTATTTTTTTTTTTAAATCATTCAACTTGTTATTTATATGAGGCATGTTCATATGAAACCCGGTCGAGTGAAGTTGGTGTAGTAAGAAGAAGACAAGCAAGAGGAAGTACAAAGCAAATAGAAAGAGTGGTATTTAATGATTTGTATTGCGCACACGTTTATCAAAAGAAGTGACCCATTCCACTCTTTGGGAAGTGACCGATCCCACTCCTTGAGAAGAAGCAAATTCCGTTCGTGATAAAAGATGGCTATCAAAAACAAAAACAAACTGGCATGCTGCCTTCAGAAGTGATCGTTCTCCACGACAATACACGCCCGCATATCATAAAAGTTGTTGTGGATGCCTAGCCAAGAAGAAATGGGAGGTTCTCGAACACCCTCCTTATCCCCTTGTAACTTTCATCTCTTTGAAAAAATTTCTTTAAGAGACAACGATTCAACACCGATGAGAAGGTGCAGGAAGCAGTTATGGACTGGTTCAAACAGCAACCTACACTTTTTTTTTTTGAGACGGAATTTCCCATCTCCCCAAACAGTGGGATGTGCCTAAACGCCATGGGTCACTTCTTTTGAGAAACGTGGGTACAATACTGTTCGTTAAATACCGTTCTTTCTATTTGCTTTTGTTTCCTATTCCTTCCGCCTTCTTACAAAACCTCGACTCGACTTGAATGGGTTTCATGTGAATACGCCTCGTAAAATTCGATTTTATCAGCAGCAAAACTGATGAAAAGAAAAGACCGATTTTAATGGTTAGGGGTTTAATCGAAAGATCTCAGTCTACCGATATGCCTTTTGGAGGTTCTAACTCTTTACGTCAAGTGACCTTTGACCTACGGGTTATCAAAGGTCCCACAGACTTAGCAAAAAACAAATACAGTATACAATTTTAATTAGGATGATCATTAAAAATACCAGGCTTGAATGGAATGAGCATAGTCTGTAAAGTCTTGGCCAGCAAAAATGGTTCGGGTAATGGTGATGCTATTGCTGGTGGCAGTGATGGACACAGCGGTGATAGAATGATTTCCGAAAGCAGGGACAGGAAGCGGGCGCAGCAGAGCATGCTGCTCTCGAAGGTCGAAAGCGAACGCTTTCCAGAAACAGGGGCCCCAACAGAAGCGTGAGGCCCACCCTTCTTGCGAAGAGGAGACGTACCCTTGACTAGAGCAAGAGTCCCGAAGAACTACAGTATGCCGAGTCCACTTGACAAGCCTTTGACATCGATTCAAGTGCCAGGAGTTGGCCCGAGCTGATAATTGGCTAGCAACATACTGCAACATTGTTACACAATTCATTCCCAAAGATTATGCCCGCCAGAAAGATCCCAGTCTCGATCACCATAAGGAAAGATAAGTGGATCAGTAAGATCAGTGGGGTAATAAGCTAATAGAGAGGAGAAATATTTCAAACGCCTCCTGATCTCAAGACATCCTGTTTGCTGAGGAATTCCGGCAGACCGTCATTGATTTTGAAAATCGTACCAATTCATTCTGAACCGTTTAATTCATTTGTCCGCTTGGGGTACATTTTGCTTTTGCGCTCCCCAATGAGATACATGTTTGTGCTTCGGCCTATTCTGTTTCTTCCTTCTAGATCTGATACATGCGCTTATATTCTCTCGCGAAAGTGACAAGTTAGTAAGTTTTCTCATGAGAGCAGAATCGCAAGCAGCATTTGATGGAACGCTAATACGTTACTGTACTGCCTCGTCTACAGCAAAGATTTTTTATAGAAGGCGTTCTTTGCAACGTAAGGAACCGATGGCTAGATCTGGCCAACTTTATGGTCAATGACACCACGAATCTTAACATAATAGCAGCCGTGGCTAGGGTTCTGACTTACTCGGCTTGAATGTACACTGTCATATCAATGAATTATGACCAGCACCCCTTCAAGGCACACGCATGGTTCGCCCCAACAACGATTACACATTGCAAAATTTGCATAACAGGCTGAGAAAGCTTTAAAGCTGGTACACCAAACGGCAGGTGTACGAGCCTCAAGATGGGTAAACGTCCGGATTTAACGGACATCCAAAAAGGGGTGATAATAGACTATCGCAGCAAGGGTGGCACCATCTCCGAATCGGCGCGATTTGTGAACTGTTCACAGTCCGCTGTAGAGAAGGTGCACAAACAGTGGACAGCAGGGACAGAAATCGCCTCCCAAGACCATCACTGTAAAGGGTCACGAGCCATCGACCAACGGGGTGAGCGGCGCCTACGACGACTCGTAAAAGGTGACAGGAGAGCCACAATCCATCAACTGACCACCAGATTCAACAGTGGTGCCAACAGACGTGTATCCGACATTACCGTTGAACGCACCCTGCTACGGATGGGCCTGAACAGTCGACGCATAGTTGCTGCACCCATGTTGACCAGGGGTCATCGTCAACGACGCCTAGACTTTGCACGTGAGCACCGCCATTGGACCACAGACGAGTGGGCTAAGGTCGCCTTCTCCGACAAGTCAAGGTTTTTGCTCCATAAGATTGACAGGCGATGGCGACTGCGTCGTGACCACCATGAAAAGAGACTGCAGGAGGCTATTGTGGGCCGGAAACAGGCTGGTGGGCTAGTGTGCTTGTGTGGGGGATCTTCCGTTGGGAGCAGTTAGGTCCACTGATTCGTCTGGAGAGCAATTTGAATGCCTGTGGCTATCTGTCAATCGTAGCGGGCCAGGTGCACCCGTACGTGCTCATGATCTTCCCCCAATATGATGGTGTGTTCCAGCAGGACAATGCACCCTGCCACAAGGCACGTCTCCTTCAGGATTGGTTCGAGGAACACTCTACTGACTTTCGAGTGCTCACTTGGCCCATTAATTCGCCGGACATCAATCTAATCGAACATCTATGGGAGCACCTTGACCGCCATGTACGGCAGCTGGACCCTCCACCTATGACTCTCGAAGCTCTGTGGACAGCGCTTCAAGCGGAATGGACTGCCATACCATCGGACACATACCGCACACTTCTTGCGTCCATGCCATGACGCGTAGTAGCAGTTATAGCAGCGAAGGGTGGCTACTCCCATTACTAAGCGGGTGTTCATAATTCAGTGATATGATAGTGTATATCATTGCCAGTCCAGCTTTATGTTCTTCATGTTCTTTATGTTCTGATGCTGTTCAGCAGAGACAAAAGCGACATGTCGCTCTCGTGAGCTCTCAGGGAAAGGAAAGGGTTCCGGCGATAGAAGACGTCACTTTCGCTCTCGCTAAAAAAATCTACTGAAAATTTGTCGTTGCATAACATTTTACGCGATCTGTTATATTTAAATTATCACATTAATACATCGTTTTTTCCAAAGCTTTCAATGCTCATTTATGAAGGTGAGATTTTAAATAAAATTATGAAAATAAGATATTGTTTGAATTTTTTGCGAAATAATAAATTTATCCATTTGCAAAATAGCTTGTGAAAATGCTTGGTAGCTAATTTGTTGTGTTTTGGAATTCTTTCCTTAAATTTGTTGATATCTTACAAAGTTTTAAACTTTATTTCATTTCAGTAGGTGTTTAATTTCCTCTGTTTTAAATTTCTGCATTGTTATTTCAAAATTCAATGGCAAATGACCTACGCAAGTAGTAATAAAATTTCTTTGAGACCGAGATATATTCAATAATAATTTGATAGTTAAAAGCTATTTCTATTCTTGCATTGTAAAAAAGTTACTTAATTTTATACATTCTTATCAAAACATAATTTTAATAGATTTTATCAAATTAATTTTTAGATTTATATCAAACACTTCAATTTAATAGTTTATTTTAATTGTATTAAATAATAAAAATTATAAAATTACAATTATAATAATTATAATTTGATAATTAATTATTAAATTACATTTTGATAAAAATATATATATATAAAACTCCAATTTGATAGATAATTTGAAAATTTTTAATTAGGAAAAATGACATTTTGATAAAAAAGTTTACAAAAAAAAATTTAAACGTGCAATGTATTTTAAAATTTATTCATTTATTTATTTATAGATATTTATTGTGTTGAGGTATAAATCAACCAACAACTTATTTTAGCTAAAATTTTCTATATTTTTTCTTTCAACCAAACACCAAATTTAAACTCGATCCGGATCGGGGTGTTTATATGCACATTATTGGATTGACCTCTTTCCTGAGGCATGCTTCCCTGGTTTCAAACCACCTCTTTCGACTGGATTGAACTCGATCCGGATCGGGGTGTTGAAGCCTGTTTACATGCCACTTTTTGCAGGATTGACTTGAAACTGGTCTTTCGATCCGGATCGAAACTGTGCATGTAAACGCAGTGATTTACAGTGATTCGTGGCTGTGAGCTAGTGAATGACAGTGAGGGATTTGTGAGAGTCAGATATGGGAGTGAGTAAGTGAATTGCAGTGGCGCGAATTTGTTCGCATGCCAAAATTTTTTGGGAAAATTTTTGAAAGTGCCGAGGGAGGCGGAATAAAGGAGCTGGGTCTTTTGCCTTAAGGACATATTCCCCTCTGATAGGAACACTTTACAGCTGATTAATCTGTTATTTACATTTTGTTTTTTTGTTAAAATTTTGACATTTTTCCAAGATGGGATATGTTAGTTTTTATTACAGCAATATGCTAAATAATGCTTTCTGTAATTAGTCTAATTGCTCGTTCATGATTGTTTACTCTGTTACTTACGGTTCTTTTTGCTTGTCCACTGTAAATTTTTACAATTTTGACATGGAATTTCATAAATCACGTTATTTTGCCAGAATATTACTTAATTTAAATAATTTGAATTTATATAATATAAACAGAAATAATTAATAACGCAGAAAATCAATAAACTATTAATACTCCACAACAATTTTTTCATGTCACTTCAGTTTAAATCATGTCTTCATAAAAAAAATTCCTAATATTGAAACAGAATTTTCATTATCAATGTTTATTAAATTTCCATTATGAAAAAGCATGATGAGCTTATACAAAAAATCTTTGATAATAGTAATTGCCATGAGTAAATCATGAGCAATCCTTTTATTCATCATTTTAAATTTCCAAACCTTTAATACCTGCAAATAATAATACCTTGCCATCCCCTTGTATGTAACATTCTAAAATGTTGGCATTTGTACCAAATGATTTCAGATTTTTTCTTAAATAAATTATCTTTAAGAAATTTAATTTTTTTGTCTCTTTTGGTATGCATTTTGTTTCATATTTTAATTTTTTCTCCTCCAAATCTATTGATCACCGTCATAAAGCGTGTCCCTCTCAACACTATGACTTAAACGAACGGGGTGTGTTCTCTCCACTACTCCACTGATGTTTGGTGGCTTTCCTGCAATCCGAACGTGCTTTGCTGCGTTACTTCCGGTAAAGCTGTTACAAAATATGGATTTCCAGCTCGCATCTCCCCCTTCCAGGAGACTAGCTGATTGGGATGAAAGGATGATGATGAAAATAGACAAACACAAACATCCATGCCCTTGGCGGGATTCGAACCCGCAACTCGTTGGTTACGAGAGCGGCAAGACCTGCGCCTCAACGCTCTGCTACTAGGCGTCATGGCATGGACGCAAGAAGTGTGCGGTATGTGTCCGATGGTATCTTACCCACAGGGCATCTTATCGGTGGTCCGGATCGAGTTAGATGCATGTAAACGCGAGGCAATTTTGGATTAACTCAAGTCGATCCGGATCGAAACGTGCATGTAAACGTAGTGAATGTCACTGTTACTGTCACTGTCTACCTGGTTCATTGGCACTGCTTCCATTGCTCTGTCCCACTGCTGTTGTCATCTTACTTTCCTGCCACTGTGTCACTTTCTTCTCATTGCCAGTGTCCTTCTTCTCTTTCCCACTCTCATTGTCTCCTCTCTTACAGCCATTATCACTCAGTCTTTCCCACTACCACCATTTGTTCTCCCAAGGCCATTTCTTCTGCGAATATCACTGTCTCTTTATCTCTCATCATCAATCTCTTCCCGCCAATGTCTCCTCTCCATTGCTCCTTCTCTAAGTCTGTGTAAAAATTCGCGAATTTGTTCGCATGCCAAAATTTTATGGGAAAATTTTTGAAGGTGCTGAGGAAGGTTTCAATGAGGGAGTTGGTACCCCCCCCCCTTTTCGATCAGGGTCTTTTACCTTAAGCACGTATTCGCCGTTTTTATAGCTGGTTCCCACCATCGTGTGTTGTGCATGTAACAGTCAGAAATAACAGCTTTAATTTTAATGGTTTATTTGTTACATGCAATGTTTGCATTAAAGAAAACATTTCATTATATCAAATACTACAGTGTACGTTCACAGATCTCTTCTGATGATAACGGCGAAATTGTTCATAATCCCTTTACGCGCTGCGTCACTTTGTACTACCTTTGCGCCTTACAGAATTTTACGTGCACAAAAAAAAAACTACGTGCAGGAGTAGGGTAATTTTGAACACATGTATCTCGGTAACGGATAAAGATTTCTGAACAAAAAAAAGCCTTCTAGCTTATTGCTTTAAGAATGTAAGGTAAAAAGTAGAATCATTTGCTAAGCATTTAAAGCATAGAAATGGCCGGCTGGGTAAAAAAATCATGTTTTTTGGGATTTTCTCAGCACCTGCCCATGAACTAATGGGGCCTCCATAAGCCCCTTAAGGCCCACCCTAGACCACGCTTAATACCAAAGAAACCAACCGATTTGCTCAATTTGCTTACGCTGAAGGCATGGTTCCCTGTTCAAATTTTGACCCTGCACTGTGTCATAGGTACAGTATGCCAATTGTTCCGATGGGCATAGAAATGATCACTTCATCCCTTGTTTCTACCGGCAATAGAACCAGGTATATGAGCAATCCCTGAAAAATCGCAATTTGCTGCGCGCCATTTTTAAACATTCAAACTTTATTCATAAAATTCAAAGAAACTAATTTAGTCAAGCCAAATATTGAAATATCAGATACAGTCAATTATTTAAACAACTTTATGACAATGAAGCAAGTTACAAAAAGTTAAAAATACGAGGGGCGTTCAAATTTGACCTGGATCATTATTTTTTGTAAATTTCATTGTTGTAAAAATCTAAACTTTCATTGTTGGGATGGCAACTACTGCCTGTCATGCAAATGCAGCACCACTCATCCGATTGTTTGGCGGACAGCAATGTGTCGCCCAAACTGGAACAACGAATAATCATCAAGTTTCTCCACAACGAAGGTGTGAAATCATCTGAAATTCACCAGAGACTTTAAAGACAGTTCACCGAGTCAGGTTTGTCTCGATCATCTGTCTTTGCTTGGTGCCAAAGGTTTGAAGGAGGGCGAGAATCAACCGGCAATGAACCTCATAAGGCAAGACCAGCAACTGCTGTCAATGATGGCATCATCGCACGAACAAATGAGCTGATAAGGGACAACAGGCGGATTCATGTCCGAGAATTGGCTTCAATACTGAACATCAGCACTGGCGGTGTGGAGACCGTCATCCACGATAAGCTGAAATTCAACAAGATCTATACCAGATGGGTCCCTAAGCAACTCTCCGAGGATCACAAAACCACCCGGGTGGAAATCTTTTCCATGCTGCTCCAGCGATATGACAGGGAAGATGACAGCTTCCTAAGGCGTGTTGTGACCACCGACGAGACATCGATTTATCACCATACTCCTGAAAGCAAGCGTGCAAGCATGGAATGGCGAAACCCTGACTCACCACGACCCTAGAAATTCAAGATGACACTGTCGGCAACGAAAGTGATGGCGACTGTATTCATGTCGATTTTCTGGAAGAACGTCGAACCGTAAATGCACCCTACTACTGTGACATTTTGAGGACGCCCCTGAAACTGGCACTAAGGAAAAAGCGACCAGGACTCACCAAGACAATGCCAGACCACACACGCAGCAAAACTGACTATGGACACACCGATGTAACTCAAATGGGTTTCTTATCACATTGTCCATACAGCGTGGTTCTTTCCCCTTGAGACTATCACCATTTTGGACCACTGAAAGAGTTCTTGGGAGGGCAGAGGTTCGGCTCCAATGAGGAAGTGAAAAAGGCTGTCCTGACGTGGTTTCGACATCAGCCTGAAGATTTCTACAGAACCGATATCCAGATACGCCCAAAACGCTGGAAAAAAACGTGTAGAGAAGCAAGGAGAGTTCTTTGAGATATAACTGATGTGTGTGTATGCGTGTGTATGTGTGCGTGTGCTTGTGTGTGTGTACGTGTGTGTGTCTACGTGTGTGTGTATTAGTAGTTTCCTGATGTTATAAAAAATAAAGTCTAGGTCAAATTCGAACGCCCCTCGTATGTTCAGGTAAATTTCTAATTTCAATTGTTAGACATTGTAATTTTACTTTAATTAATTGGACACGACCCGTCAAACTTTCGTTGAACAGAGTGTAAATAAAAACTCAACAAAAAATAATTACAACAAAACAAACAAATAAAAAGTGCATAATATTTAAATAACAATTAATTCTAAAAAGCTGACAACTTAAAATCATGATGATGAACCTAAAAACAAGGTTTGAAAACGTTTATTTATTATATTTATTATTTTATATTTTGATGAAATAATATCATCTACAAAGCCAATCACCTAGCAGTTATTTGTGATTCGTCCATTAAAATAAACCATCAAAAAAGTAACATGAAACATAGGAACATCATAGGAATTATCGATTCAACAGGGATCTCAGTTGTATGAGATTTAAAAGAACATCACCTGAGAAAGAAACATTAGGTTTCAAAAATAAATTTCAACATCGAAGAAAACGCCCCAAAAGACTGCAGAATGGCCTTAAGAACACAATATCAGGGAAACCATCTGTCCGAAAGGACTTCTGTGTATAATGTAAACAAAGAAAGAAAAAAAAACACATCAAAAATCTAAATCTGGTAAATTTTATTATTTATTACTTTCAATTTGGCTATCAACATCTTCTTAACTTAATTTATTTGAATGTATTTAATGTAAAGAGGAATAATTAATAACAAAGAAAATCAATAAACAATGATGGCCATAATACCCCTTAATAACTTTCTATTAATGATGCTTACCTAATGAGATAGAGTCTGAGATTGTGACATGCTTTTTGTCGCTTTGACTCCCATTTTCATGGTCTCTTTTAGAAGCATAATGATGGTCCTTAAATTCTGAAAGTGGCGGTCTTCATGTTTGCAGGCAAGTTCTTCCACCATGTTTCATTCTTCTGAACTAGAAAAAAATTATGTAATTGGGTAGTTTATTAATAATTTAAAAGATATAAATTAAATTCTCTACATGCTAGCCAGAGCTGTGGGCTGTACTCCAATTCTTCCCCTATTCCTTACACATGCTGAATACTTTCCTAAAGGTCATCATGAAAGATACAAAGTCACTTTCAGTTGTTATGGACCGTAAATGTTTGAGACCGTTTTCCAGAGCTGGTAGTACTTCCATGCCATTATTAATTCCTCTTTTTTGATATTTTCAATCGAAAGTCGCTATGAAATTTTCCATCTTCCAATGTCTCAAACGTTTCGATCACAAACGGCACAATATCTGGTAACAGATCCTAGTGATACCTAAATATTTTGTTATTATTGTAATGATCTGCTCGAAATATAAATGTTAAAAAATAATAGAAATATCTCTGTACATGTTCCTCGCATAATTTGTTTGCCATGCTATGTACGAGTTTCACAGAACACCATCTTCATGCGTGCGCGCCCTCGCCGTCACTTTTCCATCGTAAAGCTATTAACGTGCTTCCTCCTCCAGTGAAAGGCTGACGGCTTTCCTGCAAGTAATGCTAACGTTGCTTCCGGTAAAGCTCTTACGAAATATATATTCGCGAACGGGAGAGAGGAATGGAGTTCGATCGACAGGAGGACGGACGCCTGGTCCGATTGGAGTCCCGACGAGAAGTAACCTTTGTGGCCGAGGAGGAGGAACGCTCTACAGCGTAGGAAGGCAGACGGACGGAGGAAAACGAATGCCGCCCGCGTCCCGAGAGCGCCAGCCGACCACGACTCCGTTGGCGAAGGAAAACGAGCCGCGCAGAGAAGTTTTGGCGGCGGAGGTTTTGTCAACGTGGCAGACGGACCAGGATAAAAGCGATTCTCCACAACAGGGTCCCGCTCCAGGCTCTCCTCAGCTTTGCATAAGGTCAGTGGCCGAACAGGCTTGGTGTTTGGTGCACGTAAATTACTTGGTGGGCGAAAACGCCGTATTATCACGGGCTGCTTTCGTGGATTTGTGGAAGCGTGAATTACGCACTTCGTCGGAAATTATATGTGTGTGGCCGTATGGCATGCGCAATCATTTTTCATGTGATTTAGGCTTTGCAATGGCCTATTATTAAATTGGGAAAAAGTCTGTTCTTGCTGATAGTATTCCGTATCAGGAAGTGCTAATATTAAGGTCAATAATGTTAGTAAAAAAAAATATCCGTTCTGTGGAAGCGGTATGGCATGGGTTTTAGTGTTCGTTATTATTGTAAAATAATATGCTTCAGAACGTGCCTTACAAGTATATCCTTAGACTTAAGGACTATTATCAGAAGCAATTTTTGGGGACTTTGAATTATTGTATTTTTCAGTCAAGCTGAAAAGTTATGTATTGCTTTATTTCATGAGCTGGACAATACCGGATAAATTATGTATTGCTTTATTTCATGAGCTGGACAAGACCGGATACGGACTGAACTTTGATGCTTTGCTTGAACTATAATTGGTATTCGACATATGTTTTTTACTGTTATGTTGAGATTGTTATGCGTACGCTTAATGTTCTGGTTTTTAAGTGTTTTTCATGATTCAATTGCCTAAGCCCGTCATAAAATTTCCGAGTGATTATTTTAGACAAATACAATTGTATGGGATAAAAATAGTTATTACTATACTAAGGCAGGGCTATCGAAGGAGGAGGAGGTATCGAAGGCACAGGAGTCCTGTGCAGGGCGAGCGGGAGCATTGAGAAGAGTGGCTGGCTTCTCTATGGCTTTCATGTCTGGAAAGATGTCGTCGTCTTCGCGTTGCTGCGATGACGACGATCGTGCTTCCTACGAGGACTTTGGTCTTCGATCTTCCATCCCGTTGTTTGGTGGATGTATGGGCATTTTTCTCGCTGGCTGCTGACGCTGTTGAGGCCTTCCGTGTCACCGGAGACGATGTATCACGTGGTAAATGAGCAGAGACGGAACTTGGGAATAAAATAAGAAAGGTAATTTATTAACGGTAAATTACAATGGAAGCTTGAAATAATAAAGTCAGGTAAGAAAAGTGGCTGGGCCTCTGTCCGTCGAAAGTTTCTTGCCTGATCAAGAAGATGTCTCGTCTTCGAAGCTCCGTCAGGAATAACAGAAACGTTGACCTCGATGTTAATGTAGAACAAGGGGGTCGTGAGGTCGTCAACAGGACGCAGTAAGATACTTGTTGAAATAGAACCGTAGATATCGATCGTCGACTGGACGAATCGGAAGATACGACGGCGCAGAACGAGGCGACGATCTGTACACCACGTTAAGCAGATAATAGAAGTGACGATTCAACACTTTGGAAGTCTTCCCTGCACGGGAGTGGTTCTACCAAAATAAAGCACTTGACGCACAAAGGAGATGTAGAAGCACCGTTGGTTGATGGGCTGAGAAACGTAACACAAATACTTCGCTCGAGGCGAGAATTTAATACTCTTAATTAAGAAGCACCAATAAGAGCACAGTTATGCAGTACACAATAAACACTGGTAGTAGCAGACACAAGAAGCTTTCATGAATTAGATTGAGAAGCCGATAAAGGCACAATCGAACACACTTAATTGCCGTCGCAAAAACACCAACTGAACACTGATATTGCACTTTGAGCGCTGGGCTCATCAAATATTACATACATCGTAGCACAAGCACTGGAACTATAGGCACACTAAATAACACTGGCAGAGCCTCTGATGCTTTACACAAAAATGGGCACAGTTCAATGGAAAACACTCAGGCAGATGAATAACTCACCCTTGGGTGGTTTAATTTAAATTTCATACACTGTCGTAACTATGGAAGAAGACACAACAGTATGCGACAACTTCTGTTGCCCGGTGACGGCTGGATACGCAATTTAGAGATGAACGAAATAGGACCACCAGACGTTGAGTTAGGAGAATTATTCTAATCAGGAGAGGAAATCAATGAGGAATCACACGTAAGTCTTTAAAGTGACGTTAAGTATCAATATAGTCAATAAGTCGAAGTCGGTGAAGACAATGTTAAAAAGAAAGGCGGAACCATGAAAGGCGGAACCATGGCGATGGAGCCGTAGGCAGAAATAGCAAAAATACAGTTCAATTGTAAAGTTCGGAGTCTTAAAATGTAGTCGAACCGGGGAGCATGAATTGGTCGGGCTCGGGAATAATTCCTCCTGTCTGTCCAGCGAAATACGCCCGCATGGAGAAGGGAAATATTTCTACAATACGTTGCCCTTCGTCGTGAGAGTGGTTCGTTTCGAAAGTATCTTTTTCTATGAAAACACCGTTGCTCTCGCCCAGTTCACAGTTAATTGCAGTCATGTAACACAAATTCAGGTTTCCTAACTGGGTAGATATATTCAGCTCATTGACCCGAATTTTCCGGCAATTTCTCCCGTCGACCGCACGGACGATAATGGTTGCAGCCTCTGCTTGGCAGCTCGCATTCGTAATCCTCGGGGAGAAGGCTTGCGCTCCGCTTTTCGTTCTCCTGCCATTATCTCGGTGCTTAAACGGTATTCTGCCGTATCCCTCTCGCTCGGGGAATCCTTCGCTAAGTCCATCGTCCGGGAAATTCCGCCGTCTTCCTTATGAGGTAATTTTCCACCCCGTTCCACAGTGCGGCCGATTGCCAAAAAGCTGGCCAAAATTCGAAAATTCAAGTAATTCACTCCAAAATGGAATCTTAGGGGTTTTTGGGGTCGCTGATTACAAATTTTATGTCAAATGTACGGAAATTCACCCCCTTCACCCCTAATTGACCACCCCCTGGGGTATAATATCATGTATTATTTATCATAATCAAATTACATATCGTTTTTGAGGGTTTTGGGGTAGCTGATTGTCGCTGATTACGAATTTTCTGTCAGAATTATAAAATTCGAAATGGCAAATACAAGATGGCGTCACCCAGGGCGTTTTAAACCCCAAGCGAGCCAACCTCACATAAGTCAGAGCCTTGAACTCGAAACAATGAAATCGAAAACAACAATTTTCAAATTATCACAAAATTTTTCGATCCTTCCATAAATCACGTTGATATCATCCTTCAAAATATCTTTTATTACTTGGAATAATTGCAACCTTGGTAAATCAACAGTAGTGGACATACTGGAACCTAAAAATAAGGTTATTTTTATAGTTGAGAGAAAATTCTGAAAAAAATCATATGGGTTTATGAAAAATTAACGCATTCGATTTGTTTAAGAAAAATAATAGCTTATCGCAAAAATTGTTGAATAATTATTTGTTTAAACAATTTATTAATAACTTTTGGGCAACATTATTATTGATAATTGTTGTTTAAGGCATGCCAAATGTTGCTGAATTTTTTCAGATTTTTATTGCATCATGAAGTACGGAAATTTCAATAAGATTAAATTTTTGACTGGGAGGTTTGGGCAAAGCAGCCTTAGAAAAAAAACCATAACAATTCAAGTGGCAGGAGGTGGCAGCTGAATTTTGGCTTAATCGATAGTTAAAGACAAAGTAAATAACAACTCTTTAACCACAACAAAAATTAAGTAAAAAGAAAAATACAATCTAATCCTAGAAGCGCTTTTCGAGGGCGAAGCTCTCATCATTCAGCAGGTGGAAAAGAAGGGAGTAACACACCAGATGATACTGAATGTGAAAAAGAACAAGACCGATATTTATATTCTGACAGCACCAATGACAGAAAGAGTGATAAACCCCACTAAGGGGGCTAGATCAGTGATTGGTCCGTTTGGACCAATAGTTAATCAGTTGGGAATCTCCAATGGGTCCCTTGTCGGAGTTTAGTAAATTTTTACTGTTGGCTGATGAGATTTCTAAACTTTCAAAGGCATCCAGAAGGCGATTATTTTTTATTGCTTTAACAAGTACAAGATCGTTGAATGATATTCTATGTCCCGTATCCAACGAGTGTTTCGCCACAGCGGACAGGTTTCTTCTTCCATACTTCAAGTGGGCCAAATGTTCCTTAAATCGAATGGTAGGATTGCGGGCCGTCTGTCCAAAATAAACCTTGGGGCACTGAGGACACTTAACCTTGTAGATTCCAGTCTGCAGGAGTGGGGGGACCTTATCCTTTGGGTTACCCAGTAATAGTTTTGCTTGGTTTGGGTTGCTGAAAGATAAAGCTAGGTCATGATTACTAAAAATGGAGCTAAGGCCCTTAACTAATTGATTATTAAAGGGTATTGATATCGTGGTGTACTTCCCTTTGATTCTCTTTAAAGTCGTGTTGTCTTTGATGAATTTATGGAACGTCCTCTTTTTTAAAATCCTTGTGATGGTCCTTTGGTTATATCCATTCCTGGTGGCGATCCTTCTAATTGTGGAGATTTCTTTGTTCAGGGTCTTCTTGTCCAATGGAAGGTTGATCGCTCTGTCTATCATAGAGATAATGTGCAATGGCGGAAATTCATCCTCCTCGACGTCTTTATTCTGATCGAAGGAGATCTCTCCCTCTTTGACAGGACTGACCGGCTCTGTCATCGTGATATCTTCTGATGTCACGAGTGGTGGTTGTGTTTTGGCATCCACGAGTTCAGGGGTGGCATACTGCTGCCTCGAGGATGTGGAGGGCCATGGCGGCACAGCGATGGTTTCTGCCCATAATGCGAGAGCACTGGACGAGGAGTGTCCGAATGGTCGGGACTGAGCAGAACCAACATTTCTCCATAGTCGGCGAAGAAGTTCTTGATGTATGTGCTTGAGACGAGCGGCGAGATGCCCCTGACATGCACTGACAGATGCGCCGGGTCGGCATTGTTTTTACAATGGACGGTGGTGTTGCCCACCTTCACAAATTCCACACCTACGATGAGATCCCTATGATCAGAGATCTGAAGTACGAGGACCGCTGGGTTCCCAGAAGCTAATGTCGGAGCTATGCCGGTCTTGGCATAGACTGCCTTCATGAACTCGCATGTCACATCACCATAAATGCAGTCATTTAGGCCCTTTTTATAGTCATAGAAAATTATAGCTCTCCACGCTTCTTTTGAAATCTCCATTATGATCCTGCAGTCCGACAACGCTCATTTCACGAGCCACTGTTCAGTTCAGTTCAGTTCAATTGGATCCGATTTTAAAAGTTTACTCTGTGAAATCTAAAGAACATATGGTATTGTGAGACATGTGCTACGAAAGGTAAACGTTCAAAGTTTACTTCAAACACATCACATCACATCATGTCATAGGTGTTCTATGTGAGCGCCTTGCGTAAACCGGCACACATCAAGCCGATAGTCTGTCTCCTACCAACCTTTCGTAGCATGTCGCGGTCAACATCAATGAAAACACTGCGTGGAAACTAAACTGCGAAAGTTAACCTTTCGAAACACATGTCTCACATTACGATACGTTCATTACTGTCGCGCTTGCTACGAAAGGTTTGGCAAGAGATACACTATCGGCTCACTTAGAAAACCTGTGATGTGATGTGATGTGATGTGATGTGATGTGATGTGTTTAAAGTAAACTTTGGACGTATAGCACATGTCACAATAGGCGCATTCGTTTATTCGTTCAATGTGATTTTTTTGCACAGAGTCGCGCACCAGCCGTTCGAAGTAGGTCTCGTACGGGCCGTGAGAGGTGTTCAGAGATTCCGTGCACTTCGTTTTCGTGCGCTTCGTGTAGTCCGTGCGCGAACTAAGCCCACGAAAGTAGTTTTACAATTGCAAATGGCGGCCTCCAATCCAGCGAAGCTCCAGCTTTCGATCACTGTCGATGATGGTCGAAATTTTTGCTTTCAAGTGGATGAGAAGAGTTCGTACAGACTAAAAAAAAATTCGAAAGTGGAAAAGACTTTAAAAATTTAAAATTTAGACTCTTGGGGTGATTAAAAAGAATCGTTGAGGCATTGCCATGTTGTTGATTTTGCTCAAAACGCACGGGCCATTTGGTGAAAGATTGTGCACAGATACGAAAACCGTACTGAACGCACTAAACGGTAATTGCACGGGGGCACTATCGACGTCATCATCGTGCAAATCGTACGAATAAACGAATGCGCCTATTACCATATGCACATTAGATTTCACAGAGTAAACTTCTGAAATCGGTTCCATCATTTTTACTTGCTCTCTAGTTATAAATTTTCATTATGAAAAAATATCGGCCCTTTAGCATTTAGTTGGCGTTTTTATTTTCCAAAATATTTAACATGTAAAGATGAATGTTGCAAGATAAAATGAAACATTCTTTAAGTAAAATTAATTTTCTATTGGAATGCTGAAGATAAAGTACATTTCTAGATAAAAGAAACAGCAAATGGAATCGAAGATTGCCTAAAACTGTTCAATTGTAAAAAAAATAATAAATGCTCAAATCCAACAAAACAGAGCAAAATATTTGAAAAGACATTCGATGCCATTTATTCTATCTATTGTTCTTTTTATCACCATTTGAAAAATTTATCTTTTTCGATATCGAAAATACGCTTGAAAACGCTGAGCTAATGTAAATGTTTTCGGTGAAGTTACATGAAAACTTTCAATAAATAAATAAAAAAAGCTTGTGCAAATTCCATCACAAGTATCTTGAAATTGGCAGTTGTGAGAGGGAGGACGAAGAGAAACTCTTTAAATTCTGTTTATGTGGACACATGGAAAGAGGGAGGCTTAAGTCCTCGGAGGTAGTGCGTGACCCCGATGACAAGCCCAGAAGCATAACGATGCTTTCTTTGCAATCTTAGAAAGGAGATGAAGAAGAACAGCGACCACCGTCTCACAAGGGCCAAACACCGGAAGACACCCGTTGAGAACCACAAAATATATATTAAGAGCGGCTTCGTTGAAAGGCAGGTAGACTCACCCCTTTGGCCAAGCGCTTTCTATCACTTTAATTGATCGGATATTTGCTATCTTGACACATGCGTCTGTTTACAACGAAGTTTTATAAAACCTAAGCAGACGTAAATCAAATTTTCTTATCAGAATACAGGCGATGACAAGCCATTGCTTTCCCTTTATAATTTTTTTTATTAAAGAGCATTACGAAGCACCAGATATCGTCAAAAAGGCGGAGTGTATTTTCAATAAAAAGTTGACTGATATTTTATGAACGTTTCATGTTTCTCTTGATTCGATCAGTTTCTTTATAAACTCTTTCTGCTTTAGATTTAGGCAGTAATTTAAAAGGAGGTGCAGCGAATCTATTACGTCTGATATTTCTTCATTCGGAATCCCAATGCTCTCACATTTATATAAATTAAAATCACAAAAGCATAAATTTAATATCTTAATTTTCATTTGAAAACGTCTTTCAAAAACAAGTTCTTTTACATTTGAAGGGCTCTTTTCCAAAACTGCATTTATAGGTTTTATATTATCAAGTGTTTTGGTATCTTATGGCTCTATCTACAGAGGGCTACAAAATGTACTCAGTGTTTCATAGTCCATATCTTGTTACAAATTTGACTTGCAGATACAATGTTTGACACAGTGAGAGAGTTATAATAAGTGTTCGAAATGACCGCCAGCAGGTTCTAAACAACGCCGATGGCGCTGAACGGCACATCGAACTACGGCTATCAGTGTAGCGCATGACGCAACAATTTTTTCCTATAGCTTGTTGATTGTAGCTGGTTTTTGTCGATATATGCCATCCTTGATGTTTCTCCACAGGTAGAAGTCCAACGGTGTCAAATCAAAAGACAGAGACGGATACTTAATAGCACCTCTTCGACCTATCCACCGTCTGAGTAGAGTTTCATCCAGGTACTTTCGACTGTCTTTTGCTGTATTGGCTCACTCGCACGATCACCAGCGCCACTTACCACGACAAATTTCATAGTTTCATAGTTACACTACACATACGCATGATATTAGTAAGTGTAAGTCTTTTTGTTTCGAAATTATTGAATTAGAAACATCGAGTACATTTTTTGAACCCTTCTGTATATAAGCAATCGTAATTCAGTACAAAATCAGCTACGCTGTCGAGCCCCCGTCGAGCCATATTATTATGACGACCTCCTTCTCTTTTGTCACCAGCGTGTAGCCCAAGGTGATATGTCTATATTTTGCACACATATCAGTCGATGCTATCATGGGAAAAGAGAGCGATTGATCAGATCTGCAAAAGAGGACGATCATTGGCTTTCGGGCCAAGGGGGATAACATTTTCGAAACTCCACAGTTTGCGAACTGTTCGAGTGCTGCCGTGAATAGTGATTAGACAATGGCACCATTATGAGAAAATGGCGTAGAAACTGAGCGGCACCAAGCGTAGTTCATGTGACATGTGAACATCGATTGCGAAAATCTGTGCGGACCGACCGACATTCTCAACACAGGGACCGGCACGTTTCATGATGGAAAGGGATGAAAAAAATGTAATATATTCTACCTGGGGAAGAGAAAAATAAATCTTCAGATAGCATTATCCGAATACAGATAGATAACGATCGACTAATGTTCGGTGTGATTAAGTTAGAGGAGAATGTCCATTAGACACAATTTAGAAAGTGTTAAATTCAAATAATTGCTATGATCAGAAAGGAGGACCAGAACATTTAGAGGATGATGCAAACTATCGGGTAGTAAGCAGCTTGCTGTCGACCACGGTTCTGCCTCTGAAGACCTATCGAGCTTCTTCTTAAGTTTTGAATGAATGACAGCTAGATTGGTCTGGCAGATCCGACAGCTAGATTAGTCCGGCATATCCGACAGCCAAGATCCTCTCCCATATCCGACAGCCAAATCTGTGAGAAATAAGAGAATGCCTGGTCTTCCAAGTGCTTCAACAATTTATTGACTCTATCCCAATCGTGCATGATGTAATTCGGGTCAAAGAGGGTCCAATAAAATGTTAAGCATATGTTTCTAAATCACGGCCAGCTTGTGTATAATGTTGGATAAATTTTATGGACCGTCTAAATCCAAGACTTTCGAAATGCATATCTGGCATTTCATATCTGGTAATTATTTTCCCCTTTCTTTACAGAAAGTGTTATTTTCATTTTCAGGATAATTCTCTAATATTCTCCTTTCTTTAGAGAATTATCCTACCTGCTTTGACAAAGGATAGACTCTATCCGAAACGTCAGCTTTATATTTTTGATTTATTTTATGTTATATTAAATATCCATTATTTATTGCATTCCAGTGTTCTTGTATCTCGTCCATCTCTCCTACATTCGTCTTTTAGAGGTACTTTCGTTAGTTTTTGATGTTCGACATTGCTCGTTTTCTTTTTTTTTTGATGATATTTTCCAATATCCGAACAAAGCATAGAGTTAGTAGATTAAATTTTCAGATTGAATAACCGAAAAGAATTCTTTAAAATGCTCGTATCTGAGTTGCCCAGTAACATTTGACATTGCTTCCATAACATTTTAAAAGATCTAAAAAATATTTCATAGTTGACGAATTTACGAGAAAGAATATACCAATTTTGTTTGATTTTAACTCTTAAACATTCCATTTAATCGAGTAGCTTGCTCAGAAAATTAGTTGTCGGTCATTTTTCTGTGCACGTTGCTGCACGAAAATGTTTGTTAATAAGTCCAGAGTAATTTATAATAATCTTCTTGCCAACGTCAGCAGATGCATATTTCTTGTTAGAAGACTAAAATAAAACTTGTCTACACTCCGAGGAAGTATTTTTGTATAATTTTCATTTTTTAACCGAATATTCTGTTCAGCCGCCAGAGATCAAGGAAAAAACACAATTACACAAAATAATTATCACAAATTCAGAACAATATCCGAAACAGATGAACGAAGCCTTTCCCCCGAAATGCACATTCGTGGATTAGAAATATTTTCTGCACTCTCTTTGCTTGATCTCTGACCCTTCTCGAAGTTTATGTACTATGACCTCACAAGCTGCATGCAACTGGAATAATTAGGAACTGCTCGAGTAAGTAAGAAAAAGTATATTAAACTTCCTAATTAAGTCAATAAGGCTTATCTTTGGTTTTTAGTGCAGAGTAAAAAGTTTAGCCGTTTACCAAATTTTATATTTAATATTGTATAAAGCGCCCGTTTACTCATAAAAAATTAGACAAGCTACTCTTCCTTGAACCATCTCTAAACTAATGGAGAGCTTATCACGATCATCTGTACCTAGCCTCCTGTTTACTTAAACTCGCTTGCATTAGTAATCTCGTTTAAAAAGATACATGTGTAATTTCCACAAGTTTTGTGTCAAATACAAACAACTGAAGGTTAATAAACTACATAAACTATGCAAGCCGGCCCACAAAAAACAAGGGGTTTATAAATAGTGCTCAATAATAATTAAATCATCTACATACAGGGTGTTCCATGTAACCTGTACCAGCGAAGGTGTGTGGACTGGGGACACCAATACCTATCGATTGGACCCCATGTATGTTCCGCGATTTTTTGTAGTTTTCGAGATATGAATTTTTTTTGTTTTATTTTCAGATTTTTTAAAATTTTGGACGGTTTTAGCTATAACTTTTTCTGTGAAGTGATTCTTTGAGATTTTCTTTGTTAGTACTATGGCTAGCATGTGTGTTCGTCTGTAACAACACTAAACACCAAAATTCTAACTACTACTAGCTCAGATTTTGATCACAAAGTTAAAATTTCTGTTTGAGAGAAATTGTTACTTGATTTCAACTTGAAAAAAAAATTACTTAACCCTGGCTGAATAACTTCCTGATAATTTTACAAACTTTATGGGTTCCTTAGCTCTCAAAATAACACAAAAAAGTTACATAAATAAAAGCAATAATGTGGATAGTGTCAATAAATAATTTATAAATAAACTCTTTAACCTAAACAGTTTATGGCCACGTGATTCGGATGCCGCAAACTAGTCTTCCTAGGCAGTTGTTATTTTCCAAGCCGGTGGGTAAGAGACCAAGGGGTCGGCCTAGAACCAGGTGGCTAGACTACCTGGAGAATTTGGGTTCGAGTCGCTTGGATATTACCAGGGAGGACATGCGCCTGATGGCGGAAGATCGCGATCGCTGGAGATCCTCCATAGGGCTGCTGCCCCCGCGACCCTAACGGATAAGCGGGTTTGAAAAGTAAGTAAGTAAGTAAGTAAGTAACCTAAACAGTAAAAGTTGGTACTTTATACGGCATTTTTACGCGAAAACGGAATTTAAATAGTGAAATTAGGAATGTTAGATAAAAAGATGTAAAATAACGTATTTAAATTCAAATCATAATTATTTTTTCACATTGTGCTAAATAAAACAACAGAAATAATCTTAAGAAATGATTTTGTGGAGGCCATGGCAGATTCGGATGTCACTTTATCAACACGCCAGAAAATGATATTTCAGTGCGACGGTGCCCCTTGCCACTTTGCAAGAGAGATTAGAGGCCATTTGAACGAGCATTTCCCAGAGAGGTGGTTTGGCTGTAATACACCAATCGCCTGGCCTCCAAGGTCCCCTGACCTGAACCCCATAGATTTTTTTATCTGGGGATGCTATAAGGAATTTGTGTACGATCACGAATTCTCGAGTTTGGAGGAGTTAAAAACTAAATTAAATGAAGCTCAAGAAATAATACGACAAAAAACCCAAGCCTTCCGAAATTTGCGCGGTAATTTTTTGCATCGGTGCCGTCTGTGCATTGCGGCAGGTGGCAGGCACTTTGAACATTTATTGTGAAAACAGTAATAAATAAATGATTTCTTAAGATTATTTCTGTTGTTTTATTTAGCACAATGTGAAAAAATAATTATGATTTGAATTTAAGTACGTTATTTTACATCTTTTTATATAACATTTATAATTTCACTATTTTCGACTGTATCAACTTTAAATTCCGTTTTCGCGTAAAAATGCCGTATAAAGTACCAACTTTTTTGTGTTATTTTGAGAGCTAAGGAACCCATAAAGTTTGTAAAATTATCAGGAAGTTATTCAGTCAGGGTTAAGTAATTTTTTTTTTCAAGTTGAAATCAAGTAACAATTTCTCTCAAACAGAAATTTTAATTTTGTGATCAAAATCTGAGCTAGTAGTAGTTAGAATTTTGGTGTTTAGTGTTGTTACAGACGAACACACATGCTAGCCATAATACTAACAAAGACAATCTCAAAGAATCACTTCACAGAAAAAGTTATAGTTAAAACCGTCCAAAATTTTAAAAAATCTGAAAATAAAACAAAAAAATTCATATCTCGAAAACTACAAAAAATCGCGGAACATATATGGAGTCCAATCGATAGGTATTTGTGTCCCCAGACCACAGACCTTCGCTGGTACAGGTTACATGGGACACCCTGTATATAAAAGAAGAAACTGACTGAGTGAGTGATCAACGCACAGCCCGAACCATAAGGCCTAGAAACTTGAAATTTTGTACAGAGGTTCTTTACAAAATGTAAGTGAGCACTAAGAAGGGGTTTATCGAAATTCAATCCCTAAGTGGGGGAAAGGGGGGTTGAAAGTTTGTTAACACATTAACTGGTAATTAACCTCTTTTAGGGAGGGGGGTAACGAATTATTAACAACGAGGATAAATATGATTATGCAATGACAGAACATAGATAAGGCAGTGTTTATCGAGGAGGCTAAGGAATCACACGGCTCTCCCTTGAGCTCCCTAAAAACGTCCCGACGACTGACGAAAATTTGTGTGTTTGGCAGAAAACGAGAAAGAACGAGTATTGATCAGTGAAATTTGCAACAGAAAGAAAAAAAGCTATCCGGGCATTGGAAACATCTGAACAAGGGAAGCTCCGCTAGAGCAGGAGGGTATAATAGCTTCTACGTCAAGGGCAAGGGAAATTTTAAAAGATAGGTCTAAAGTATCCAGTGATGCTCTCGGGGGTGAAGATGGATAACATTTTAATCTGAGACAGAACAACAAGAGGGTAAGTAAAATTCCCGGCAAGTGTGCCATATAAGTAGGTTCATTAAGAATGATGGTTCCATCCCATGTCTGAGAATTATAAAACAAAATTGAATTTGTAACAATACGTAGAATTCCTGTAGTTCGGGCTTTTCTTAGAAGCTAACATTTTCTTGGAAGTATTTAATAATGATCAGTAACTGGAGATAATGGAGAGTTAGCAGACTATTGAGGAAGAGTGAAAGATGACAGAGGACGCAGTCCCTTCGTTCGAGCTACAGTTGACGACATAACCGATAACAAAGCATACATGAAGTCTACTCTTCAAACCAACAACCATATGGTGTTTTGTTTTTTTTTAAATTTATGAATCGGGATCCAATTCGTCCATCCAGCGCCTGTATGGCCAAAGGCCGACGAGTTGGGTCCCTGAATGGACCTGAATTCACGACTGCTGGATGTAAAATTAGACAGGTATTCAGATAGGCATTTGGATAGAAAAAAGTTTGTTGAATTCCAAAAGCACGGTTGACTGAGGATTCCCTAATGAGGTCTGTATAGCACACACTGAAACGAAAGAATAGAGAATGTTTTCGATTTTCGAAATACTACGCTGAAATATTTCGATAATTTTAAACAAAAAAAGAGGAAACTAGAAATATTCCCCTTCCCCAACTTTTTATTTTTTTTATCTCTGTATGTATTTCGATGAATAATTTATTGCTAATTTTATTTCATTTATAAGTGCTATTCCCATTGGGTCACTACACAAAGGAAGGATAGATAATAATGTATTTTCAGATTTGGATAGCAAATTCATAAAATGATTGTAATTTAGACGGTTCACGTGTTTCCCGAGATTATTACTCAAATATAGTAATTAGCTGGATACTGCCGTTCACGAAACTGTTGTAGAGTTTATGGGACATCTTGTCTAGATCTGAGGGAATTAAAAGGGAAAGTCTTATTTATAAATGGAGAAACAAGTATTTCGTCTTTATCGCCTCGTCAGGAGGTTAAAATGAAGCTCACGGGGGTGTAACAAAGTTCAATAGGAAGGTGTTCGCTATTGCTTTACAGAGTTCTTATTTCTGTGCTATTTATTATTATTTTATCGCGATCTGTATCTCAGGTTCTTAGTAATAAATTATTGTCCGTTTATTTTTTTTCAACCTGTTCCTTTCAAATAAATCATGTGAAATTATGTTCATAGTCAGTTGTTGTTCTCAGCGTTATGTCTTTAACGTGCACGAGTTTTACTTTTATTAGCAGCATAAACGATAAGTGCATGAAACCGCATTTATAACCTGAATTTACTTACTCAAGATGAAAACAAAAGATGATCCTTTGATTTAAAAAATTGTTTAGAATTTTTTGCACAGTTTATTCTCAAGAATTCAGATAAAACTGGCATCTCACCTGCCTATCCTAGATGCAAAAATAAATTAAATGTTTTTTCATGGACTGGTAAAAAAATTCTTTTATGCCCACCTTTGTCCACTTATTTCCTGTTGCATAAGAGGGACAAACGAAAATTGTTTTAAACATCAAGAAAAAGTAACGAAAGAAGCAAGAAATAAACATTTTTTAAAATAACTTCTTTTAAATCTTAATTTTCTTTCAAGTCAATTCCAATTTTAGGTTAACCTCGAGAATAGCTATGGGCAATAGTTCTTAGTCCGTTCATCGCTAATCTTCTTGTGAGTGAATTCGAGAACCAATTAGCTACAATCCTTTCTTATTTCTCCCGTATTTGGTATAGAAACGAGGATGATATCTTCGCTGTTTTTGACATCAAACAATGGATATTAGCTGATTTATCAACGAATTAAATAATAAGTTTCTTACAATCAAATACACACGTGAAGTTGCGAATGATGAATGCTTTTCTTTTCTAGATTTAAGCATTTTTAGAGTTCGACGTTTATCGAAAACCTACCAACAATCATCACTTTCCTAGCCATAAATATGCTGCCTTCCACGCTTATGATCCACCGGCTTCTTAACGTTCCTTTATCCGACCAAAGGTACCAAACTGAATTGAGTACCACTAAATCTATAGCAAGGTTGAATGGATTTTCAGATAACACTGTCGACAACTTACTCCGCAGGCAAAAGTTTCTTTTAAGCAGAAATGATTCCACGAAGTTAACTCCAGAAACCACAAGCCCTAAACTTAATAGTATATTAGTATTGATTACATCCGCAATTGACTAATGCCCATATTCACCAACAGCAGCTTAACTCGCTCTTTTGCAGTCAGGCTTGAAAAGTTCAACTTCGTTTTAACCTGATTGGTATGCATCAACATTTCAAAGCGGCAGTTTGGCCATAACATACAATGGCAAATTTCTTACGCCCGTATTCAGGACGTTTTAAAACTAGTTTAAACTCTGATTCAAACGTGTCATATTTACCATGCGATTAAGGGTGCTTCTAAAAACTCTCGAGCGCTCATTTTCAATCACGTGATCGTTTACCCCTGATCACGCCCGCTCCATTCACCCGCTCATGAAGTTTTTTGACAGCGCCAAGGGCAACGAGATAACAGCCCGATCAGTAAATAAGAGGTAACTGCCACAGAAACTCGTTATGCTTTCAAGCTTTCTGTTTTAAGCGTAATTATTTATTTTTATTGTCCATTATTATAATCTGATGGGGATTTATTAGATTTCAATGCATTTATTCTTTTATGACAATAAATACGAGAGTGTTAAAAAAATCTACGTACGAGAGTGCACGTACGATAAAACGAAACTTAAAGAAAATTCGAAACCTAAGAGAAAAATTAAAAAATTAAAATATATAAAACAATCTTCGCTTTTATATTCAGCTCCTTCGCCCCTGCCGTGTATTTTGACCTGTTCTGTGCCTTCAGATTCATTACAAAACTAAAAACCGCATTGGAAACGGACTTCGAGGTGGGATATGCTTTCATTGTCGGCCATTATTGCGAAAGTAATGAAAGCGA
>JAHWFO010024270.1:580237-606129 GCA_023313115.1 Rhysida immarginata
GAAGCTATTGCTATTGAAACTGCGTCCCGTGATGCTGGATATGTTGGGAAAAAAAACAAGAATATAACTCGTAAAACGACTTTTAAATATGCTGAAAAGAAGAATATAAAAATTTGTTGTTTAGTATTATATACAGTAATATTTTTATATAGAGCAATGGCGAAAACTGCATATAAATTTACGTATTCGATTGCAGCGCTGACACGAATCTTTCCAAACACGCGCGAAATGAGAAATGAAATCCTCGCACGTCTAATGTTAAATGCTTTAAACTACTGGGCCTATGTTCTTTCTACTGCTAGATCAAAGTTACCATAAACATCAGGAGAGAAAAATCATTGTTTCAAAGCACTGTCGGGAAAAATCTTTTAAGCATTCCAAGGAGTTTTAGCTGTGACGCATATATAATTTTAAATTTGAATATCTCACGTTTACTTGCACTTGGTTTAAATAAACAGTGGAAATACCTTTGATTCAAAACGCATTCACGTCATTTTTAAATATAGGCCTAACTTCAATAAGCCATTTTAACAATAGGCCTAATAGTAATTAGCCATTTTTCACAATAGGCCTAACATTATTTAGCCATTTTAACTGTAGGCCTAACATTAATTAGCCATTTTTCACAATAGGCCTAACATTATATAGTCATTTTAACTGTAGGCCTAACATTAATTAGCCATTTTTAACTATAGGCCTAACATTAATTAGCCATTTTTGACTATAGGCCTAACATTAATTAGCCATTTTTCACAATAGGCCTAACATTATAGAGTCATTTTAACTGTAGGCCTAACATTAATTAGCCATTTTTGACTATAGGCCTAACATTAATTAGCCATCTTTGACTATAGGCCTAACATTAATTAGCCATCTTTTACTATAGGCCTAACATTAATTAGCCATTTTTAACAATAGGCCTAAGATTAATTAGCCATTTTGACTGTAGGCCTAACATTATTTAGTCATTTTAACTGTAGGCCTAACATAAATTAACCATTTTTCACAATAAACCTAACATTAATTAGCCATTTTTAACTATAAGCCTAACATTAATTAGCCATTTTTAACAATAGGTCTAACATTAATTAGTCATTTTAACTATAGGCCTAACATTATATAGCCATTTTTAACTATAGGCGTAACATTAATTAGCCATTTTAACAATAGGCCTAACATTGATTAGCCATTTTTAACAATCACCCTAACATTAATCAACACATTTAACAATAGGCCTAACAGCACTGAATTTTAAAATGAAATGAGCACGTGCATCAAGAAATCTTCATAACTGGCACGTGCTCCAAGCTGCCAAATGTATTCACTTATGACTCGTCAGTAGGATTCGATTGATATATTACATGCCCTAAGTTTATATTCTTAACATTAGTGCACGTGCTTGAAGGGGTCCACGAGAGCTCATCAAAAGTTCTTCGTGCAAGCTCATTGATATATCGCAGTTAAGTTCTTCCATTTTTCACGTTTTCGTGCAAACGATGGCTGGCCGGGCACATAAAGGTACTGATTAAGCTTGTATTCTTATACATAGCTTTAGCTAAAGCTCGTAATAAGGGGTCATTGAAGTACTTTTTGGGGGTCATTTTCTCGGACGTAGCATTTCGAAAATCGAAAAGAATGTCATATTCGTCTTGTGCTCGTCATTCCCGTTCGAATGACATATTACATGCCTTATATTGCCAATAAAAAAATTTAATGGGAGGGTTTGGGTCTCAATAGTCACGTGACTGTTAGACCGATTTCAATCACAAACTAATCAGGTGAGCTCAGGAAGTGTCTCTATCGAAGAGCGAAAGCAGAATTTGAAAAAGTTAAAGCGTTCTCGAGTAATCGTCGGACATACAGACGGACGGACGGACGGACGGACGGACAGACAGACACACAAACAGAGCGAAACCAATATATGCTTTTCAGCATATAATAAGGGAGAAATTAATTTAATTTCAAAAAATACTACAAACAAAGTCACTAAAACTAATTCTAACCCTAATCCTTTGTTCAAGTCGAAGAGTAGGCCTAAGCATGTCCTTAATCCTAATGCGACTAATTCCAATTTTAAAACTTCAGAATCTAATACTTCAAATCGTATAATTAATCCTTGTCACTCTTGTGGGGGAAACCATCTTCGTAAAAATTGCAAATTTAAAGATTCTACCTGTCATAGGTGTGGAAAAAAAGGTCATATTTTGAGAGCATGTAAATCTAATACAGCTAATTTTGTTTCAGCTTCTACTCCGGAAGATGTAATTGCTCTACCACCATTAGGTCATGTTAATACTATTTCTCCTTCAGTATCACCTTATTTTATTAATGTGTTGATAAATAATGTAGCTCTCACATTTGAAATTGACAGTGGCTCACCTATAACTTTAATTCCTGAATCAGAGTTCATTTCTAGATTTCCTAGTTTAAGTTGTGTTCCATCGTTACTCTCATTGTCTAATTATACTGCATCACCGATAGAAGTTTTAGGGAAAATTAAGGTAGATATAGTTATTGCTAATTGCCTCTTTAAGGATTTTATTGTTCATGTAGTGCGCAATGGTTCAAGTTTGTTGGTTGGTCGTGACTTACTTGGTCTTATAACCTTACCTGTAGCACTTAAATTTGTGTTTAGAAAAGATTCTTTAACCTGTAGTTCTCTTGCTACCAATAATATTACTCTTGAGTCTATTATTGAGAAACATTCTTGTGTTTTCAGTAAGGAAATTGGATGCTTCAAAGATACAAAATTTCACCTGACCTTAAAGCCTGATGCTACTCCTATTAAGATGAAATGTGTTCCCTGTCCTTTTGCTATTAGAGAGAAATTTAAAAAAGAGCTTGATCGCTTAGAAGCTAACAATATTATTCGTTTAGCCAAACCAGGTGAAGATGCACCTTCTTTTGTGACAGCTGCTATACCTGTTGTAAAACAGAATGGATCTGTTCGTATTGCTGCCCTTTATAATAAGACAGTTAATAAATTTATTGAATGTGATTCTCATCCTATTCCTAGGTTTGAAGAAGTTACTGCAAAACTGAATGGTGGAATTGAATTCTCTACTCTAGATATTGCTAATGCTTACAATCAGCTGGAATTAGATGAAGAGAGTTCCAAACTCCTCACTATTATAACTCCATTTGGGCTCTATTTTGTTAATCGTTTTCTTTATGGTATTAACTCAACTCCAGCTATATTTCAAAGAGTAATGGATCAAATTTTTGCTCAAATTGAAGGAGTTCAACCATTTTTTGATGATATTGCAATTTCAGGAAAGAGTCGTATAGACCATTTAATTCGCTTGGATAAAATACTTTCAATTCTTGAAGAAAAAGGCTTGCGTTTAAACCTTGAAAAATGCTCATTTTTAAAGCCTTCAATCTTGGGAAATCGTATTTCTAAGGATGGAATTTCTCCGTTGCAAGATAGAATTGAACCTATCTTAAATACTCCAAAACCAACAGATCTTCATGCTCTTAAGAGTTTTTTGGGTATGATTAGTTATTATTCTAAATTTTTACCCAATCTTCAAGAAACATTAGAACCTCTTTATGATTTACTGCGTAAGAATACTACTCAACTTTGGTCATCATATCATGACAAAGCTTTTGAGTTAGCTAAAGTTCAACTGTCTTCACCTCAATTACTTTCATTTTATGATTCATCTAAACCTCTTATTTTAACTTGTGATGCTTCTAGTTATGGCATTGGTGCAGTTTTGTCTCATCCTGATAGTAAGGGAATTAATAAACCAATATATTTTGCTAGTTCACTTTTGAACAAGGCTCAACGTAATTATTCACAGTTAGATAAAGAAGCCCTAGCAATTATTTTTGGTGTAAAAAAGTTCCATCAATTTCTTTTTGGACGAAAATTTCAAATTCAGACAGATCACAAACCACTTATTTCTTTACTGGGTGGATCTTGTAATATTGATGATAATACATCTTCTCGTCTATTTCGATGGAAATTAAAATTGTCTCCTTATGATTTTGAGTTAGTTTATATTCCAGGAGAGACGAACTTTGTAGCAGATTCCTTATCTCGTAATGTTGATAAGACTTCAGTTTCTGATTTGGATGATGTTGATGATAACACAGTTTTTCATTTACAAGTTAACTCTTTGGCTTTATCGCGAGATTCCCTTATCTCCATTTGTAAAACTGATCCCTTGTACATTTCAATATGTAATGCTATCTCTACTAACTGGGAAGGTATTTCAATTACAAAAGAATTAAAACCTTATTTTCATGTGCGGAAGAGATTGTCTGTAGTAAATGATGTAATATTTTACTATGATAGAGTGATTATTCCTGAACCTCTTAGAAAAGCAGTTTTAATTAATTCATGCTGGTCATAGAGGTATTGTTCGTATGAAGTCTTTTGCTCGTACTGTTGTTTGGTGGCCGGGTTTAGATAAGCAGCTAGAGCAATTGGTTATTAGTTGTTCTGAGTGTCAGTTAAATGCCCGTAGTCCCTCAAAAGATTCTTCATTTTCTTGGCCTATACCTTCAGAAAAATGGGGTCGTGTCCATATTGATTTTGCCGGACCATTTTTAGGCAAGAACTTTCTCATTGCTATTGATGCTAAAACTAAGTATCCTTTAGTTTCAGTTATGACTTCTATAACTTCTGTTGAAACTATCAGAGTCCTTAATTCTTGGTTTTCTACTTTTGGCTTACCATTGCATATTCATTCTGATAATGGCCCTCAACTAACTTCTCATGAATTCTCATCATTCTTAGCTTCTAATTGCATTCGTCATTCACGTTCTCCTCCCTATCATCCTGCTACTAATGGTGCTGCAGAAAATTTTATTTCAACATTTAAAGCATCAATAAGAAAAGCTGTTGGATCTGGAAAAGATTTAGAGACTGCAATTAATATATTTTTGTTCTCTTATCGATCAACTCCTCATCCTGCAACTGGGATTACCCCTTTTGATGCAATGTTTGGTAGAGAAATGAGAACTCGTCTCCACCTTTTGAACCCAAAATTTGATAAAATTACTTCGGATCAAAATTACCTAAACGTAAATTCTGTGTAGATAATTTAGTCTATGCTTTAGATGTGTTCAAAAAAAATTCTTGGGTTCCTGGAAAAGTTATCAAGATACTTTCGCCTGTTTCTTATCTTGTTGAACTTGACAGAGGCGTAATTTGGAAACGTCACATCAACCAATTGCGTTCACGTCAAATATCTATTGTGCCACGTTCTTCAAATACATCAGATGACATATGGATGCTACCATCAGTGGAAGAAAGAATAGATTCTTTACCTAGTGTACCTGCAGAGTTTACTAACCAACATTCTACACTTTCACAAACTCCTAATAAGACTTATACTCCAGAGTCATGTTCAGAATCTACTGCTGTTTTACCTTCAAATCTTACTGCTTCACGCCCGAGGCGAGAGCGTCGTCTTCCAAAGAACTTAAATGACTTTGTTATTTAGTTGATTTGCATTTAATACTTTTCAGTTAATCCCTTCTTTTAGGGGCAAGTGATGTAATGTATTCCTTATATTACATTAGCCTTGTTGTTGGCGCCCTCTATAATTTTGTTATGAAATCGTCTCTTGTATATATAGTCCTTGTTATCCTTTTTATACACACTCTAATAAATGGATTCTAAGCCTACTCACGTCCCAGTGTCGTCTCCCCTCTTCCTCATATGAAAATACACTACAGCAAACAAATTCATTCGTCCAAGATATTTGCGAAATTTTCCACGCATGAGACAAAAATATCTTTCTCAAACTGAGAAAAATTACCGTCACATAGTTTAAATATCAATTTGCTTTTCTGTACACGTTGAAAGTAAATTTATTCTTACACATTGCTGTTACGACATTCTTGCCACACTGTTGTTTAGTCGCCATGGCCGTAACCACCGAGAGAGAAGGCCTCTGTAACGAAACATAATACACTGACGACCAATTTATTAGAGACACCCCGCTTATAGCGTGTTACACCTCCTTTAGCGGCGAGAACTGCTTGAATACGTGCTGGGATGAATTAATCAAGGTCTTGAAACTGTTGCGGAGGAATAGCAGCCCAGGCTGATATCACAGCGTCCCGTAGTTGGAGCAGGTTGGACGGTAGTGCGGGAAGCCTTCGGATGGTTCTCTCCACTTCATCCCATAAATGCTCGAGCGGGTAGAGATCGGGCGACCGAGCTGGCCACTAAAGCAGGCGGAAGTCCGCGTCATGTTCCTCGAACCGGTCCAAGACCATTCGAGCACGGTAACAGAGAGCATTGTCCTGCTGAAACTGTCACCTCCAGGAAACACAATCATCATGAACGGGTGCACCTGATCGGCAACAATGTTCAGGTAGTGTATCGCATTCAGGGATGTGTCTACAGATATCAGAGGACCCAGTGTGTCCCAAGAACGACACCCCAGATCAGCACTCCTCCTCCACCCGCCTGTACGTTGTCTGCTGACAGGATGGGTCCATGGCCTCGTGCTGTCTGCGTCAGATGCGCAGTCTGCGTCCGCATGAAGAAGTAGGAATTGCGGACCAGGCGACCTTCTTCCACTCATCCAGTGTCCAGTGGCGATGCCTGTGTGCCCATAGCAGGGGTTCTTCTCTATTTTGCGGTGACAGCGACGGTACCCGTACTGGCCGCCTGTTGTTAAACCAGTTCGGTGCAAGGTGCGCCGCACCGTGCTCCGAAATGGGTTGGGATGCTCCCTCATTGAACTGCACTGCAATTTGTTGGGCTCATCCCGTCCTATTGCTGTGGATGATTTGTGTCAGTCGCCGTTGGCCTTGTTCATCCACGGCCCTTGTTCATTCGTCCGGAGTTGTGTTTGTCGGAGGTTGTGTTTTGGCATAACTGCCATTCACGGAATACCCTTGACACTGTTGCAGTGGAGGTTCGCGGTTTGCGAAATGCTCAACTGCGCCCGCCGAGCTCCAACGATCATGCCTCGTTCAAAGTCGGTCAAAGTTGCGCGAGCAATGGGCGTTGCGAAAAGTGTTGTTTCTCGTTTGAAAACTGCTGCTGCCACCAGAGGATCCGCTTTACGTGTGCATGGGGTGGTTGTCGAAGGAGCACAACCGCTCGGGAGGACTGTAGCAGAGCCCTTTCAGCAAAAAGAGAAAGAAATCAGATAGTCGCAGAACTTGCCGCTGCTGCAGGCACTAATGTTTTCCCAGAACCAGTTCCCGTCGGTTGAATGATGTTGGGCTGTATGCACGGAAGCCTGTCAAATGCATTCCACTATCTCCGCTCCTCGACAGAAGAGATTAGAGTGGTGTAACGAGCATCATGCTTGGGGCGATCAGGAGTGGTCCATGGTGATGTTCTCCGACGAGTCTCGGTTTAGTATGCAGAGTGATTCTGGGCATCAACTGATCTGGCGTGAAAAGGGAACTCGTTTCACCAACAACACCTTCGCAAAGTGTGATGTTTTGGCCAAGGAGTCATAATGTGTGTGTGGGGGGGGGGGGCATCATGAATGACGCCAGAACACCCCTTCACATCTTTGCAGGAGGGTCTGTTACAGCAGCACGGTATTGCAGGGAAATTCTTCTGGATCACTTTCGTCTTTTCCGATGATCAGCTGGTCCAGACTTTGCGTTCATGGACAATGCCGGACCTTAATTTCCGGGGACGCTCTTGATAGACGTGTGGCACAAAGGAATCCCCCTCTCAGAACGCTGTAGGAACCGACAACTCTTCTCAACAGTTTGGATGGAAGCATGCCAAACAGATGCAAATACTCACTACTAAGGGTCTCACATTTCAAACCGGTGACAAACAACTAACATTTTTCTTAAGTCACTCAATGATGCTTCATGATATCTCTTCTGCTTTTGCAATTATGTTCGTTTCCTTGTTTCAAATTCGCCATGCCATTTTGTATTCATAAAGTTATTGTTATACGTCTACTGTAGTTTAGGTAACATTTATTTCTTGGGAGAGTATTTATTGACAGTTCCTTAGCAATTGTCAAGCAGTATATTAATCTTCCTAGCTCTTTAGTAAATACAGCAGTCCAGTTGTTGGACTACAACAACGGAATTCGCGTGTGTGCACAGACCAGGGAATTAAAAGATTACTAGATGGATCCCGTCAAAATTTGAATGTAAACAACCCATCTCCAACTCTTTAATTAAAAATCTATTTGCCTGTATTGTTATTTATTGTTATCGTAGTTAATTTGGTCATCAATGCCAGCAAAGTTGTTGATTGTGAGGTCATTGTAGAGAGGATTGTTTGATTTGCCAGCGTAAGCAATTTTGAATTGTAAATTACCGCTAATTAATAGTAATTATGGACACAAAACTAACTTCGACAAATCTACAAACTAAGATCTTTTATTTAAAACCAAAATAAAGTTTATACAAATGATTGATCAATTGTTTGATATCTGCAATGCACGTAATTTAAACGACAAAAAAGGAGACCAATTTCAGCTTCCAATAACACTGTAGAATAAATTTGAACTTTCTTTCTGTCCTTTAGATGAAACTATGTGATTCTGTATAAACAAAAGGTGCTTGATTCATATATCAAAACCAAAATGGCCCATCACGTACAGTTTTAGTAGGAGACCCACTTCTCAGAGAAATATAACAGAGGCTTCATTATAGAAAACACAAAGAATAAAATGATTTTTTGGCAGTTTCCTCTTGTAGGCATCTGTTGGTGTGTCCCTGATAACAGACTACCAATATTCAGCTAGCATACTTCCATTCCATCGTTAAGCTCTGCTTGTGTGATTTCATGATGTGAACATGTCATAGATGTAGATGGTTGAAAGTCAGGATCTTGATGGTTTGGGTTATTGGAGGTGTCTTCTTTTCACATATAATTTCATCTAAAGGACATTTTTCTTGTTGTATAGTGTAATCATGAAGAAATTTTGCTGCAGCAAGCAATTGAAACGTTTTCCAGTCTCAAAATTGTTAATGCTAAAAAAAAAGTATCATGCATTGAAGGATGTGCATACAGTATAAAGTCTTTGATTGGGATTCGGGAATTGCTCTGCAACAGTTTTGGTTTGGCTTTTATTTTTACGAGAAGAATTAATCAAAGATTGTCTTGAAAGTGCATTTTGTGTAATTCGTGGTCAAGGTGGTTTTCCAGACAATCCGAATCCTCAGCAACTTCGACACTCATTGAAAAAATTATAAGGGAGACTCAACTTTTTTTTGCTGTGGAAAAATTATAAGGGAGAATCAGGAAATGTGGATTCTTTAATGTTTGCTGATGATTGGGTTTCTTTTCTATTACCATGTAACAAGTTATTCAGAAAATAATTCATCATGTGTTACATTTTCCTGGTTTTAAAATAAGGCTGATAGAATATTTTTTCGAGTATGCATCAGACAGTTGATTCAGAAGGTGTAAGGAGAAGTTGAAAAATGCTGTAAAATTGTTGCTATAATTAAGACATTTTATACATTCAAATAGCAAAAAGAAAATCAAAATTATGGGAAAACAAAAGGAACCATGTCTACTATTATGAAAGTGAGTATTAATGAAAGCGATCCGTATGTAATACTTTATTTTTTTCTGTAAATGAGATGAGGAACTTCATATTTATCATTTTAATAGATTCCGTATACTAACTTCCTTGTAGATAAACAAAATATTAAACTTTGTTTTTTTATAAAAACAAATAAAAATTCATCACTATTAAATTCATATGGTTACATTGAGTTAATTTGATTTGCTAAATTAATAAAATATTTCTTAATAAGTTGTTAGCTAACATTTCTTTAATGTGTGATTTTCTTTTATTGTACTGGAATTATTAAAATATTTAATAGCAATTCCTTGTAGATAAATTACAGGATAGTCATAATAAAATCAATATACCGGGCGGGCAAGAACCCAACTAGCACTCATATGTTATATTTCCGTTGGAAACTGGTATTTAGGTTGGTAAACCGTAAGAGCTGAGAATGGAAATGTTCAGATCTTGTTATTAAAGTGTTCGGTTAGATAACGGTTAGATGTTAAGTAATTCCTACGTTTGGTACTCGTTGGGAAATCGTAATATAATTTCACTCATGGCTCGTATAAAATGGCAATCCATTATTGGATGTTCACTAATTGACGTATGTGCGCAGTAAAAATGCGCAGAAGAGCAATGCAGCATCTAATTCAGAGACCGTTAAAGTAAGCGCCTCTGATCTAATTTGACTGAAAGCGCGCCTTTTACAAACGTCTCTGATCGACTATTGAAGATGCTTAATGCTTAATGAACTGTAAAGGGTGGTTTAACACGAAACCGAAGTGGTTATACAAGAAAACCGAAGTGGTTAAACGAGAAACCGAAGTGGTTATACAAGAAAACCGAAGTGGTTATACTAGAAACCAGAGCACTGCGACTCTCTGAGTCTATTGTACTATCCCCAATTAACGACTGCCACAGGAAACGGTAGCAGCCGGGACCGACGGCTTAACGTGCCCTCCGAAGCACGGGGGGCGATGGACGTTTCCAGGCGGTCACCCAACCTGTAATTAACCGCGCTCAAGGTTGCTTAACTCCACCAATACGTTAAGAAAGGCGAGACAACCGAGCTACACCTGCCCCCGACTATTGAAGATTGACATCTACGCTCGCTTCCTGCTTGTTTGTTTCTCCAAGAAAAAAAGTAAGTTATAACTTACTATTATATATGTTTCAATATAATTATTTGTATTTTGGTGTAACTTTTTAACACTTATTTTGTGGGATTCTATTTTCACATCATATTAACAATATTTATTTCTCTTTAAGAAATTGCTGTTTTCTTATTCCTACGGAATAATCATATAAGGTATGCAATCTTTTTTGATCTGAAATTCATATTACCTTGTGTTTGCTTGAGTACAAATAGAAATAACAATTTTACTTGTATTTTAACAAGTAGGATAAACTGTACATACGTATAAGACTATTATTACTTGTCCAGAGTCATTAACAATGATCGTATTATTAGAAAACGACGTTTATTTATTTAATAATAATGGAAGCTGTTCGTTTAATATGAGATTATTTTTTATAGCTTATTTAATTCATCGTCACCACGATCAATACTTTTGGTACACTATGAATTTTGGCCATTCTGAATTATTATTATTATTTTGCATGCTTTTGTAATTTTTAGTGTATAGTTTCAAATTATTATATGTATATTTTTTTTCCTACAGATGCTGCTAAAAAGGACCCCGACCTGAGACGTTGGAGATCGGGTTTTTCCAAACTAATCGATTTATTCGACTAATCGAATAATCGAATAAATCGTGAAAAAAAATTCGACTAAATAACCGATATTTTTTTTTTCGAATAAAAAATCGAGTAATCAAATTTTCAAATTACTTTGAGGGGGATGAAAATATGACAACCATCCAGGAACGGTTAGGCATAGGCTTTGGAATTCATCTATCCCAATGTTTATAGTATTGCAAAAAAATATATTAGCTTAATTTCAACCTCTGTTCCGTCAGAATGTTTATTTTCTCAAGGAGGAAGAATTATTTCACCGTCAAGGAATCGAATTTCTGGCATTTTTTACAGAGCTTAGATGTTAAATACTGGAATTTGTAAACAATAGTTTTTAAAATTTAGATTTTGTAATTTGTTCTCTTTAAAATTCGTGTAATTGATGATTTTGTTCAATAAAATAAAAAACTATTAGCGAATTTGTATTTATATTCGATTAATTATTATTTATTCGATATTTACTTAAAAATTATCGAATAAAAAGTATCGACAGATAAAAAAATCGAGTATTCATTTTTACTTTCTTTGATTTTATTCATTGTAATTTTAATAATCGGCATTCGGTATCGATTGTAACGATTATTCGCGACCAGGAGGAAGTATCTCTACTAGGTCCGCGCTTCTGATGTTAAGAGTCTGTTTTTCCCCCATTCGTCTTTTTTTTTATTTTGTAATTTACATTTGTACCTTTTTATTGGATAATGGCCACTCTGGCCCTTATATATATATTCTCTGTAATTCAACCAAATTTTGTTTCCAAAAGGCGATATTTCCCGAATATTGGATCTCCTAGCTCCTCGTGTCCCTTGTCCCTCGTCAATCAACAATCAACACTATCGTCCTGATAGGAAAGGACTCCATCTTATCCTTTGGATGACTTAACTAGGTTTCATCTGGCTTCTTGCCTATTTCAGTGTACTTCCCGTGGTTACTTTCTGGACGAGTATGGCAGTGAAAGCGTTGCTTTCGGACCACTCGTTTCGTTTTACCTGCACTGTTCGATTGTCGATTGTCGAACCAAATTTTGTATCGGCATTGAATAATGAACTCAATGAGTTCGAAATACGTATATGCTTATTAAAATTCTTTTGTGGACAAGAGGTTGTTGTCAGTTGGTCATGTCGTTATCCACAGTCCTTTCCAGTTTCTCATATCAATGTCGGGATCACGTTAGGAAATCATTGGGAATATATTCTATAGAATTCTATATAATATATTAATGTTGGGGTTATGTTAGAAAATTGATGAAAATACGTTATATTAATGTCAGGGCTGTGTTAGAAAATTGTCGGAAATACGTTATATTAATATTGGGATTATCTTAGAAAATTGGTAGAAATACGTTATATTAATGTTGGGGTTATGTTAGAAAATTGATGAAAATACGTTATATTAATGCCAGGGCTATGTTAGAAAATTGTTGGAAATACGTTATATTAATGTTGGGATTATCTTAGAAAATTGTTGGAAATACGTTATATTAATGTTGGGATTATGTTAAAAATAACCCAGATCTAACGGTTAACCAACCATCAGACAGCGTACCATTTCTGCGTTAGTCTAACGTATGGACCTAACGTTGGAATTACGTATTGGTATTTACATTGGAATTACGTAAGCATGCTAGCTGGGAAATAACGTGAGGTGTTCAGAGCTCGCTAGCGGGAATTCTATTAGGCCAAATGCAGTACATTTTGGTGTATATATTTAGTGGAACATGCAGTTTCGATTTCTGCAAAAAAAAATAAAAATAGTACCAAAAGTCGCCATAGGGGGCGCTTATTTCAAGAAAACAATGAATACATTTGCATAAGCGCGTTCCGTGTTGAGCAATCATGACAATAAAAGGCAAGGCTGAGGATTTCCCATCATTCACGAACGAATGGCCTGACGATGACGCTTACTCTGCCTGACGTTATTAGTCAAGTTGTTTTATCAGAAGAGCGACAATGCAAGTGCTGCTCTTCGTGAATTCCGGCGATTGAAAACGTTACGAAGAGGACCGATGAGCATAACTAACTTACGGAAAATGATTGAACGATTTGAATCTACCGGAACTCTAGGAGTGCAACCAGGCCGGGGACGCAAACGAATCAGGCAGCAACACGTTGAAGAAGTTGCAACTGCTGTTGTGGAACAGGAGATGACTACTGTGCAGGGTACCAGCAGTGCACACGCAATAACACGCCAAACAGATATCCCATATTCGACGGTGAGGAAAATATTGCATAAGATATTGACATTTTATCCCTATAAACTCACACCTGTTCAACAATTGCTTCCTGGAGATGAACGTACCCGAACTGACTTTTCGTTGAGATTTTTAGCACGTATGAAAGTGGATGATGCATGGCCATGGCAAATTTTATGTAGTGATGAGGCACATTTTTATTTGAATGGTGATATCAATACCCACAACTGCCGTATTTGGGCTGCATCAAATCCACAAGTGTGTCTGCCAACTCCTATGCATTCACCGAAACTAACAGTATGGTGCGGCTTTACTGCTTCTTTCATCATCGGCTCGTACTTTTTTGAAGAAATCCGTCGGACCGGTGACTTGTTCCGTCAATTCTGCCAAGTATGCCGATATGCTTGAGAATTTTGTGATACTACGATTGCAGGAAAAGGGTTGTCTGGATTCTACCATTTTTATGCAGGATGGTGCGCCACCGCACATCGGAAGTCAAGTGCAGCAGATCTTGCGAGAACGTTTTTCAGACAACAGAATAATTAGTCGTGTATTTCCCATGGTATGGCCACCCAGGTCGCCTGATCTCAACCCTTGTGATTTTTGGTTATGGGGATATTTGAAAAGCCTTGTGTATCAAGCACATGCTCCTGACTTCTCAACCTTAAAGGATCAAATAACGTTACATATCAGACTAATTAATGCAGATATGCTGCGAGCTGCCGTAGAAAATGTCGTGTGCCGCATGCAGCTATTGGAACAGCACACTGGTGGTCATATTGAAACACATTTGTAATTAAAAATAAAACATTGTTTATTGTTGTTACTAAAGTTGGTTTATACGGTATTTGTTCATTTGACAATTAGGTATTCATTGTTTTCTTGAAATAAGCGCCCCCTATGGCGACTTTTGGTACTATTTTTTTTTTTTTTTTGCAGAAATCGAAACTGCATGTTCCACTAAGTATATACACCAAAATGTACTGCATTTGGCCTAATAGAATTCCCGCTAGCGAGCTCTGAACACCTCACGTTATTTCTTGCCCACCCGGTATATATCCAAATTTGTGTTCAGTCTCGGTTCATTTTACGCTTATTTTTAAATGTTTATTTATTTATTTATTTATTAAGTTTTTGTTTTTTTTTTTACTTTTATTAAAATAGTTATTGCTAGTTCACTAATTTTGGAACAATTTAAGATCAAATTTGCATCTTTATATTTAGTTCAAAAGTGAAATACGATTTCACGAACTCAAGTAATTATCCTACAGTAAAAGAAATAAAACAGTTTTATTATTTTATACTGTGGTTTTTCCGTAAACCTTCTTGCTATTTTTTATTATGACCCTGACGATCGCCCAGTGGAGTATGGATAGCAATCCCATGACCAGTTTCCTTTTTTTCCCATAGGGAATCGCAGAAATGTCGCATCTGTCTAATCTTAATCTGTGCCCTTAGCCTCTTCAATCACTATCCTCAAGTTTTCAGTCGCTGCATGTGGCGATGTGATGGTGACACCGTTGACCCCATTATCTGCCATTCAATCCTTGGAAGCGTATTTTCATCTAAATTACACATAAATTCGCTTATTTTTTAAATAAAATAGCACACTGTTGTTTTTTTTTTTAATTTATTCTCATTTTTCACTCATAAATTGATTTTAGAAATTAGATGTTTTGCAAATTTAAACTCATTGAAAAAGCTTATTTCAATGAGAAACCTGCCAAAATATTATTTCAACAATTTATGAAATCTTTTATTTATATTTTGAGTTTTATATAAGTTTATAAATACATTTTAAATTAATAAATAAGTAATTTAATTATTTTAAAACATTCATTTTTAATAAATAGAGTTGTAGTTTTTTTTTATCAATTGTACTTTAATGAATTGTACTTGCATAAACACAGAACTATCTTTTCTTTAATGTAAAATAATTAAATAAAATTTTAAATAAATAATAAAATAGTAATGATGATGAAAAGTCTCTTGTTAATCCACAATTTTGTGTATTAGATGATGTCCATTTAAGGTCTAGAATTTAGACTCTAGATGATGTCCAGTTGATGCCCAAATTGATGTGTAGTTTTCCTGATGATAATCCACTGATGATCCCAATTTTTAGAAAAGAAGATTTTTAAAGTTCAAATTCCAAGATAAGAAGTGATTTTTTTTACTGAGGATTGAAATTGAAAATATTAGATTAAAAATCTTCTTTTTTAAAAGTTAGGGATATCTTGGAGGCTTTGGTTTCACATGATTTCAAGTTGCTGCCTGACCTGGTCTATATTTATAGTTGACCTTGATCTGGGCTAAATGTTTTGACATAGAAGACACGAACACATGATCTTTGAAGTAACCTCAAAAGGAAAAAAAAAATCACTTGTGGTTAGATCAAGTGACCGTAGAGACTGCGAAAGAGTCGACTCGACAACCACGTTCAATCAAACGTTATGACTGCCCTCTAACGACTAAATGATGATGTATGCCACAGTGTTTATTACGAACTTTAACTAACAGCTACTTATAACAATGAACGTTTGACCTGTATGTTTATTCGTCCATCGTTTGCACGATCACTTAAAAACGAATTAACTTTTTCAAATTCTGTTTTCGACAACATGAAGATTAAGGTATTAGCTCAGCTGTATCAACTTTTCAGGCTTTTCGTGGACCCCTTCAAGTCGATTGCACGTGCTCTAACGGTGACCGTTAAGAATACCAAGATAAAGGCATATGATATAACAATCATATGAGCGTATGACGAGTCAAGAATGAATAAAATGCTCCTTTTTGTTTATTTTTAAGCACTGTTATTTGATATTTCCCCCCAGTTTAAAAACACAAAACCAAAGGACAAAGAACTACAGATAGAAACAATAAAAAAATAATAAAGTAGTAATTGCTAATCTGCCCCTTCCCCCTTATTGAATATGAATGTATTACACATAAAATGCACATCTAAGGATGTGGAAGCTTGAGCACGCGCTCGTTTCGTTTTAACAAGAGGAAAATGGAAACTAAAGGAAAATGGAAACTAAAAACGAAAAGAAAATTTTGTTAACATTATTATGGTACTTGTATATTAAACAATGTGTCATTTAGAAAAAAAGAGTGAGGACAAATGAATGAGTAACAAATAATTCAAAAATTTATTTCTCACAATGAAAACTTGTGAACATTCCAAGAAGGAGCAAGACGGTGTAAAGGACAGCTGATATCTTTTGAAATTTTTTGTGGCCACTGAAGGCCATTGCATATACACGGAGTGAGCATATTATTATGACCATCTGACATGTTAATGCAAATGCGCGCACAGACGTTGCCACAATGTTGCTAGCGGGCCGGACCAATATAAAAAGGGAAGCTGAGTGTCGTCGACAACAATAGACCTGTTCCATTCTTCAACTATGGGTAAACGACGCGATTTAACAGCCTTCGAACGCTGATGATTGTAGGTGGTCGAAGCTATGGAGCGAGTATCAGCGAAACAGCAGCATTCGTGGGATGCTCAAGAGCAACCGCCGTTAAAGTAGTTAAAGACTGGACGGTTAGCCGGAAGACGGAGTCTGAACGTTCGCGTTGTGGCCGCCCGCGCATGGTTGATGATCGGACATAATGGAGACTGTCACGATTGGTAAAGGATAACAGAAGGGCAACTGTGCATCAAATCACTGCTGACCTTAATCCGGGGTCCTCCAAAACGGTCTCTGAATGCACTGTCCGCCGCACACTGCATCGCATGCGATACGGAAGCCGAAGACCTGTCCGCACACCTTTGCTGTCTGCAGCCAACAAGCGGAAACGACTCCAATTCGTTCAGGAGCACAAAGACTGGACTATCGAGCAGTAGAAATAAGTCATGTGGTCTGACCAGTCACGATTCCCGTTACATCAGGCAGACGGCCGCGTGAGAATCTGGCGGAAACAGCACGAAAGCATGGAGCCCGCATGCATGAGTACAACCCTTCAGGCCGGTACGGGAAGTGTTAGTCTGGTCTGGGGAATGTTTTCCTGGCATGCGTTGGGTCCGTTAATACGTGTCTCTGGGTGGCACAGCATACCTCCGTATCGTCGCCGATCAAGTCCACCCTATCATATTGATGGCGTACCCCAATGGAGATGGCTACTTCCTGCAAAATAATGCGCCATGCCACAGAGCTCGTAGTGTGCAGGAGTGGTTCCAGGAGTGGTTCCAAAGGGTTGAGGGGGACTTTACCTTACTTCGGTGGCCCCAACAATCCCCAGATCTCACTCCAGTTGAGCATTTGTGGGACGAAGTCGAACAACCATCAGACGCCTGGATCCACCACCGTCCAATCTAGCAGCACAACTAGACAGTGCTATCCATCAGGCATGATGTCAGATTCCTCCCACCACCTTCCAACATCTCGTGGAATCAATGCCACGAAGAATCATCGCAGTATTAAAGGCAAAAGGTGGCCAAACGAGATACTGACAGGGTGGTCATAATAATATGCTCACTCAGTGTATAAATGCGCAATAATGAGAAGGGGGTAGAGGAATATTAGATTTCTACGAAAAATTACAAATGCAAATTTTGAGAGATGCTCTATGCGCTGATATGAGCGTTTCCGCTATCTCTGTCATTATTAGTGTTACATCTACTTCCGAAACCCCGAAACCCTTAATATTTAACCAATCCATTAAATTGGCTATTAATGACTTGCTTGTTTCCTTTTTTTCTGCACAGTCGACCACGGATAACAAATCAGCAGGTACGGATCATGACTGGCTAAAAACTTTAAACCATTACTATATTTACTATAACTGTGCGCACAAACTAAACTTTATATAATGAAGGCAATTATTCACTATAACACCAGATAGAAATGGAGTAAAAATTTGCCACTCGCAATATATTTTTATTTATTGTATTCATATTTAATGAAATACAAACAAAATTGTTTATAAAAATATATATTTATTTAAAAATTAATATGATAACAATATAATAAGTTTCACGTTGTACAAGAGATTCTATACCAAACTCCAATTATACCTTAAAAGCATCCTTAAAAATTATTCTATTTGAAATTTAATTTAAAAATGTTTTTCATCCATAAGGAAAAACAATAGAAAATAGTAAAGTTGTTTTAAATACGAATTCTAATAAAGATTGTCTTTGATCTTAAGTTGTGGAAGCAGTTAAATTTGTTTATCTCGAGAATGGGCCTTTTTCATGTTTACGAGACTTGAGAAATGGCGGCGTCCTTGGCAGATTGAAAACGAGGCTGACGGGTGAAATTCACACACGGGAAAGCACTGTATGTGCTAATTTATAGATTAATAAAGACGTAACTGTTTAACTCAGGATATTTCACGGATTCACTTGATGGATTAAGATTAGTTAAAAAGGAGGCTATTCCAAATAAATTTGTGTTGCGAAATAGACCAAAACGAATGACTAAAGAAAATCACTTCAAAAATCGCTATACTATCATTGCTTTTATTTATTTATTTATTTATTTATTTATTTATTTATTTATTATTTCGTTAATTAATATTAAAATTTGATATAAATTATATTGAATATAATTCATGAATTTAACATATACCTTTTGTATAATAAATTTTATTAATTGAAATCAATTAAAATTATATTGGGATGCTATTTTTTTATTATTTTTTTATTTTCATTTTTTGTTTTTATTATTTGTTATATTTTTATATCAGTATGGCAAGATCAATTAATCAATCAATTAATTAATGGATCTTAATAATATTTTACATATTGCATATCTGTGCGCAAGTAACAATATACGGTAAATGTAAACGCACTGGCAATGATTGTTTATTGCAATCCCTGCAATGAAAATAATAACAAATATGACAAAAAGTTAAAAGAGATAGTTTAAGAATCTCCTTCCAAAAACAAAGTTTATGACGAACGTCAAGACTACCCAATATGACAATATGACAGAATAAATAAAAGTTCAAGTATTTAGGAGAATTTAACAAAACGGATCAGAGAAAAAAGCTTTTAAAGCAAGAGTCTTTAAGATGAAATCGGCCTATTTCCTCACCAAAGATATATATCTATAAGAAGTCAATATCATTCAACGCTAAACTTTGGCACTAAACAACAGTAATACGCCCAGAAGCACTTTATACAGCTAAATGTCTGACCCTGATCAAAAAAATGTTAATCCAAGAACTGAAAGTAGCTAAAAAAAATATTAAGAAAAATGTTGGGGTCAATATTTAAAGTACGTCGCAACAATGAAATATATACACATACTGAAAAAACTACTGATACTGTACCGTTAGGAAAAGGAGAACAGTTTTTTATGAAAATCTTGAAAGAATAAAACCCAATAGGCTCACAGGAAAAATTTTCAAATATAAGTCAAAATTGAAAATAGTCAATACTTGGATAAATGAAAAAAAGGACATAGAAGAATTACAAATTTCACAAACAGACATTCAAAAACGTACACCACATGAAACCAGGTTGGTACAATCAAAAGGCTTTCGGGAAAAAATGAAGAATTAAAACGGCGCATTTTGGACTCAGGAAAGGAATAATAATAATGAAAAGAACGTAGTCCATTGCGGGTTATTCAACAACACAACAACAACGACGACAAAATAAACATCATTTGTCGAATGAATTTGAAGTAATGATCATCATTGAAGAAGGAACTGAAAATTTTTATATATGTCCTGAAAATTGTAATTTGCATCCTGAAAACAATGAACGGTTTGATTTGATCAACAGTTTCCAGATTTCTCTCGGTTTCTTAAGCCTTGGATCTAACAATTTCTTTTAACATCCTTAAATGTTACCTGTGGTAGTGCATTTAAAAAAGGGACTGAATAAGAATTCATTCCTTCGCAGCAAGCTGCGCTTCACCAGTCAGCCTCGTTTTCGATCAAGCATGAGCGCGGCCATAATCTCGCGCTTTCTCGTTTGAAAAAGGCCCATTGAAAACTCTTCTTCCCATGGGAACCATTTCAAAAGAATTTTCTTTGTTATTAATAAAGTGAAATTACTTACAAAGATAGGGCTGTTAATAATTATATATCAAACAATATGTTTCTATTTATGTCGTCATTATGGTAATTTTATTAGCGTCGTTAATTGTTTATGTTGCAAGGAGCAATTAACTGTAGCTTCTGATGAGGACAAATAAATCAAAATATAGCACAGAATCGTTCTTGCATTTTATCATGAGATAAAAACCATCTAAAATAGATGAGAATAACAATGGCACTTGATGATGAAAATTTCTCGTTTCTATATAATTAATAATTAGAGTCAAGCCTCCATAGGCCCATTAAAGATGAGTCTCTTCCGTTTCTGCATTGCATAAATTGAAGGCAGTCTATTGTAATAGCTGTGAACTGCAATCCACAGATATATCTGTAAAAGTAAGAATATATTATAAGTTTCATACATAAGTAAAAGATTAAATAAATGCGCATGTTCACCCCTAAAATAGGAACTGAATGCAAAAGCAATCACCATGAAAATGAAGACACTTCTCACACGGTTTTACTAGCTGGAGATACTTTCCCCGCTTATTCGATTGTGAGAGATACTAAACCGTGATCGCTTCCGGGACATCTTCCAATAAAAATCTTGTTTCGCGCATATGTTTTTGTTATTTTTATTTCAAAACGGGGGAGGGGGAGGGACCTGTAAATCACACGTAGATATTTCTATAATGTAAGGCTTAGCTCTTTCCATTTAAATATCTTCACACAATCATTAATTGAGAATAGTGAATCATCCCAGTTTAAGCGGAAACTTGAGTTGAATAATGCTTTGAAAACTTACTTAATCTATTTATGTGATATTCGACTTAAAATTACTGATATAAAGAATTATTTAAAGAATTCTAAATAAAGACAATTAAATAGAAAAATGAATTAATCCGTTTTCAACACAATCTGCCACTTCATGATAATACACTGAATGACTCTAGTTAAATATCCCAATCAGCACCATTTACAGAAATAAACCAGCGGATGAAAATACCGTCATATCCGTACGTATGCATTGCAAGAAACGATGAAAAGCTAGTCAGCCACGATGAAATAATTAAATAAAGATTTAGAACAAGTGAATAGTTCCATTGTCCCATAAAATATAGAGATTCCTTCTCACTAAGGAAATGTATTTGCATACTGTCAATTATTCCTGTTTTGTGATGAGAAAAAATATTTCATAGTGTTTGCGGTGACATACTATGCCACGTGGATCAGAAATTCGGGACAGTGAAGTTTATGATGTTTGACGTTTGAAAGCTGAAGGAAAAGTTATAAAAGACATTTGTATTGCAACAGGTCGAACAAATAATTTCTAAAGGACAAAGAAGAAACACCAGGAAGACATGAGAGCACCACGGATCGGGATAATCGGAGAATTCTGACGCTTGCAACGAAGGACCATTGTAGTCTCTAACAAAATTTCATCTGAACTGGGAAATGCTCCTTCAAAATCAACCAGTCATTATCGCCTACAAAATAATTCTAATATCGTTTATGAAAAATGGTCAAAAAGCCACATCTGACATCTCAACTTGTTACTGCAACATTGGAATGCGCTATAAAACACATGTCTTGAGACGATAAATGGCTGTCTACTATCGAAAAAATAATAGAATCTGTGGAATATAGATGGCCCAAATGGGAATCGCCAGTACTTGCATAACCTTCGACATGAACCCAAGACTTTCTTCAGCAGTCAAACTAGTGGCGGTTCTGTGATGGTTTGGGGAGGCTTTGCGTTTAATAACACAATAAGCATAGCCGTTCTCCAAGAAAAACAAACTTCTGCATTCGAACACTGGAGGGAAATCTTTTACCATTTTTGGGCATTCTTTCTGGTGGAAGTACAGTTTGTTTCTTATTTTAGTGGACAGTTCCATTTTCTGTTTCCTATTTTAGTGGACAGTTAATAAAACCCTTTAGAAGCGCAAAACTCTGATAACTAACAATTTATAAGTCTTCAAACCAATGTAAATAGTGCTTCTTTACATTTTGACAGATTAAAAAGTGCATTTTGTTCTTATAAGGCTATAAAAACTTGATGCATACGAAATTACTTGTTTCCTATTTAGTGGACAGTTCCATTTTAAGAGTTAAGGTAACAGCACACAATTCTCAGGAAGGCAGGAATATCATTCTTTGATTGTTTTAAGCTCATATGCAGTCATATTGAGAACTCCAGATTATTTCAATAATGGCAAGTCGAGAAAAGCTGTCTGATACTGAAAAAGGCAAAATCATGGCATTTCGAGAGAGTGGAAAGTCAATACGTGAAATTGCTGCTTTGCTGAACAAACCTAAGAGTACCATTGGTAGGTTTCTGACAGTGGGCAGTTCAAAATCGGCACAGAAGAAACGTGGTCCGAAGCCAAAGTTGACAAATCGTGACAAACAATACATCATCCGTGAAGCAACTCAAACTGGCCACTCGTGTGCTCGAATATGTGCTGATCTGCAACTTCCAGTAAAGCGCAAGACTGTGTGGAAGATTTTGTCTTCATCACCACACTTGACGTACACAAAAAAACAGGCCAAACCTCCATTAACTGCTGAGCATAAGAATCAACGTTTGCACTGGGCAAAGGAACATATGACGTGGGATGACAAATGGATGGAGGTGTTGTTTACAGATGAAAAAAAATTCAATCTGGATGGTCCAGATGGGTTGCAGTCATACTGGCATGACATTCGCAAAGAGAAGCAGTTATTTTCTACAAGAGTTCATGGTGGCGGCTCAGTAATGATATGGGGCGGTTTTGGCTTTAATGGAACTACTCCTCTAGCATTCGTTACCACTAGAATTCTGTGAAATATCAGGAGCTACTTGAAGAAGCTGCCTTACCTTATGGACAAGACATTTGTGGACCATCTTGGGTTCTGCAGCAAGACAACGCCCCGTGCCACAGTTCAATGTCAACAAAGAACTGGCTGAAATCTAAAAATGTCAACATGATGGTCTGGCCACCGAGAAGTCCGGACATGAACCCTATCGAGAACTTATGGGGTATCATTGTGCGTAAAGTTTACGAAGATGGACGTCAGTACAGCAGTGTTTCATCATTGAAAGAATCAATTCTTGAAGCATGGTATAACTTAGATCCTGAAGTCCTTCAAAAGCTTGTTAAATCAATGAAGGATCGTGTTTTCACACTTATTACACAGAATGGAGGGTCCACTAAATACTAAGGATAAATTCTCCTATTAGTATTGTTTATTTCATTTCTTTTAATTATATTGTCCACTAAATAGGAAACAAGTAGATTCTCATGAATCACCGTTTATGTTTTTTTTTTATGTAAAAGCTCTTTCTCAGAGTATTGAAAATGTAAAGAAGCACCATTTACATTGTATTAAAGACGTATAAATTGTTAGATATCAGGGTTTTGCGTTTCTAAAAGGTTTTATCAACTGTCCACTAAAATAGGAAACAGACTGTATAGTGTTTCAACAAGACAATGCGTCAATTCATTCGAAATACTGCCTATCATTGGCTAAACATTTTTTCCACCCGTCTGACAATTTGTAGATGCCATGCCAAAAAATTTTGCTCTTTTGAGGGAAATCAGTAATCTTTGCTATTCCAACATAGGTGCAACTATTCCAATAATTCATTGAAATCTCTTACCTACTATAAATATCATCCAAAAGACACCTAACATGAAAGACCAATGTCTTTCTAACAATGCTAAAATGGAAGAAATTCAAATTCACAATAATATTCATCATCCAGATCGACAAAAAAGATGGCTAGATGACCATCACATCCACGTAATACAATGGCCAGAAAAAAGCTCCGATCTGAACCCCATAGAAAACAGACGGGGTATCATGACTCGTGAGGTGTAACGAGGTTGTCGGCAGTAACCGTCTGCCAGAGAACTACAAGTTGCAATAGCAGAGTGCTGGCACCATCTTCAACAAGAAATTTTGCAAAACTTGATTAAATCAATGAAAAAGCGTGTGTTCGTTTTATTTAAATTTTCTGGGTTTTTTTTTGTTTTTTTTGTAAAGTCTCTATTCACTGTGTCAACGGCTAAGGTCAAAAACCCTCACCGGTGAGAGAATGATGACGTAATTTCTCACTGGGCTAACCGTCTTTTTCTCGGTGAGGACGGTGAGACTAACCGGTTAGGCATAGCAGCACTAACTGGCGTTTCTGACCGCGTTAAAATGACGTCACAGTTTTCTCACCGGGATTTCTGACCGACCAAACGCTAACTTTTCTCACCGGTGAGAGTTTTTGACCTTAGCCGAAAAGTAAACGTGACTGAACCTCTGTCACTTCCGGAATGTCGAAGATGATGCAAAGATGATACAAGCAGCTCTTTAATCACAACAAATTAGTAACATAGACAAAAATGAAATAAAATACATGATAAAAATTAACAAAATAAAAATAATAAAAAGATAAACGTATTTTCGCTTTCTGATAAATAATTATTCATGAACTGAAATTTTTCCGTTGCAAAAATTCAAACCGGTGCACAAAACTACTACTATTCAATTAAATTCCTATTGCTAATGTGAGCACCGGAAGTCGCCCGGGTCCAACAGAGCTTGTGCTGCCACCTACTCCTAGCTTCCGCTCGACACGGTCAATATTTACGGGACAATGGAATTGACCATTTATTATTAGTTTATTATTTATTAATTAGGTGTCTGACTAACATGCCTATAATCCTAGGGATCGTCTCACTCTACTATATTTAATTCGTTAAAAAACTGGCAATCGATTGCAGTGATTATATGTACCTTCTTTTTTTTTTTTTTTTTTTTTTTTTAATAAAAGTGATGTCTCTATATTTTTGGGACGAATGAAAATTCTACGATGCTTAAATGTAAGAATAACCTCAGGAAATAAGATATAGGAAATAATTTTCGTGATCCCGTGAAATAATTTTTTTTTCACTTATAGAGGCAATCTCTTGGAGAATGTCGAATGTTTGTATTACTACTTTACTAAGAGGTAGATTCAAAAATTTTACCTAATAAATATAATTTCTTTATGTAAAATTCAAACAAAACTTCCTTCTAAAACGTTTATTTTTCAAGTGTGTTTATTTTTCGAAACCACCTTCAATAGCTTGTCTGTTGGCGACCGTCACGGAAACGCTTGAGTCATTCATAAACAATGCGACTGTGTCACTTTATGTTTCTCAAGCAACGTTAATTCTCTGATAGTGATTTCTGAAGTAATACACAAAATTTGATATTTGTAGCTGTTTAATAACGTGTGCTCTGAACGACGGAGCTGTCACCAGCACTTTATAGAAACTGCTGTCGGTTGAAGAGGAAACGAGAATGTGACACCAGTCATATTGTGACATCACATTCGATTGTGATCCAGACACGAATAAGGAGATGCACCTCACGCATGACGCTATGTTCTTTCGGGTATCAGGTCAGTTCGTCGAGCGTCAATTCGTTGAGAGTGTCAGTTGGTCGCGCGGTTA
>JAHWFO010024270.1:611129-646106 GCA_023313115.1 Rhysida immarginata
TAACCGCGCGACCAACTGACACTCTCAACGAATTGACGCTCGACGAATTGACCCTCGACGAATTGACACGTAACCGTTTTTTCGACATACTGAGAAACTCGATACCCGTCCTTATATCTCGTATTTCAGTCATCGTCAATAAGCCCTTCTTCAATATTACCGACTCGTCCTATCAGCTTATGATGTAATTTCCCTATCACGGTTCTTATTACAGAACATAAGAAGCCCATTCCGGAAACGTTTGTGAAACCACCACTTACATGTGATAAGTAACAGCCTCAGTAATGTTACTTTTGTGCTGAAACTAACTGATCACATCTCCCCATACTCAATCAGAGAGCATCTTAAGAGTTCTTAATAAAAAGTTTAATCCATAAAGGTTTTATAATAAACTTACATTGATTCCAATAATGAAACTGGCTGGCAGAATAACGTATATCTTAAAATAGAGAAAAGAAAATTAAAGGATTATGCATTTAAGGAAGCGTATATATTACTTTACCGATTAACATCCAGGTTCACTTACACTTAAGGTCGATTGTAAGGTGACAATAATCAGAAAGAAAAGAAATATAATCAACCAAATTCCTAGCCATGGCAAAAACAAAAGATCATATTTCTGAAAAACAGTTAATAAAAGCATAAAATTTTATACCATTAGATTTCAACAGAGGAAATAATTATATTACAAAAGGTGCGAGCTACAAATTCTCGAAAAAATACTGTCCTATCTTAATGGAGCATACTACGCTGCTACGCCGCTGGGAGCGTCTCCAGTATCATTAAGGAACTAGTCTAAAAGTTATCGTTGGGCGTAGAAGGTCGTGTTTGTTTATATTTGCGTTTTCTGAAAATTGTTTTCAAGCTATTTCGCGATTAGCATCATGACTGACATAGGAATGAAGAATTTGCATGAAATTTTGTTTCAAACTGAAGACGATACAAGGGTCTAAGGTTGTGACTATTGACACGAAACAGCAGTCGATGAAGTCACCAAACTGGTACCACGTTAAGTTCGGTGCAACACAATGCCCATGTTGATCTTTTTTTTTTGACATCAAAGCAGGGCCATAGCCAGGACGTCATCTTGGGAGGGGGGGGGGGGGCGATTTTTAAAAAATCCCACGGGGCGGACCTTTATCCATATTTGAGAGGCGGACCTTTATCCATAATGGGGTGGTCGTCGACCCCCCTCGACCCCCCCCCCGGCTACGGGCCTGCAAAGGGCATATCCACAAGGAATTTGCCTCCAAGTAGAAACGATTCTTGCAATATTCTGGGGTATCTTAGAGAAAGGTTCAGCGGAAATATCCCGAGATGTGGAATAACTTTTTCCTCAGCTAAACTATTGTTCCCCAGCCTCCTTACTAACCTATGCTCACCTGAACCAACTCCCTGCGATTATTTTTTTTTCTCGAAAATGAAAATGAAGGACAAGGAAAAAGGATCTGAGATGATAGATGAAATTAATAAGAAAACATAGGCAATGGCAGAATTGGACTTCCACGAGTGCTTCCAAGCATTAATATCCAAGTGCCTCAATGCATGAAGCAGCTAGTCAAAAGAGATTAGTCACCTAATTTATTATGTTAATGTACAATTTTTGAAAAAATTCGGAGAATTTTATGCTCGCACCTCGTACAGTTTAATAAAATTAATTATCTCTCTTTGTGGTAACAGCTTACAAAATTAATACAAATACAATTTTTTAGTCGAAAACACTGTTACAGCGCATAGATATACAGGGTCTTTATAATTAAAGTTCCATTTTGACATGGCCATAAAAAAAAACTACTGGACCAAAAGCTATAATACTTGGTAATATTATACAAGAGGGCATGGGAAGTTCATACCCACCAAAACAAAATTAGTTCAAAAGGTCACCACCAGCATGGAATGGCGCTCTATGCAATATTCGTATACGAAATTAGACACGAAAACACATTCAACATGCTTTCAGTAAATGGTGGAGGCCACATTCAACATGTAACTAATTTTAGTAACGATTAAAGACTTGTTAACCTGTGTCTTCGTGTCTAATTTCATAGACGAATATTGCATAGAGCGCCATTCCATTCTGGTGGTAACCTTTTGAACTAATTTTTTTTTTTTTGGTGGCTATGAACTTCCCATGGCCTCTTGTATAATATTACCAAGTATTATAGCTTTTGGTCCAGTAGTTTTTTTATGGCCATGTCAAAATGGAACTTTAATTATAAAGACCCTGTATATCATGATACAACGTAAGATTAATAGCAACATACAAAACTACAGTAAAAGAAATTGTGTCATAAAACCTCTTTTAAAACTCATGCTGGCTTTATAATAACCTTGGATTCTAAATCCAAAAATTAGATTCTGTTTTGCTTTATCACGTTCAGTTTTCTCTCAGCCTGCTTTGATGTTTTTATGTGGTAATATGTAATTAAATGAAGTTAGAAAGGAAAACAAGACCATATTTTCCTAGTGGAAAAGCTTAGTGGTCCCTTTTTATTTTGCCATCGAACCTACGTCTGTTGTTTACCGGATTTTGCACAACCCATAATATAACGTTTTGAAGCAATCTTCGAATCTCTTCTCTACCTCTCTAATGTAAAGGTAGATACAGTACATTCTTCCCTCACTCCGTGCATTTAGATTGTCTGGGGGAAAATTTGGGTGCGCATTCAAGTAATGAATTTTTAATACACAATAAGCTTCATACAGTTTTGAATTTTGCCTGCTAAGTTTTCAACAAAGAATGCATATTCAGGGTTCTTATTATTCCCTAGGAACTAGTAAACAACACTTTGAAGGAACTCCAAGCACATCTTTTTCTTCTTTAGTCATCGTAGATTTTAAGTTTCTATCTGACAACGTATTCTAATTATAGACCGGAAAAAATGCCATTTAAAAAAACAACTTTGTTTTTCATAGAATAGGGAATCTCTTGTAGACATAGATAACGCTTTTTCAAATTTTTTTTCTTCAAATATCTTAAAGTACTTTAGCCTGAATATAATGGAAAAACCCTCTTACCACAAAAGCTGCTCGGATGTTCTATGTGGTAAGAGGTTTTACTTTCATATACAATTCCATACCACAGTATCTTCTTATTTTTCAAATGTTTTAGAACTGTTTCTAATCGAAATTTGTGAATTAACTCTCATTTTATTGCTTGTTTTCTTTTCTTTTTTCCAATTCAGCACCAAAAAATATAATAAAATTTAAAAATATCGCATCAAGTGCTTTCATTTGCAAGCCGGTGTTTTGCTTAAGCTCAATTTTGTAGTAAATAAAATTTTGTGAATTAGGAAGTACAAAGAAATTAGAAAGAGAGCCAACACTCTTGAATCATATTCAGGGTATTTCTAAAGGTAGTTAACAAACGTTACAAACATTTAAGGGACACCTAAACAAACAGCTTTTACCGTAGCATGGAGGGGTCGGAACCCTACCATTGTCCAGCTATGGGGAAGAGAAGTGATGCAACGAGCAAATGAAAAAACACAACGTAATATCAATTAGTTTATTGAAAACAACGCTGACAAAAGCTGCTCAAAGTGTCTACCAGCCATTTCGATGCATGAATTGCCTCGTTGCCATAGAGTCCTGGCATTTCACGGACTTATTCGTTGGCGACTGCAATGCGGGCAACCAACTCTTCAATGGTAGTCATTTATGTATCGTAGACGAATGCCTTCATGTGACCCCACAAGAGGAAGTCAAGAGAAGTAATATTCGGTGGCAAAGCATCTGGTCCACCTCTACCCATTTATCAATCATCGAATGTCATTAAGATGGTCGCGCACAACACCGGTAAAGTGTGCGGGCACCCCATGTTGAAACCAAATTCGTCTCAGAATATACAGCGGAATTAGAGGAGAGTCCAGTAATAACAAATAGAAAAGGGAAGGGAAAATTTCGCGACCTGAACTGAAACCAGGGACCATGCCTATCGCTGGCACCGCTCTTACCAATGGAAGTCTACTTGGACACCAAGTTCCCTGATGAATGACCTGTGTTCCAAGGCGATAATGCTCCCATTCACAAGGCTCGAAATGTCCGAGACTGGTTTAATGAACACTATGATGAACGACAACACCTCGCTTGGTCACCTCAGTCCCCTAATCTTAATATCATTGAACCATTGTGGGGGGTTTTGGAGGCCATGCTGCGCAGTAGGTTTTCACCTCCAAGAACATTTTCTGAATTAGCGAAGTTTTTGGAGGAGGAGTGGCTACGTATCTCTGTGACTGTTGTGCAAGACTTGTATTTGTCCATCTAACGTCGGACACAAGCTGTAATTAATGCAAAAGGCCTTCCTATCGCCCTATTAATAAATACACAAATGATTGCCCCGATTTAATGACTTTATTGTAGGTGTCTTATTTAATATGTCATCAAGAATCTTTACAAGTACATAGAGCAACTCACCAAGTTTTTTTTTTGCCATATTACAGGTGCTCGATAATGTGCCCCTTTAGTGACTCAACAGATATAAAATCTGTAAACAATGAAGCATGTCTCTGTCAATTTGATCAAAAGATCGGTGATACGAGCCAGGTAATGGCAGATCATCCGGCAATAGCAGCACAAACACTAAATTATTGATGAAAATAAGAAAGAAAATTCCACAGCTTGCATTCGAACAGGAACCTTCTGCTCACCTTCTGCTTTAAACATCTGAGGTTAGGTGTGTAAAAATCCTCATAAGACCAGTCAATACTTACTCGTTAACAAACACTAAGTCCATCAAATACCCCATACAACGAATCACAACGAGTTAAGTCAGGGGAGCGCAGCAGCTTTCTTGATCATCATTTCCGACACGACCGCTCCATCAATTTTACAGCTGTAGCCCTCTTGCGCTCGCAAACGAAAACAGATCTGCCGAACATTAAAAAAAAAACTTGGCTAGTTGCTCTATGTATTTGCAAAGTTTCATTATGATAAGGTAAATAATGATAAAATCATGAAACCGGGGCAATCATTTGTGTACTCCCTGTATTTTGTATCATTTCACAGGTGTTCATAGTATTTTGTCAACCGCTGTATAACCGACGACTTAATGAAGACGAGATGCTAATAAATTGTTTTTCGGGAATAGGCGATCATTTAATACTGCTTAACAGAAATTTGTTTTTCTATATAGAATCACGAATATCTTGCTATTTAGAAAAATCATGATTTTTTTTTTTAAAAAAGTACAACCAAATAAAAATTAACTCAACCAAAATTTAAATTAAAACTCAATTAGTATAGGACAACACTTTCTCCACTAGTAGGACAACGATAAAAAAAATGCAAAAATATCATAAGTATAATGTTTCAGCACACAAGGTACTCCATCTCATAAAATTTCCTCGAATAAAAAACGTTATTACTGGGGTTGTCCAAACTGTGAAAAAAGTTTTTTAATTACTGAGTTTTTAATTTAAATATCGGTTAAGGTAATAGATCAGGTTGTTTAATTTGGACTTTCATTCTGGACTGACATTTCCTATTTTTCATTTTTCTAACAAGTTTGATCCATGGCACGGAATTCAATTAACAAGAGCGAATTACAAACCAGTTGAAGCAGAAAGCAATAAACATTAAAGGGAGTGAAAAAAATCTTGACGCCAGTGCAAAATCTCTCTCTGCATAATCAGCTGGCGATCGTTTATTGTCATGTGAATCAATAAAAAGTGAATTGGGAAGTGGACGTCTTTCTTTCCGCTCCACGATCAGCTCACAAGAATCCCTGTTTGCCGAATGTAGAGAGTTTCAAGAGGGCTTCACGTTTGGATGGATAACGCGTCTGTGGACAACATTTGTTATCCTTCACGTGAATAAAAGGCTGGATAAAACTTTTCTTATTTGGACAAGAATAAAATAACAAGAAAAAATCGATTTCGAGTAGTTGAAGAAACGTTTACATTTTTCTTGATACAGAAATTTTTCTTATCATTGTTTTTTACCTAGGTAAGACGTTTAAATGGTATTAAGTTTAATCGATATGAATAATGGGCAAATACATATGAATAATCGGTAAATATACGAGGGCGTTTTGAAAAGTAATGCCTCCATGGCTGTAACTTTTTTATTTGTTAACCGATTTTCAAAATTATTTTTGTATCTTATACTCACATTTGTCCTCTATGTAATGCACTGTTCACTTTTCGACATAGTCCCCATCCCTTTCCAAGCACTGCGCCAACGCGTGACTAGTTGGGTGAACCCGTCGGAGAGGAATTCCGGAGTTGTTGTCGACACCAGGATTGAATGGCAGCGTTTACCACGCCGTCAGAACCAACTCATGTCCCATAAGGGGCTATTTCTTCTTTGAGAAGCGGTGAAAGTAGCAAGGTGCAAAGTCTTTCATCTTTGAACTTCAGTCATTCATGTTTGAACTGTAGGCACTGCAACGCATCTGGTGTGTGGCGACTCGTGTGCGGGCGGACGTTATCGTACTCCAGAAGAGGGTCCAAAGCTGCCATTCAATCCTGGGGGTCTAGGCTGAGCTCATCGACAAGTGTCGATGGTCACGTGGATAATGACACATTTGTCGATTCGAGCTAGCATGAACACGACTTGTCTACAGAGTCTACAGTGTACAGACTCTACACCGTCGATTTTCTAGTGTAGACTTTGACCATCGCCAACTGCCTTATTCTTGTCTACAATTCAAGAGCAGTCGACTATGCACTTGACGATCGATATTTCAGAATTTAGCAACAGATTTCTTATTAAAATTTTTTTCCCTCTGTTTCCGGACTGCAGGCTAAATACACGTAGCTCAAGAATACACATTTTCTAAAAATATTAACAAAAACTTGTTTAAAAATATTTACATACATGAAGTACTCTCTTGTGCTACGAAACTTGAACTGTGAAAATAATAATGTAGTGTGTCTACAGGTATGTGTTTATGTATGTAATTATGTGTATACATGGATTAATGTGTAAAATTATGTGTAAATATGTGTAAACTTGTGTATATCAGTGTATATCATCTAGCCATACGTGTAAAAATGTGTAATATGCCACATATCGACGGTTTGATTCTGTCGAAATCGACAGCTTGTCGATGAGCTTAACCTGGACCCCCTGGTGTCGACAACAACTCCGGAATTCCTCTCCGACGGGTTCACCCAACTAGTCACGCGTTGGCGCAATGCGTGGAAAGGGATGGGGACTATGTCGAAAAGTGAATAGTGCGTTATATAGAGGAGAAATGTAAGAATAAGATACAAAAAGAATTTTGAAAATCGGTTAACAAATAAAAAAGTTACAGCCATGGAGGCATTACTTTTCAAAACGCCCTCGTATATGAATACCAGAAATAAATGTCGGGTATCAAAATTCAAATCAATAGTGAGAGAACTGGTAGAAGTTTAAAAAACAGCGCTAAAGGATTGAATTCATGCAAGATTTAAAAATAAGAAATGTTATTCATACTTTTTTTATAATAAGTAAAGAAATGCATAATTTTAAACAATGAAAATATAATCGGGAACAAGCTGTCAATATTCGCGCCCTTTATGAAAATGAGAATTGTCACGTGCAATGTAAGCTTCTTAAGAGCTTTATACTAGAATTTAGAACACTACAAAGTAACATTTTTAGAATTTAATGCAATTTTTACGAATTATTTATGAATTAATAGTATATATCATTTTATTGAAAAAATAAGTACGAACTGTGGTACGAAATTTCCTGTACAAAAAGTAAACACTTAATACCTCACAAAGAATACCTATATTGTAGTAGTAAGAGTTTTTCCCCTTCCTATATGAACATTTTATTGGATAACTTTTAAATATCAATGAATCGAAGAGACCATATAAATGCATACAAATTAAATGAACCCTGCAAAGTTGCAATATTAGCTTTGAAAAATTATAATATACTGATCATTCATGAAACTTTCTTTAGAAGGGGAATTCCAATATTTATGCAATGAAATCGAGGGTTGGCTGAAAAGTAATGCACAGTCGCTCATTACTCCCAAATGAAAAGAGACATTCAAATGAAACAAATTAGTAATGAAAGTACGAGGGCTGTTCAATAACAATTTTTTACAAGCATAATTTCCTTGCGACGATAATTGTACTGTGCAGTAACTGATAGCTTAATGCGTAATGCTTAATGCGATTCAAAAAGTAACCTTAAATTTTTTTTATTTCGCACAAAACACATGTCAACAAGGAACAAATGGAGTCTCTTTTCGACATAAGTCTCCCTGGCGTTCAATACAAGTGCGCCATCATTTTGGTAGTGTTTCAATGCCTGCAGAAAAAAAGTTCTTGGGACGTGTGCGGGGCCGCTCACGCACCGCCTTCTGAACTTCGTCATCAGACCGGAATTTCCGGTCACCAAGGTGTTCCTTTAAAGGTCCAAAGACGTGGTAGTCTGAGGGGGCGAGATAGGGGGAGTACGGAGGATGGACCAGGCATTCAAATTGCAGGTGTTTTATTGTGGCAGCTGTGGCACGGGAGATATGGAGCCTGGCGTTGTCGTGTTGTAGCAGGACTCCCTTTGTGAAAAGTCTAAGTCGCTTGGTGCGGATTTGAAGGTTTCAGTTTGGACCTCAGAAGTCCGAATACGAGTCATTGCTGATGGTGATGCTTTTGGGCATGTAATGCTCGACAATCGGCCTCTTCTGGAGCCAGAATAGGGTCGGCATCAGACGTGTTCGGTGGTGAGCGAAGATCAATATTCCGCACGAACACAAAATTTTCTTCGGATCTTAATGGCAATTTCAACCTGCTGAGTTGGAATTGGAAAGCGATCGGTTGATCTAGGGCTCGAACTCAAAATTTCTGGAGTGAAATAAGAAACAGCATTCTTGTCCATTCTCGATCATTCCCTGCGCTGGGTATGGTGCGAAACGTCTTCGATTCGGGGGAATTGCTATGACGGCGCTCTTTCCTTGTTCGTTTGGTCTCCGGTTGGAAATGGTGAACCCAGGATTCATCACTGATGACGATCCGCTACAAAAATGTCTCTCCCTCGTCTTCAAAGCGACGCAAGAGTTCCAAACACGCATCCATCCAGCGTTCCTTCATCTCATGCGTTGATTGCTTAGGACCCACCTTGCTTTGGTGAACCTGAGCTCGTGATGGATAATCGTATGCACAGAACCAATGCTTATCTGCAGAACATCACACAGTTCCGACATCGTAATGCGCCGGTCACGAAGAATTTCAGCATCCACAGCGTCAATGTCTTCCTGGGTGACTGCACTTCGCGGCCTGCCAGACAAAGTATCATCGGCCACGCTTGTCACGCCGTTCTTGAACTTTCTGCACCATTCGTACACTTGCTGCAACGACAGTCTACTCGTCCCATATTGAATTTCACTGGTTGTGACACCTTCACTCGACAAAAAATGTACGACAGAGCACTGCTCCTCGCGGGTGCTCACCAATAGTCTGTTCTTCCCTATAGCACAGCTCGCAGATAGTATAAAATGTTTAAAGAGGAAGGCAATTAACCTGGCGCTCTAGTTAGTGCTCTAATGAAAGTAAACATTAACACCGCCACTGCATTTGAGAAAGGATCGTCCTGAGATGTCCTGAAAATTCTGCAAGGCCATATCATGAGAAAAAGGCCACATTTCCATAAAAGAACCTGGATGTTTCATTGCGATAATGAACGGCCACGCATCGCAAATATTGTTACTAAATATCTCACAAAAATAAAGACTAAATATGTTCCTTATCTTCCCTATAGCCCAGATTTAGTCCCGTGCGACTTATTCCTTTTCTCCTCTGTGAAGAAAACCTTCGTGGGAGGCATTTTTCATCATCAGAAGCAGCGGTGAAGGCTGCGGAGGCGATTCGGAAGGACCTTTCCAAAAATACGGTTTCCAGCATGTCTTTGAAGAGTGGCAGAGTTGGGGACTACTTTGAGAAGGACCATCACAAAAATGATCTAAAGATATGTTCTTAAAAAAAATTTATGATCATTCTTTATTGAACATTTTATCAATTACAAAAAATTTATGATCATTCCTCCCTGTAAATTTTATCAGCTACAAAAACTTACATTTATTTTTCAACATAGTCACCATTTACACCTACGCATTTCTCCTAACGGTGAACTAGTGTTTTCACACCGTCAGTAAAGAATTCCGTCGGCGTTCCGGTGATCCATGTCATCTTTGCGTACTTCAGTTCATCATCGGTAGTGAAATGAATGCGTCTCTTTTAGATGTGGGAAGAAATGAAAATCGCAAGTTGCGCGCGAATTATTGTATTGCAGAATTATTGGTTCATTTCATTTTCGAATACGACACACATTTTCTGAGGTTTTAGATGACGATGAATGTCACTAGGATTCCCTTTTTTTTGGCTGTTAAAAAATCATAAACTGCTCCTTATTTTATAGGTATTGACGTAGCAGGCGTACAAGAATCCATAAAAATGGCTACTAACAAAAATGAAATTTGTAATAGGGTACGTAGCTACAAGATCGAACATCTGTACGATGTTCTGTTCTCTCGTTACTTTCCAGCTTGCATTACTTTTCAGATACCCCTCGTATTATGTTTTTAAACATGACTGTATTATTTTATTAAGCAAGATTTTATGAATATTTTTGCTCTTACCTTAACAATCCCTATTATTAGGCAGACTGCTGAAACACCAGTCAGAAATGCTCCTCCCAAAACAGCATATCCAATAACATACACCTTGTTTATGTCTAAAAAAAAAAGTATATTTATTAAAAAAAAATGAAATAAATTTATTTTAAGAAAAGAGTTAATGTTAACTATCTGAACATCGCGCGATGACTGATTATGCGACCAATGGTAAGTGAAATTTTTACTAATTTAACCATAACTGCTTAGCCATCTATTGTGACTAAATAGAAAAGGGGGTATATATCAGTTCGTTAATGAAGGGGGGGGGGGGGTCTTTAAAAATAAATTCATTCATCTTGGTCGCATGAACAGTCATCGCGCGATGTGCAGATAGTTAACAAAGAAAAGAAATTAATGATTTAACAGGTAAGTATTAAAAATATTAATTTTTCCAAAAGATAAAATCCGCTCGGCGACCGAGAGCTGTAACCTATCGAATGCGGTATTAAAAGCATGCGTTTACAACGGCAAGTTAACTTTACAGAATTGAGTCAAAGGCAAAAGTTAACGTCATGTATTATCAGACTAAAGTTCCACCCCTATATTTACTCGTGACATTCCTGATTTGTACGGTACAGAGTAAACAAGGTATGGCTGCTCCAAGACAAGGCACACCCGCATCAACTCAAGAACGCATTCCATTCAGCGATATACCCGTCAAGTCACCTATGGATTTTTGTGGCTTTGGCCTACTTATACGGGCCCTCGAAAAAAGACGATCGCGAACAGTGGAGTGTCTTTGGAAAGCGTGTCAACAGGAGTGGTTACGAATTGCTCTTGGTGTTCTGCGTTCCAGCCGCCTGCAATGGAAACTGCGATGCAGAGCAATAGCAGCGATGCATGACCACCAGATTGAACATACTCGATGGTGGCGAAAGAGATTTTTCCATCTTTTCTGGCCCTCTGTAACTTGTTACCATAGATCCCTAGCAATCCTCTGGGTTTTTTGTTTGTTTTTTTTTTTGCTATAGCGAACTACGAAATGTTAAGTTTAATTTGAGACATCCTGTATTTGCTGAACTTGCATTATTTCCATATAAAAATAATTCGCTAATTATTTACCTGGAATGGATTCAATTCCTGTCTATGCCTTGTTGCAGTTGTGGCATCAGTATTCTTCAAATATTAATCAAACTTGCACCATATCATCAGATAAGTTAAAAAAAGGAATATTCCATAACTTTCATAGAACCTCAGGGCGCAAAAAAAGGATGACTTTTGGCAAATCCCAACTATTCTGTTGGTTTTGCTGTGCAATGTGTTCTTATATTCGTAGCGGTTAATTCTACCACTAAGACAGAAATTATTTGAAATTTGATGATATGGTGCGAGTTTGAATAATATTTGAAGAATACTGGACTACTTTTTTGGAAATTATTAAATATTATTTTCAGGCAACTAATTTAGAATAACTCTAAACGATAATTTTAAAATTTAACTGATCTCCATATAGATGTTCGTGCCCTGTCAGTGACGTCAAATAACTGTTCTCATATAATTATACCCTTCTATATAATCTCCTTCTGAGCCAATAGACATGTCAATCTCGATCAATCACAATAAGTTTGGGATTTGGTAGTTAAGGTGTCACGTATAGCAATGCGCAGTGGAAAATTCAGCAAGAGCCGAAGCAATTGCCGGCAGAAGTACTGATCCACACATTAGAATAAGAATAAATAATAAAGATTTATTCAATAATTGAATGATGGTTTTGATGCGCAACTAACTTGGCTGCTTACATCCAACAATCAATAAATAGGACTGATTAATAATTAGGATAACATGGAATAAGCTGAAATAGCTCAGGTAAAGCACTTATAGCTTATTTAACTGCTAATTACAAAATACAGGACCTCGGCTAACTCCTACGTATAAATAAAGTACAATTTACACAACTGGCCCGGGAGTATTGACATAAAGAAATAATTAATAAAGTTCAAACGTTCTCTTCAAATGTGAAAACCGTGGAACTATAAATTAGTCCATGGATGCCTCGTCTTATACCACTATACAAACTTAACAGATAGACTAAGTATTCAAGAAAAACACACAAAATTATATCCGCCTGTAATACAGAAACTTGAATAAAGCTTGTGCAGCTCTCATGAATAAAACAAGGACCAATAAGGCGTAATGCAATGAGTACAATAAAATCTAACGTCGGACTGTATTAGAAATTAATCTCACTAAAGAAGAGCCCACCAACTACGTCGCTGACGACCGCAGTAATCTAAACATTTGCAACTTACGTCTTAGGGCGTTTTCACACGCGTCGGCACCGGCACCGGATGCAACGTTATCAAATGAGAGCTTTCACACGTAGCCCGACCCGGCAGATTTGCCGGTCCGACCACCGGCACCGGCAAATGCAGCCGGCATTGAACTCGACAATACACACCGGAAAAGCCGGAGCCAGACAGGGGTTTGCTAACGTTTGCATTTTTGTTTACGTTTGCATTGGGTTTATATTTCTGTTTTGTAGTACCATTTTCTATCATTACGAAAATGAGTAAATTATTCTCGTACGATCCTGTAACATTGATAGGATTTGTGGAAAACGAACCTCGTTTATGAGATAAAACAACTGATTGTTTTAAAGATAAATTTGAACGGCAAAAAGCATGGAAAAAAGTTTATGCATTTTTAGAAGATTTTCCACAATAAGACAAAAATAACAACAACAAATTCAAATTATACATTTATTTATATTAATAATGTAGAAATATAATAGTCAACATATTTTGTTCATTTGCAACGGCAACGCCCTCTCTGTACTTGATAAATTTTCTCACAAATCAGTTTCTGTCCTTGTTGGTCGATTATATGCACCTTTGGGTAAATTTCGTAGGCTTGGAATTTCATAAATTTCAGATCTCTGTTCACTTCCTTCTAAAATATAATACCCAATAAAGTAATGTTTGTTGAACGCAGCAGACATCTATCTTTCAACAAAGCTAAAAACTTACAGCACTAATAAACCGAGAGAAAGCCAGCATGTGAGAAAGTCATTGGCCGGCAACGATGCCGTCACTTGTTCCGGTTTTGCCGGGGTGTGTGAAAAGACCCATTGGCTGGCAACGGTACCGGAGCCGGCGCCGGCTCCGGTTTTGCCAGTGCGTGTGAAAACTAAGCCCTTACTGTTCGGCAAATTAATTACAAATGCCCTGCTCGACGAGATAACCAGTCCTTTGACGAAGAAAAGCTACGGCACCCAGAGGCAAACGTCCTGCTAGTTCCACGCGCCGAAACGTAAATTCCGCTTCTTTTATTACGGCTAGCCAAGCTTCTCTTTTCAAAACGAAGCTTTGCACGAGATACGACGAGTAAACTACCGCAACTCCAGCCTCACTTAAATTTACTGGCCTCCGTCTTCAAAAGTGCCTACTCGCACTTCCAGCTTGGTTCAGTCTAACCTTACCGCTATCGTCGCTTCCCTTTTTCCTTAGACGAATTAGCTCCAATCGCTGGCTCGTTGCTCAACCTGCATGCGGCCGGGCTAACGCTCCCTGTCGTGAAACCTACGACAGTTCTCTCGCCAATGCTCGCCAATCACCAGCGTGCCTTTTCCTCTCTTTCCAGCACATTCAGCTTGCCATGTTCAGCTCGCCATTCTCCTCTCTCATTTCTCTCGCTCCTCCGCATAGTCTCCTGGGATAAGCCTTCCGCTTAAGGAGAAGGGTTTGTGTTTAGTATACATTTGCGTTTTGTTAACATTTGCGTAGGGTTTATATTTCTGTTTTGTTTACATTACTCCACTATTAAAGTACACTTTCTATCATTACGAAGATGAATAAATTATTCTCGTACGATCCTGTAACATTGACAGAATTTGTGGAAAATAAACCTAGTTTACATATTTTGTTCATTTGCGACGGCAACGCCCCTTCTGTACTTGATAAATTTTCTCTCAAATCAGTTGCTGTCCTTGTTGGCCGATTACATGCACCTCTGGGTAAATTTCATAAGCTTGGAGTTTCATAAATTTCAGATCTCTGTTCACTTCCTTCTAAAATAAAATACCTAAGAAAGTAATGTTTGTTGAACGCAGCACACATCTATCTCTCACCAAAGCTAAAAACTTAAGGCACTAAAACGGCACCGAGAGAAAGCCAGCATGTGTGAAAGTCATTGGCCGGCAATGATGCCGTCACTTGCTCCGGTTTTGCCGGTGTGTGTGTGAAAAGACCCATTGACCGGCAACGGTCCCGGAGTCGGTGCCGGCTCCGGTTTTGCCGGTGTGTGTGAAAACGTCCTAAAGATTCTCGTCATATAATGAGGCTTCATCTTTAAGCCCTGTGACATAAGGGTTGTTTGCTTCGGGGATTAAGTCAAATATTTGATTATGCAACTCTGCAATGAATGAAGTTTGTGACTAACGGGTTTGTTTATTATGGACGGTTTAATTTCCTTTATCTGTCGGAAATTTTTATTTGAATTCATTCCCAAAGCATACCGCACAATATTCAAACCACTGCCGGCATTGTTACATCTATTTTCTCATTTAAAAAAATCTCCCCTTGAGGTCATTCCTGTATCAGCACAAATAATTTAAAGCAGTTTTTTTTTTTAATATCCAGATCTTTCTCAACTTTTACAATTTGTTCGCATGTTCTTATATCTTCTTGAATAAAATAGGAAAGCGTGAAATAACGTACAAACACGATTATTGATGTAATTTTAGGTTTAAGAATGCCAGGGGATTGAACTTTTGTCCTTTTCGATAAACTTGAACTTTAAATTCACGAACTGTATATGTCGATTTCAAATTTTCAGCCATACGAAAACGGCGATATTGTAGGCTATGCACTCGTGAAATTCACAATCACCTGGAATCTCAGAAGTTATCCACTTCGTTCAGTGTTCGTTAGTTACATGTAATTGTCAGAGTTAAAGCGTGTTGCTTTTAAATCCGTTACATATTTTGGTATCAATTTCTATATTTTTTATTTCATCTATACATATAAAGGAAAATATTTGTATGTATATCTGTATGTTTGTCCTGTTTTAAAATACAATTTGGAAGTAGTTATAAAGTTGAAATTTAACACAAGGATGTGTAATACTACCACAATTGTGGAAAAAATCTAACCTAACCTAACTTAAACTGGACATAAGTGTCTCAACGGCATAGAAATTAATGATCTATGTATCTGTTACGGCAAATATGATGAAATGGCGAATTTACATAATCACCGTTTACACTGGAAAGTCTGATAAATTTCAGTTTATTACTTTTACCGGCGATTTCAGAAAATTCACAAAAGAAATTGGCTTCTTTAATAACTGGTTCATTGAAAACGCAATTCCCAAGCTTACATGTCGCGTAACAAGTCAAATTGTTGCACTTGCATTTTCATCTCCAAAAACGAACTGTTAAATCTGCACTGGGTAAATGTTACGGTAAATATGATAAAAAGGCGAATTTATATAATAATTGGTTAATATTCTTAATTACCGTTTACACTGAACAGTTTAATAAATAAACTTCAGTAAATTACTTTCACAGGAGATTTTAGAAAATTACCAAAAGGAGTTGGCTTCATTAATAAACAGTTCATTGAAAACGTCATTGAAATAAACTAACTCTAAAAACAAATTCACACCCTTCGAATACTTAAAAATTTGGTAAGAGCAGTTTCCCAAATTATATTTTTAGCAATGGACGACAATGGATTTAACCAACCTCTAACTTCTAATAACCATGCTACAACCATAAAAAAATGAAGATTTTAGATTGCTCTTCACTACTTGAACATTTGGAAGCTCACTTGTTGCGAATCAAGTTCAATTCTTGCACTTGCGTCTTCATTTCTACAATAAGGTATATATCTCAATCTTCACAGCCTAATAGACCACGCAAAGTGAAATTGCGATATAAAAACACGACCAATCATGGAAAATTGTTGTAATGTCGAAAAAAATAAATTAATAGAAAGGTAAAAATTTTTCTTTGTTTCTTAATTTAAATCAAATTAGATGGCAGCAGTAAGCAGAAACACCGATAAACGCTTCACAAATTGACTAGAAACACTTCATTTGCGGCGATTAATTCAAATCACCGAGGACTGTTAGACATATTGCACATAAAAGAAACAAACAGATCTTAAATTGGGTCATAAAAATATTTGTAACATGTGAATGGAGCAGTTACAATTTATGGGTAATGCTTCGCGGTTTTTGAAATCATTCGCTGCATCCATCATTTTTTTAAAGAATAACTGATAAATAGTCTGATGAGGTTTTTTGCACGCCAAACCTCAGATGTTTATATAATTGATGAATCATATTTTTGTTGTGTTTAACGAGACTAAACGAACCTCACCTATACTTAGCATAATTTAACTTAAATTGATCTAAATCTAATTTAACCTAAACTTAACATAACCTAACTTAATATAACCTAACCCAACGTAACTTAACATAATATAATCTAAACCTAACCTAACCTATTATAAACAAATCTAAAACTAATCTAACAGTACCTCAACTAACCAAACTTAACATAACCCTACCTAACCTCAGATGTTTACATAATTAATAAATTATATTTTTGTTGTGTTTAATAAGACTAAACGAACCTCACCTAAACCTAACATAGGCGAATTTAACTTAAATAAATCTAATTCTAACCTAAACTAAACATAACCTAACCTAACCTAACCTAACAAAACCTCCACTTACCAAACTTAACATAACCCAACCGTATACAAAATTATATAACCAAACATAGCCTACATAACATAACAAAATCTAACCTCTGAGGATTATCTAAATTTGGATACAGGAAGCACTTGCTTCCCCGTCCCGTTATGAAACGCTACTGACTAGCGATCACTTAAAATCAGCACATGTAACCAACCTGTCATATTTTGGTTGCGTTTAACCTAATTAACCTAGCCCAACATAAACTTAACCAAATTTCGCCTAAGCTAAACTAAATCTAACATAATCTAATAAAACCTAACCAAAACCTAACTTAATCTAATCTAATATAATAAGACCTAACCTTACCTAAACCTATCCTAACTTAAACGTTACTAACCTAATCTAATCTAACCTAAATTTAACCCAATTTCACCTAACCTGATCTAAATCTAACATAACCTAATCAACCTAAACTTAGCATAACCTAACCTAACCTCTAGGGGGTGGGGGATAAATATACATATCCCAAGCTATTCATTCGGTTACGATGGTAGCTGGTCCCCCCCCCCCCCCTGGCCAGAGACGGTTTGCTAATGGTTCGCGATTTCTTGTAATCACTCGCTGTTGGTTCTGATTTGAAACCCGAACATGTCCATTTGACTGGAAGAATGAAAAAAGTAGCTCATCACACTTCATAGTCAAAAGATGAGAGACAAACCGGTCCAAACGGCTTTTTTATTTGAGGCATTAACCTGACTAACCTACCCTAACATAACCACTACATGCATATCACAATATGCACTTTTCTTACTGCTGCAGCATTATTATGCATCAGTCGTTAATTTTTGCAATCTATCACTTTATTTTAAGCATAAACAGTTATTTCCCACACAATTACAAACTGGAAATTCCAGCCCACTTTGCTAACACCATTTCAGCTTATTTTGTCTTTTATGAGGAATAGCAACTTTTATTCAGTTTTGAGGACCGTAATGGTTAGCTTATTTTGAATTATACAGTAGTTATTAATTTTCTGGGAATCAGACCGGACCCGGTTGAAATATACCATGTGGCACTAAGGTAACCCGCTAACTGACACATTACGGAAACTGCTTTTCCGGAGTTATGAATTTCCTCCACACGCCTGACCTGAGCCCTAAGTTACTGAAATGCACCCCAACCTCTTGGTCAGCGGACGATGTCACAACTCTCAACAGCTTTGCAGGTCTTGCCTTACGACAGCAACTAAAACATGCTACAAAAACACAACATTACCAAAAAATTAAAGTTATTAAAATTTTTGTTTTGGTTGGTGCGCAATTTTAGGGGTTGATTGCTTCTAGCTCCCCCCACCACCGGCTACTACATCATAGGATCGGCATTCACTCCCAAACTCCACTGGGTTTTGAAAATTATTTTTATTGAACGGCTGTATGCGCCAACTTGGGCAAAATTTGTAATCAACATTGTTGAACTATTTTAAAGTTTAATAACACCATTTGCTCTCAGCAAATTGATAAAGACGCTGATTGTTAAACAAGACATCCAACCATTCCAAGCTCACCGCCGGAGAAAAAAATTTGAAAAAAATAAAAAAATAAAAACAACATCGGTAACACAGAGGAATAAGAAACACAGGGGAAACTCCCTAAAGCCACACGGGAAACTTTTAAGAGATCATGTGACGAAAGTCAACCAATGAAATTTTCCTTAAAAACACTCCTAGCTTTGTTGCCTTACGCTTTTCTGATTAGTAACATGTGAGCACTGTTACGATTTTGAATGCGTAACTCGGTGAAATACAGGGTGATTCAGTCAATTTCTGACCATTTCACTCGAATGACGTTCATTAGGGATAACCAATTGAAAGAATATGAGCGCATATCGAATTTCTAAATAGATGGAGTTTGTATTGTTGCAACGGCGCTGCATGAAAATCGTATTGTTGAAAAATGGCGCCTGCTTTATCAACAGAGCAGAAATGCAAGGTTGTCGAATGGTATTTCTAGACAAAATCACCTGTAACCGTGCAAAGAAAGTTCCGGAAGGAGTATAAGTGTCGAGACGCACCAGGCAGGCAAGCAATCATGGATTTTGTCAAGCAATTTCGTGCCACTGGATGTGTTAAAGGCAAGAAAAAAGGCGAGAGCGAAGCTCGTGTTCGAACGGCCGAAGTTGTCGAAAATGTTCGCACAAGGTTGGTCGATTCGGGGGTGGCTTTCTTTGGCCCCCTACGAGTCCTGACGTAAACCCATGTGATTTTTATCTCTGGGGGTTCCTTAAAGACATTTTTATCTCTTGGTGTTCACTACAGCACCAAGAACCCTAGATCAGCTGCGACAAAGCATCGTCGATTGCTGCACCCTTGTGGATGCAGAAATCCTGGATAGAGTTATGAACAACTTCACCATTCGGCTGCGAGCAGTTCAAAACATTCGTGGTGGCCACATTGAGCATATCATCAAGACTTTTCCACGGGAATAAAAACTCCGAATTGCCTAAAATATCATACTGAAATGCTAAGTTTGTAAACATTAATGGGTCAAATAAATCAAGAAATTGACTGAATCACCCTGTACGATCAAATTTTAATGGTATACACAGTTTTATGTACCCTATTATTCTTCCAAAATTCATTATTCTAGGCGTTGCAGAACCAGAGTTATTAACTTGTTGATCTTGGTGGCGGCATTTTTATTTCTGTTCATATCTCAGTTAGCGTTCAAATTCGGGCCCACATTGAATTAAAAGAAAATGTTCATTCTGGTCACCTCTGTCATTGCTTACAGCTATACACACTTTCAGAATCACCCTTTATATCTATACAAGGTGTCCGAAAATTCTAGCACTATGATGTATATCACAGTCCAGAGGCGATGCATTAGATAGAACAAAAACGTCTTATAGCAAGTGGATCGTGGGCTTTCCATTTCCGACCTCAAAAGTGGTCTTCAAGGTCATCTTCAAGGTCATTCAAACCGTAACTTTTTTCCTATCAGAGATAGAAGAAAATTTCCAATTATGAACTTGTAGATCACACCAAGATTAGTCTACACTGAGTTAGCAAAACTCATGGGATAGCAAGCACATTGATTGATGGGCATGGCTCACGAATTCACAGGGGTAACAGATTCTGGGAATGGACCATTAGACGTTGTGGGAAGAGCTTGGATAAGTGATTAATCAGAAATGGCACGTCGTCGCAAGTTGACGTCTTTTGAACGGGGTATGATAGTAGGTGCCCGACGCATGGGATGTTCCATTTCGGCAGTGGTGCAGGAATTTGGCTTTCCCCGCTCAACAGTGCAGCAAATCACAGACCAGTTCAATACTGGCCGCACTAGAAACGTCTCTCGGTGGACAATCCGTCGGAATCTGCATGCCGAGCAGTCTTTCAAGATGACAATGCTCTACCACATCGCTCCAATGTCGTCCGCGAATGGTTCGAGAGGTCCAACGACTGAGCTGGCCAGCCCGGAGCCCTGACATGAATCCCATCGAGCATACCTGGGATGCTGTTGAAGTCAGGCTCCGGGCACTGGATCATCCGCCCACGAACGGGCAGCAACTATCTTCGGCTCTGCAGACTATCTGGTGTCAACTGCCTCCAGAAGTGTACCAGGGATTTGCAGACTTACTACCACGCCGTATTGCTGCACTCCACAGGGCCAGAGGTGGCCCGACCAGATATTAAGTAACTATCCCATGAGTGTTGCTAACTCAGTGTAAATCCATGTTTACTTTAACTGATTCATAGGACAATTGCGTGTGATAAATGAGGATGATGATTTGTATGCTATCGGATTTTACACCCTTAAATTTCTTCCTTCGGGGGTATTTATTGGAAAAGGTTTATGCCACGGAACCCAGGACACAGCGTGAACGTCAAGGACGAATTGAAGTGGTCATTAGGCAAACTTCCTGCCATGACAATGACAGCTGTCCAGAAGGCAATCACCTATCGTGCACAGTTATGCCTTGCAGCCGAAGGCCAACACTTTGAACATACTTTAAAATAATCTATGTTCGATTTTAGAACTCAAGACTTAAATTACATGTTGTATTCAACCCTTTTGAGTTTAGAAATAAAAAGCTCACTAATTGATTTGTCTGTGACTTCTTAACACGATGGTAGGAGGGTAGCATACCAATCTTTATCCTCATTTATTTACTTTCCTATGAATCAGTTAGAGTAAACTTATCTACAAGTTCGTAATTGGAAATTTTCTTCTATCTCTGACAGGGAAAAAGTCACGGTTTGAATGACTTTGAAGATGACTCTGAAGGTCACTTTTGAGGTCGGAAATGGAAAGACCACGATCCACTTGCTATAAGACGTTTTTGTTCTATCTAATGAATCGCCTCTGGACTGTGATATACATCAGAGTGCTAGACTTTTCGGACACCCCTATATATGAAATAGACTTGGTTTATGTTTGTTTGCTTGCGTATGCGAATAATCAGCCGATCGTGTTTGCGTCAACAATCGGTTGGTCGTGTTTTTATGTTGCATCAACGATGGTTGATGAATTAATGCTTGCCGTAGCCACTAAAAAAGACAGGCCTGAGCATCTTTTTTCGTCGGCTACGATGCCTGCCTTAATGATTCACACTTAAAGGGACATAATTATAAAAAGTAATAAATAAATAAATAAATAAATAAATAAAAGTAATAAATAAAAGTCATCATTATTTCTTTTTATTTTAATCTTTGGAGAGATATAAGAAATTGTTCTTAAACAGATGAGAGAATACAACTTCTAGGGCGTGCAGCAGCAAAAACTTGGGCAGTTGCCGAGTCGAGTGGAGCCAACCCCTCGTTCTCCTCCTCGTGTCATGAGTGCTGTGCCGTGTCTGTCAGCTCTGGTCCGATGTTGAATACCAATCAATGAAGTTTAATGGAACCTTGTGACTGGTATCCCTTTACAAACTTTACGGGATATCAGCAAAGACTGAAAATAGAGAGGGCTCTTGCTTGTTCTCTATCTCGAAGAGTGTGAAACTGTCCAGTGTTGTTGATGTACTCTGGAAAGCACGGCGACCATGAAGGAAAAGCTAGAATCTGTGATGGAGACAACTTAAGAAACAGTCGCGGAGTCAGTAAAAAATGAAATCCTTCACCACAACTACCTTTTATTTAGAACCAGTTTAGCATCCCAAAATGAAACCAAATAAAATTTTCGTTATTGTTATGGATATTATTATTAATTAAACCCTGATCAGTTAGACAAATATAAACGCGGAGCCCAACGAGAAGAGAAGACCACGTCGGAGTCAACACAACCCACCCTAGGAGACGGCAACGGAGAAGAGCCCGGGTAATGATGCATTCATTTTACTTACTTTGTGAATATCGGGTGGTCCCCAAAAGTTCTTTTGATAATTGAAACAGATTGATTATTAAGATTTGGGAAATTGGGTGAAATTAATTAATTAGTAACTTTCACATGCATTAATTATAAATATTTTCATTGAAGTAAACTTTACAGGAAGAGAAATATAAAATCATAATAATCTTTGGTAGTTTAAGTTAAAGTAAATAGTATTTGTAAATTTTGCTCTATTATAATTATGTTTAATTATCTTATGAATAAAATATGTTTATTTTCTTAAATAACTAAGAGTCTTCTCCATCCTTCTCAGACAATGGTAATTAATTATGAAAACTTTATTTCTAATAATTATAATCCGGAGAGGTGTAACCCTTAAAAGGCCTAAGGCGCTTATCGGTTAATGGTTAAGCCTCATCTGCTGCCATCAACTATGATCAGAACCCTTGGAATCCTATGACTCTGCTCATAGAAGGTGGACCAGGGAGCGTCGACGCAGTGTTCATTAAAACTCTGATGTTCATAAATTCCTCCGTATCCCTCCCCCGGGTCTTCACATTACATTCCCTCACTTTCTGTTGGGGATGTACAATACTCATTTCCAAAAAAGTTGGGACAGTGCAACATATAAGAAGAACTCCAACACATTTGTTTGGATTATTGTATTGCCGTTTATTTCAACGCATTACAATACATAAACGATAAATTAGGCATGGGATCACATATCTTATATGCTTAAAGAAAGATACAGGTGGTTTTCCTGTTTGGCACGTGCAACACACTCCCAAAAAAGTTGGGACAGCACGGCGTTTACCACGGTGTGGCGTCACCTCTCCTCTTGATGACACACTGTAATCTTCTGGGCATCGATGACACCAATCTTTCTAACACCGTAACCGGAATTCTGTCCCATTCCTGTTGGATATAAGTTTTCAGCTGTTCAACTGTCCGGGGTCGTCACTGTCGTAGTTTTCGTTTAATAATACGCCAAACGTTTTCTATAGGCGACAGATCCGGGCTGCAAGGGGGCCAATCCAACATACGAATGCGCTGCCGACGTAGCCATGCAGAAGTTATGCGCGCTGCATGCGGTCTGGCGTTGTCTTGTTGAAATATACACTGACGTCGTCCAAACAGGCGCCTCTTAGATGACACCATAGCTTGTTCCAGGATCTGTATATACGCTTCAGCATTGACGGTGCCATTGCAGATGTGCAAGTCTCCCATTCCATGGCCACTAATACAGCCCCAGACCATGACAGACGGTGGTTTCTGTACCGAACGCCTGTAGCACGCGGGAATATCCTTTTCGTCTTTGGTCCGGAGTGTACGGCGTCCATTATTTCCGTAAACAATCGTAAAGGTTGATTCATCGGACCACAATATGTTCTTCCAGCGTGCTTGGGACCAATTGCGATGGGCTCGAGCCCATATCAGACGGCGACGTTGCTGTCGTTTGTTGATGTATGGCTTCCGTTGTGCACAGTATAACTTAAGTTTGCATTTGTGGATGCACCGGCATACAGTATTCAACGATAATGGCTTCCCGAAGAAATCCGGGCCCACGTGGCTATGTCCGTAATCGCAGCATTCCTATGCGTGACGCAGTGACGTCGGAGGATCCGAAGAGCTCGAGCATTCAGAATAGGTTTTCTACCTTGGCCTTTCCGAACTGTGATCTCACCACTATCTCGGTAGCGCTTGATAATATTATGTACTGTAGATGATGACAGGTTAAATCTTCTGGCTATTGCACGCTGAGAAACGTTGTTTGTGATTTCTTGAATGATTCGAACACGAAGATCTTCGCTAACTGGCTTGCCTCGACCCATCGTTCCGAATAAGTTACCTGAACGACGGATGGCAACTGTTATTTATACGGAATGTAGTACGACGTCATCATTCTAGATTATTCCCGAACAATTCGGAAGGTTCCACTACTAACGGCGCTTTCTACAACGTATGTCCCTACTATTTTGGAACGTGTTGCAACACCCCCATTCAAAATGAACGTCCCGGCCACGATACAAAATGTTTTGGTGCACACAGTATATTTATGTCATTTCATAAACGTATCTGCTATTTTGTATTCGCGAGAAAGTTTTGTTACATCATCCCTTTTTGTTTTTTCTATATATTTTACACTGTCCCAACTTTTTTGGAAATGAGTATTGTAAAAAAATGAATAGATGTGAAAATTCGGTAATTGTATACTCTGTTGCCTTGAGAAGTCACGACCTAATGAGTAATGTGGTTGTGGTTTATTCGCGAAATAAAGAATTATAGCATTACAAGTATTTTTGCAGGAATAAACGTTTAATGTAAGAGTTTCGTTTTCCTCAAAACATTTCACAAATGTAATTAATTACAGTGGTCCGTCGATAATTGCGGATTCGTTGTTCGTGGATGGAATTAGTTTGTATGTAAGTATGCTTGTATGTATTGTAAAAAAGAATATACCATGTACACTATCTTGCCCAAAGTCATGGGTCACCCCTATTTTACGTAAATATAAGGCATTCCCATGCAATTTAAATGTTGTCGTTCATACCCACAATAAAATACAGAGGTCGCTTGCATGTTGAATAAATGGCTCCTAGAAAGCATGCTGAAGAAATGGCTCCGGACGTTGATAGGGGTACAATTGTTGGGTGCCCCCTTCTCGCAAAAGAGTTAAAGAGATGTCAACCCTGCTAAACATCCTCAAATCATCCGTTCAAAACGTCATCCGGGTGTGGAAAGAAAAGGGTACCACAAATGTTCAGCCCAGGGCCGGAAGACCCAAGATTATGTCGGCCAGAGAACGAAGGGCGCTTCGCAGAATGTCACTGCAATCCGTAAAACATCGGTTGATGGACTGACAAGATCCATCATAGCGTCCACTGGGGCAACTGTAACCACTAGGAATATTCGCAGGGAACTGCATTCACTAGTTTTTTCTGGCAGAGCTGCGGACTACACACCCCATATCAGCACCTACAGCACATCGAGGTGAATGCAATGGTGCAAAGAGAGACGTCACTGGAATCTGGAGCAATGGCGATGGTTGAATGGAGTGATTTACCATCCGGCAATCGGGTGGAAGGATTTGGGTATGGCGAATGCCCGGATGATCAGTGATGGTTTGGGGGTGCTTTTCGTGGTTTGGTCTGGCTCCAATCGTTTCTGTGGCTGGTCATCCGAACGCGGAGCGTTACCAAGACATCCTGGACAATGCCGCATTTCCTGCTCTCTGGCATTACTTTGTAAATGGCCCTTTTCTCTTTCAAAGAGGGTTGTAGGCAGATGGTTTGATGAAATGGGGGTGCAAGAACTTGACTGGCCTACACAGAGCCCCGATTTTAATCGCATCAAACATCTTTGGAATATGTTGGAGCGTCGATTGCGTGCAGGAGCGGAGCGCCCGAAATCTGTGACTGAACTGTCGAGGGCACTTTTGGCGTAATGGCAAAAAATTCCTGCGGAAACATATCAAAAACTTGTGGACAGTATGGCCGATAGAATAGACACCGTGATAGCAGCAAAAGGTGGCCCAACTAGATATTAATACATGCATTTTACTAAGTGTTTATATTAAATTGGTGGTGTTCCATAACATTTGGTAAGGCGGTATTTTCAAAGTTTCGGCATTCGCGGTTTCTCTATTAGCGGCTTTCTTTGGGAACGTACCTCCGTGAATATTGAGGAATTGCTGCGCTGAAAAGATGTAAAATTTTCCATTAGCAATTTAGCTTTAATTTTACATATTCTTTTCGTAGTATTTCCAAACCCCCATCTTCTCCATCCCAATTACATAATTTTATTTGTGTTTTTCTGTCTGTCTACATATCTGACAGCCCCAAGCAAACAAAATAACTGACGAACAATTGTTGAGGAAAATGACACAGATCATGAAAGCCTATCTTTATTATAAAAATGAAGAATTCAAACAGAAACGTTACAAAAGAGCGGATTTCTGAAAGAACTACAGGGTTGATGAATAATTAGTATACGAAATAACAATAACTTTTATACGTTCGGAAAAATCATTTGCCTTCTTATTGAAAGCATAACCATGGATAGGATCCGAAGTGAGGTTTTGCTGCAATAATGGATTGAATCAGTTTAACTGGAGAAAACATCTTCCCAAAAATTTATCATATATTAGATTTGACAGCAGACAAAGATTTATTATATAGGCCTACTAGAAGGAACACGCTAAAATTTGACGGCAAATAACTGTGTGGTTTCATAAACAATCATAAACAATCCTCTCCACAAAGACGTCATAGGAACTTTGGTCAAGGCCAGCTAGAGAGACAGGCCCTGAAACTCAAAAGTCACCTGACCATCTTAGTTCGAGCAAAATGTAACCTTCATTATTTCCAACAAACTGAAAATTACTGATTATTAAAATCCATAATGGAAACTAATTAAAATACTCCATTCTAAATTTGATCCAATTCCAACAAGTAGTTTCCCAGTTATGCAGTCAACGTCGTAACAAGTTGCGGTTAGTACTCACATGTGAGCACGTGTTACGATGTTGAATGGGTAACACGGAAACTACTGGTTGGAATTCGATCAAATTTTAACGGTACACATAGTTTTATGTGCCTGAGTTATTAACTTGTTGATCTTGGTGGCGCATTTTTATTTCTGTTCATATCTCATTTATCGTTCAAATTAAAGACCCATGTTCATATGAACGTTTTCGTTAAGAATCAATCATACTACCTCCCCTAAAAGTTTTTCGGTTACTTAAAATTCATCCTGTATATTATACATTAAAGATTTGCTACTTTCATGTGCTTATAAAGGTAATACAGTATTGCATTTTCAAAGACATATCTATAAGTGGAAACGAACATTTATCAACTGAATCCGAAAACCGTGTTTACATCAAGTATCTTCTCTTTGAATTTCATTGACCAAGTTTGCAAGTTTAAGTCAAAATTAACAGTCAATACACTGAGTGAGCATATTATTATGGCCACCTGACATGTTTATGCAAATGCGCGCACGGACGTCGCCACAAGGTTGCTAGCGGGCCGGACCAATATAAAAAGGCAAGCGGAGTGTGTCGACAACAGTAGACGTGCTCCATTCTTCAACTATGAGTAAACGACGCGATTTAACAGCCTTCGAATGCGGGAAGATTGTAGGTGCTCGGAACTATAGAGCGAGTATCAGCGAAACAGCAGCATGGACCCCGCATGCATAAGTACAACCCTTCAGGCCGGTACGGGCTGTGTTATGGTCTGGGGAATGTTTTCCTGGCATGCGTTGGGTCCGTTAATACGTGTCTCTGGGTGGCACAGCATACCTCCGTATCGTCACCGATCAAGTCCACCCTGTCATGTTGATGGCGTACCCCAATGGAGATGGCTACTTCCAGCAAGACAATGCGATCGTATTGTGCAGGAGCGGTTCCAGGAACATGAGGAGGATTTTACCTTACTTCGGTGGCTCCCGCAATCCCCAGATCTCAATCCAATTGAGCATTTGTGTAACGAAGTCGAACGAACCATCAGACGGCTGGATCCACCCCGGCCAATCTAGCACAACTAGACAGTGCTATCCATCAGACATGGTGTCAGATTCCTCCCACCACTTTCCAACATCTCGTGGAATCAATGCCACGAAGAATCACCGCAGTATTAAAGGCAAAAGGTGGCCCAACGAGATACTGACAGGGTGGTCATAATAATATGCTCACTCAGTGTATAATGGCCCCTATGGAGATCTGATAGAGCGGTTCAGTCATGGGCGGTCATAAGCTCAACTTTAAAAGAAAATATTGGTTCAAAAATATCTAATTATATTCAAAAGGGTCTCTAATGGATATTTTAAAATTTTATCTTTTTATTTAAACAAAGAATCGGTGAATCTGTATACATTATCTATATTGTTCAGTGATCGCTAGTTACATGTAAATATCATGTAAGTGTGTTGAAAGTGTGTTGCGTTTAAATCCGTTGCATTTTTTGTTCTTAATTTGTTCGGTTTTTTTTCATGAAGTAATAATATTTTGTAAAAGTATTACTTTTGGCAGAATTTTATTTTTACCTTAATTCAGTTATCTCCTAAGTATTTTCACAGAAAGGGACATTAATTTTATAAAAATATTTTACAGTTTTATATTAACTTTATCGGGTAATTGTAGGTAAATTTTTCATCAATTTTTCTATTCATTTTAATAAATACTTAGGAGCCAAATAGGAATCAATAATAAGCCGGGGAAATGATTCTCAATGAGTGAACTCTCTCTTTGAATCGGGAAAATTCTATTACGCTATAAACAACATTAGGATCCATAAATTACAGTGAGGACCATGCAATTCTGATCAGCCAAATTCAGAATTAAGCTATCGCTATTAATGAATGCCTCCATACAAATTGCTATTCTGCCAGCAACGCTCTTATTAGCCAGAAAATGTTTTAAAACTTTGTTTCTCAGTTTCATCCTCCAATTACACATTTTTATACGATTTAACAGTGAAGCAGATTCAACTCCTCTTACGTTTGAATCGTACGGTTGAAAATTCAATTCCTCTCCTTTAAAAAGCTCGTTAACGATAGAAGTTAGCGAGAGTTTTACTGTAGCATCATCCTAGATATATAATTGAAAAACTTTGATATACAGATTACAATGGAGTATCACTCGAATATAATTTATTTTTCTCATCATAAAATTATACAGGATATCTCATCTAAAGTGAACCAATAGCTAACCTCTAAAATACAATTCTGACAAGAGTATTTTCAACAGAAGAATTATTGTACTATTATGTGAGGGGTTTTATATACGAAATCAATTTAAATACACATAAAAACCCCAATTTCGTCTTTTCGTATAATTTGATTAACAATTTTTGCTTTTTACCTTTTCTTTAAATCCAAATAAATCGCAGTTTCGGTGCTTCTCTCTCTTAAACGGTTGGATCAATTGAAAGTGTTCGGGAAAACTCAGATTTTTTATGTAAAAATTAATATAATTTTATTTGTAATTAATTAATCTATTTTTTCTATTATTTAAGTTTTTTTTTACTGTTTTGCAGACAGTGATTGTTGAGTATATACTGTTTTAATAAATGTTAAATAAAAAATCTCCACGTGATTTTCACTGTCTGCAGCTAGTTGTCCCTCGCGAATAATTTTCGTGATCACGAGGATGTGTGTCCCACTATTGTTGATGTTCTTTCCGTGGTTACTGTTTTTTTATCGCAGCTAGTCGTCCCTCCTTCTGGTCCTCTATGTCCTTACTAGCCTGCAGCATGACATTCAACTTCCATTTATCATTTTCATTCCAATGCTCTGCAAATTACTCCTACCCTGCCGTTCGATGTTTAGTTTCTTATTGAATTTCTTACTTTCTCACGGCAGCCATGATTCTTTACCAAGCAGCATTGTTTTGCGGGTTTACCCATAAGGTAATAATGAAATTTCCTTTAATGCTATTTCAACAATAACGCGCATAAGGGACGCCATGCTGCACATTTTCAATCTTATTCCCCATTAATAATTAATTATTATTTCGCAGTCTTTCTTTAGACATTAAATAGAAATTTTGAAATTTCTTTTCCTTATTCTTTCTAAGGAATTGGTCTGTCTCAATTTTTTTTATATTTAATCTCAATTCGCTCAATGTAGCGATTAATATTTCTCGTTACAGTGTTTTGCTGTATTTAACGTACATTTAAGTATTTCTTTATTTTATTCCGAAAAATATTTTTTCTTTTGTAATTGAGATCGCAATGCCTATTCCTCAATTAAATCATAGTGTATAGAACATTCTTTTGTACAGAATTTTTGTCTTTTATAAATCAATTTTTAAACCAAAATAAAAGTCTTTTTACGAGTCACGTTTACTCTTAAGTTTTGGGGTTCTTTCTTTTAAAGTACCACCCATTAAATTCTATTTATTTTGCTTCCCCCTCTGAACAGAAAGAATACCAAGAATAAAACATTTCTTAAATGTTGTGTACAATCTGAAAATACCAGTAAAAACAGGGGTTTCCATTGCAAATTTCAAAGTTGACTTCCATTTTGAAAAATGCTCTCATTTTTTGGAAGTAGATTACACATAAAAGTACAATAATTCTTTCATTGAAAGTTCTCTCGCAGATTTGTATTTTGGAATTTAGCTATTAGTTCACTTTAGGTGGGACACCCTGTATATGAGGGTTGCCTAAGGCCAGCTAGATAAACAGGCCCTGAAGCAAAAAAGTCACCTGACCATCGTAGTCCAAACAACAAAGTAACCTTCATTGTTTTTAACAAACGAAAAAATACCGATTGTTAAAATCCGATCCAAGATGGAAACAGTATGGATGTAATTCTCGCTTTTATAGCATCAACTAGTTGGGGTACTCGGCGTTGCCCGGGATAATTACAGTTTTAGGTAAGCAGAACAACCTCAAGAAGGATGATGATTTGCTTCACTTAAACATCTGCAATTGTTTTGTGTATATAAAAACACTGTTATGATTTCTGGTGCCTGGACTAGCCAGCCGAGGTTCGAATGCTCTCTCCCGACAATTTTATTTACTCCAAAGCTTGACGGTACACTATGTTTTTCGTTTGTCCGTCCGGGGCGTAAACAAACAAATTATCTGGGGTGCCGAATCTTGAACAAGCTACATATAATGGCGTTTCCAAGTTAATGCTTGCCACACAGCCTTTATGAATGCCAGCCGGATGGGAAGCTGCAATCATTTGTAATCGAAGGGCATATTTGTATCACTGAGTATCTGTGGAATGCGAGGAATGAACACGTCTTCACCTGCGGAATTCCCCGTGATGATTGTAGTCTCTATTACGTTCGGCACTAGATTCTTCACGGTTAGTCTTGTTCCATTTATATTTCTTTGCCTGACAATGGTTACATACGGCATCCATCCTTCCTATTAGAACTATAGGGTGATTATAGTAATCGTAATCAGACTGTAATTAAATACCCGTAATTTTAGATCAGAATGTCGATCCACCACCCTTCTTCCGTTCTACGTCGAATTCGTTGTACACGCAACTCTCTTTCCTCTGACGTTTCCCTTGCCCTTGAGCTTGAAGCTCGCATACGCTCTCTTTCCTCTGAAGTTTCCCTTTCCCTTGACGTTGAAGCTTGGATACCCTTCTGCTGTAGGCGAAACTCTCGGTGTTCAGGTGTTTCCGATGCCCGATAACTTTTTGGTCTTGTAGCTGCAGGGTTTCTCTGACCAATACTCTTTCTTTTCTTTGGTGGCATTTCGATAAGTATGAATTAATATGCAATTTGTAATAAGATAACCGTATGCTTGTTTGTTTGAAGAGTCGTGTTGATGTATTCCTTTATTCGGAATAAAGCTGTTTTTACACTGCTCAAGCGTTCCAAACACACATACAAACTTTAACCAATCGTCTGAACGTTTGTTAGGGAGCTGAAGGAAGACACGTGCATGTCGTCTATATCATCTATTATATTCATTTCCTGCTCATTGATAATACTTCTTGGAAACGATTTTCCTGCATTGCATCATCATTTTATGTTCATTGTTATAATTCTTGGGCATGAACGTTCTATCATTGTATCATCATCTTATGCTTATTGTTATAATTCTAGAAAATGAACATTCTATCATTACATCATCACCACATTAGTTTCAAAATATTGATATTCACACAGATTATATTGAAAAATGTTGGATCTGCTGTGCTACCAAATAGGCTAGGTGATATCCCAGGCGTTGGTTGAACTCTTTTTTTGTGAAATTTTGAAATACTGAATATGAATATACAGTAAAAAATGAACACACGAAAAAGCTTAGAATTAACAGTAAAAATTCGTAATGAAAATTGAAAAATATTTTTAAATGGCCCTCTAAATAATGTCTTGGTCACGTAATCTTACTTTAGATGTACACTCCCCTGCTGTAGTTAATTAACTTCGATGATACAGCTCTTTGCCCGGGATATTTACAGTTTTAGGTAAACAGAACAACCTCAAGAAATTATTTAAAATCTCAAATTGGTTTTCAGTAATTCTAAACTTTAGGTGCTGTAGACGAAACTTTCGTTGTTCAGATGTTTCTGACGCCTGGATAACTTTTTTTCTCATTTGAAGAGTCGAGTTGATTTATGCTTTGTTATCGCTTATGACATGAACTATCACCCAAGTGAAGGTGCTAAGACTTCTATCGCCTTTCCACTCTTTCTCAATAGTCTGCTACCTCTGCATTATCTCCAGTTACTGATCATTTTTGAATTTTTTTCAAGAAAATGTTAAGTTCTAAGAACTATCAGTCTAAGAAAAGCCCAAACAACAGGAATTCTACCATTGTTACAAATCAATTTTGTTTTATAATTCGCAGAGGTGGAACGAATCTTCATTACATGGCTTAATCAACCTTATTTACACTGAACGACCAATTTATTGGAGACACTCCGCTTATAGCGTGTTGCACCTCCTTTAGCGGCGAGAACTGCCTGAATATGTGCTGGCACGGATTCAACAAGGTGTTGAAACCGTTGTGGAGGAATAGCAGCCCAGGCTGACATCACAGATTCCCGTAATTGGTGCAGGTTGGACATAGTGTGGAAAGGCGTCGGATGGTTCTCTCCGCTTCATCCCATAAATGCTCGATCGGGTTGAGATCGGGCGACCGAGCTCGCCACTGAAGCAGGTGGAAGTCCGCGTCATTGTTCTAAGAACCAGCTCAAGACCATTCGAGCAGGTGACAGGGAGCATTGTCCTGCTGAAACTGTCCGTCACCATCAAAGAACACAGTCATCATGAACGGGTGCACCTGATCGGCAACAATGTTCAGGTAGTGTATCGCATTCAGGGATGTGTCTACAGATATCAGAGGACCCAGTGTGTCCCAAGAAAAGACACCCCAGACCAGCACTCCTCCTCCTTGTGGTAAACTGAGGAAAATGAAAGTAAAGTTTCTATCTGCCGATTGGGCGACGCTGCAGGCGCAGTTGGGCCGATTGTAAATGCAGCGCCACTTTTCGACAGAGTTCCCGCCCTATTGGGAGCTAGAAAATTTAGGAGCTAGAAAATTTTAACAGTGGAGCTCGATGACCATGAATATCTATAGACCGTGGTAATAAGTAATCTGTGGCTAAATTGGCAATACTGCTCACAAATGATTATAACAATCAAAGTCTTCGATTGTTAAGTCGTTATGTTGACTCCCGTAGCCGACGAGAAAGACAGGCCTGGGCAATCAAAAGTCACCTGACCACAGTAGTCTGATCAACTTTCATGGTTTCCAACAAATGAAAAAACACTGATTGTTAAAATCCAAGATGGAAACAATTGAAGTTGGGTTGTTGCTCAGACTACTATGGTCAGGTGACTTTTGGGTGCCCAGGCCTGTCTTTCTCGTTGGCTGCGGTTGACTCCGAGGCCAACGAGAGACCGGCCAGGGCACGCAACAGTCACCTGACCATCGGGGTCCGAGCAACAATCCATCCTTCATCGTTTCCAACAAACGAAAAAACGCTTTGTTAAAATCCAAGATGGAGACAATGAATGATGGATTGTTGCTCGGACCCCGACGATCATGTGACTTTTGAGTGCCCTGGCCTGTCTCTCGTTGGCCTCGGTTGACTCCCATAGCCCACGAGAAAGACAGGCCCCGGCCAACACCTCCTAGACAGAAGGCCTGATAACGGAAACGTCATACATTGTTACATCATCATTAGTCGACCGTAGCCAACACCACCTCTACTCAAAGCTTGAGCGCGAAAATTTCATACATTGTTACATCATCATAAAAAGTCATCTTTAATCACCTTCTACCAATAATAAGATCTAAATTATGACTTCGTATCATGATGTAACAATGTATGACGTTTCCGCGCTCAGGCTTTCTCTTTAGGTGGTGTTGCCGTAGCCAACACCTCCTAGAAAGAAAGCCTCACAACTGAAACGTCATATATTGTTACATCATCATAATTCGACCATTGTTGATCGCATATCTACCAATGATAAGCTCTAAATTTGGTCGACTTATGATGATGTAACAATGCACGAATTTTCAGTTGTGAGGCTTTCTTTCTAGGAGGTTTTGCCATAGCCCACGAGAAAGACAGGCCTTGGCGCGGAAAAGTCACGAGATCATCTTAGTCCGAATAACAATGTAACCATCAGTGGCTGAGGCGCTGGTCTTATCGCTCTCGCAACCAGCAAGTCGCGGGTTCGAATCCCGCTTGGGGCATGGATATTTGTGATTGTCCTTTATTTTAATATGAAAACCCCGTGTTGGGCTTCGGCCTGTTGGGGGCAACCCGCGGGTTGTTTAGATCATAATGTAATCTTCATTGTTTCCATCTTGGATTTTAACAATCAATATTTTTTCGTTTGTTGGAAACAATGAAGGTTGGATTGTTGGCCGGACTACTATGATCAGGTGACTTTTCCGC
>JAHWFO010024270.1:656106-730413 GCA_023313115.1 Rhysida immarginata
GTATGAATAAACTTTTGTTGTGGATTAGTAGTTTCCTTGAGTCCTTGTTAGTCTTTGTCCACAGTTTCTGGCTCCAATTCTCTCTGTTTGGCAGTGGAATTCATTTTCACCCTGTATGTGAGAATAACTGATGCGCTAATGTCGGATACATGAGATATGCAGGTGAATACAATCGCTGGCAAAAATTAAAGAATATGCATTGGTGATCATCAGTTTTTTTATTCCAGGCTCGACTATTGATTCAACATATAATGAAAATACAAATGAAAAACTAAAGTAATATCATGAAAGAATGTTTCATTCTCTCTCTCTTTTTTAATAAATAATGAAATTATTACTTTGTAAAAACAAGCACAAAAGCTTCTGTTGATTTAACAGTTAATTGGGAAAAAAATTAGGGAATATACAGCAAGTGTGGAAAAAATTACGGAATAAGTGCCTATATAGGTAAAGTAGGCTGTGCTCTTGTTCAGCAAGGGCTTCTTTTTAGCGTTGCAAAACGAATATCCCTTTACATATAGACGATTTCGCATTGTACGATCTGAAACATTGATTTGATGCTTCTTTCACTTTTTATTGATTTCATGAAATATCGACGTACGATGGTGAATCAAAAAGTAACTTACACTCAGCACCATCTATGGTCGAAGAGCGCCGACATCATTCGCCGTTTTTAAGGATGTTGCCTGTATGTCTGTAATTGCAACGTGGCATGATCCCGCGTTTACTGCGTACGCAAGAGTATTGTTGTCATGGCGCAGCAACTGGTTGTACACTCCAAGTAGGAGATTCGCAGAACAATCCCTTTTTTGTTGGCGAAAGGCTTAAATTGCACTGAAATCCATAAGAAAACGTGCAGTGTCTACGGGGATAATGTGATTTTTCGTCCTGCAATTGTGAAGTGGCACCAGCAATTCGAAAATGGGCCCTCAGATTTGACGGACGAATACCGCGCAGGAAGACCATCCACGTCCAACATTCTTCAGCACATTGCCCGCGTTAATGAGATGATTCTGGACAAAACAATTCCGCACCGATTTGGGAAACGCTGGAGCGGATTTTTACCGCAGCGGCATGGAAAAGTTAAGTGTTCAGACAAGTGTTTACAATTGTTGGGTGATTATGTAGAAAAGTGAAATAAATATTGCACGTTTCCTCAGAATGGGTCTATGGGGATTTTAACTTACTTACATCGTTTTCTACTGTTTCAGAGTGTTTTTGATTCATCCTCGTATAATATGTTTGCAAATAGAAATCAACACTTTGTCTTGTCTAATTGCCGTTTTCCGTTTTCTACCCCTGCCGTTAATGTTGCTTACACTTCCAGACATCTTGCAATTCTTCCAAGTTTTTGAAACAACCAACACATTTAACAACATAGTTCTGTGATTTCCCTTCCTCAAGCAACCTAACAACTTGATGTCTTATTGCACCGGAATGTTCTTTAACTGGAGTCTTTTCGTTATAACTTAAAGACAGAGCAATATTACGACATCTGTAATGATTAAAATGGATACCTTTCATGCCTGACACCCGCATTTAGTAATCTATACCAAAAATATTGAACAAATTAAATGTTAAGGATTTTCCATAATTTTCTCAGCAGATGTTATTTTTTTACAACATAATGTTACGAGGGGAGATCAAAAAGTAAGTTGCACTAACTCGCCACAGGAGCGCGCTGTGTGACGCAATCTTGGGCAAAAGCGGAGAAAGGGACATTAACTGCGCAGACGTCGGATAGGACGGTTGCTGTGGTTTCCCGTCGTGTTTTGTGACTAGCGGGCTAAAAGCAATGGTGCGTCAACTGGATGTCCACTCCAAACTTGAGGTGCGAGCAGCAATCCGATTTCTATGGGCCAAACGGGTGAATTGCACGGACATTCATCGTGAAATCACTGCTGTATCTGGAAATTGAGCGCCGGTGTGATTTTGTTGCACGATAACGCAACACCTCACAAGGCCCGCCAAACGTGTGAACTGCTGCAGCGATTCAAGTGGGAGGTTTGGCAACATCCTCCATACAGTCCCGACTTAGCGCCATGCGACTTTTATCTTTTCGGTAAGCTCAAAACGGGACTCGGTGGAAAACGATTTCGAAACGATGAGGAGGTGAAAGCGGCTGTCACCGTGTGGTTACAAAACGCTGGAGGAGATTTCTATGCATCCGGAATTGAAAAATTGGTTGATCGTTTAGGGTCTCTTGGGGACAACGTGGAAAAGTGAACCTACATTGTATGCTGCTATAGCCGTGTTGCTTTTGTATAGGTGGTGTAATAAATGGTCATACCGTGGAAATGCAACTTACTTTTTGATCTCCCCTCGTAAGTCAACCATGGATTTTGTGCTTGTTTTTTCATTATATTAATTTCATTATTTATTTAAATAAAGAGAATGAGGCATTCTTTCATGGTATTACTCCAATTTTTCATCTTGATTACACGTTGAGCCGTGAATCTATTAACTGATCATTACCAATGCATATTCCATAATTTTTGCCACGGGTTGTACTTGGCAACTGAATAACGTCTGAATGCTCCAATGAACGAAAGGGCACATTTTGAGGATTATTGAGGATCTGAAAAAACTTTCTGAGATGAAGAACATAATACAAAAAAGTGTATGCATCTAAAATAATTTATGTTTCATTAAATTTCTTTGTCAGAAAGAGACTTTCTGATCACCCTATCTAGATATATAGGGGGTGGACAAAATAACAAAAATACCTAGAAAAACATAATTACTATGATGTAGGCACCTATTTCTTGCAAAACAGCCTGAATCCTTCTTGGAATGGACGTACAGGTATTGGACATTGAAACTGAAACACCTTCGCAAATAGCACTGGTTACACCCAGGGCTGAATAGAACCTTCTGCTAGGTAATTAATCGTATGCATATCAATGAATCACGTGTCAGAGGTCTTGGTAGTCACTCCAGTAGAAAAGTTCGATAGTAAGCTTCAAATTGTCTGTGCAGAGCGCTATAATGGGAGACATATCCGACTTCAAAAGAGGGCAGATTGTTGGGGCACGTCTAGCAGGTGCATCTGTGTCCAAAACTGCCACACTTTGTGATGTCTCACGTGCTACAGTATCCAGGGTGATGTGTGCATATGAACAGGAAGGACGAACCACGTCCAGGAGGAGCAACTGCAGGGGAAAACGGAAGTTGTCGGAAAGAGACGTCAGGACATTGACCAGGATTGTTGCACGAAAGCGGAAAACCACCGCAGCAGAAATCACCGCAGAAATGAATACACGCCTCCAGGAACCTGTGTGCACGAAGACAATCCGTCGTTACCTGCATAAATCCAACATCCATGGCAGGGTTGCTATACCGAAGCCTTTCATCAGTAGTACAAATGCCTCCAAGCGGGTTCAGTGGTGCCAGACGCATAAAACCTGGACGTTGGATGACCTCAAACGCTTCATATTCTCGGATGAGTCCAGCTACACTGTCTTCCAAACAACAGGGAGGGTATTCGTCTGGAGGAGCCCCTCTGATGCCTACAACCCAGACTGCTTGGCACCCACAGTCAAACACGGAGGTGGATCAGTAATGGGTGGATCAGTAATGGTCTGGGGTGCAAACTGTGCAGGACCTCTACCGATCCTTCCCAAGACGTGTTGCTGCTCTGCTGGCTGCCCACGGTGCCCCAAAACCTTATTAAATAAAGATTTTGGATTTCTACCAGGTGTTTCAGTTTCAATGTCCAATACCTGTATATAACTCCTGGATTGTGTCTGACGGGATGTTTAGCCATTTTACATGCAAACACTGCTCAAATTCAAAGTTGGAGGAAGATAACATCCCCTATCTCTGAGCTGTACACTTTCGCCGGGTTTCTCCTGAATTGTACACTCCAGTCTATACACACGTCCTGCGGTGAAAAATAATGTAAATGTAGATTTATTTGACTACAGTACAGGTTTTCATTGCTCAGAACACCAAATTTGTGCTCATGATACAACTGCTGTCTCCGTTTTGCATTGACTTAGGTAACAAGTGGTTTAATAACAGTAGCTCATCCATGAATCTTTAATTTATGAAGTTCCCTTCGCACTGTTTTTGTAGAAAATAGAGTGCTGTAAATGCTGATTGAGCTTTGCAATCACTTTCGTCTCTGTGATGCTGACAATCCTCTTCAATGTCTCTGTTTGGTATGGTTTCCGCCGATTCTTGCGTTTTGTGCACGTTTTCCCACTAATACTGTAGTCAGTCATGACTTTCGATACAGCACTGCTTTCAGTATTCTCAACAACAAGAGCGACTTTTGTAACGGAAGCGGAGCTAGGCGGGATCCAACAATTTGCCAATATGATGGCCTCTCAACTAAATATCAGTTACCAAACGGCGTACTGAGGTACAAAAGTCTTTGTATAAGACTCACACTAACCAGGGAAAACTAAAGATGATCATGATGTAAAGTAGTTCGGCAGAATCATTAAGTACGAGCAGGACGAACCTTTAGTGTCAGATCGTAGGGCTTCCGTTATTTTGTCCAGTCCCTATAAATTTTAAGTGCAAAATATTATCAATTCAATTAACTTTAACGTTTTTCTGAATATTGTTGGCCTGTATTCGTATTAATTATATTCGTGAATAGAATTTAGGATCTTGAACGCGGCTTCTAAAGATCATATAAAGTCGTCTTGCTTTTTGTAATAAGAATGGTGCAGTCTGATCAGAGGACTTACCCTTTGTCACGTATAGCTTGATTATGCACAGTGGAAGAATGCTGAAATGGACGTGCACAGAGACAAATAAACTTAACTTTGCGCTTAATAAAGAATAATGGGTTTATTAACTCAATAAAACCAAGAAATACAAGAATTTACCCAAAGGAACGCCTGCCAAACGTAAATAAACTTAAGTGGCTGGCTGTAGCCTTTAATTTGGGTAAAGGGGCAGAATCTTACTAACACGTAGGATACCCGCCCGGTTGAAAAAAAAAAATAAGACAAGTTCCAGAGGGAATCGATTAAGATTATAATTTACAATGGTAAATAAGTGCATACATCCGTATCATAATAAAGTCCAGTAATTAGCGCGAAATTCCTTTCTGTAATTTCGACGGTCGTGGATTCTTGGGAATCGGCTCTCTGCCGCTGACCGCTGTCCAGCCGAAATCTCGATGAAGTAATATTTAGCTTGTAATTGCGCTAGCCTCTTCTCTGCTTTGGGGACTGAAGACGTACTGCTCTTAACATAGTTCGCGGCGACGCTTTGCGTAAATCTTAGCAATGTGGATTACATAACTGTAAAGAAAAAAAACAGAATGCACCTCCATTAAAACGGGAAAGTGGTAGAACTACGCGCAATAAGTTCATTAGCTTTAACTTAAAACACTGCTAATTGCTGTAATATTTTTCTGCCTAATACTGAGCACTTAAATTTAACCCGTTACGCGCTCGGGAGCATTACTGCAATTATGAGTGAGAGAGCGCATAAATGTAAGCATTTAAATTGCTTATCTTGTATATGGGATGATGGCGCCTAGTGTATCTTGAATTAAAGCCACAAACGACCAAGGGGCGATACAGACAACCCTCGAGTCTCCTTCTTCTTTCGTCTCCGCTGCAGTCCTTGCTACTGCCTAACGAATCCGGCTGGGCACACAAATGGCGACCAACAACACAGGAATGGCACTTCTGACAGTCACAGGCTTGGCGAGCACGACGTAGGCGTGTCGACCTTCGCTGTCGCCTGCTTGGCCGTTCTCTCCTGCTCTCACAGCTACTTCCACAGGCGACAATTCGATTCCAGGGCGGATGAGTTCCATATGGTCCTCTGCTTCGGGGCTGGTCGGGCTCCTGCTGGTTGCTGGCGAGAAACGTACAGTGAAAGACAGGTAAGTTCGTAACGAGTGATAAAACGTAGTCGTCCTTCCCGGCGCACGCAAACGTTCATTCTCCACGTCCACGTTATCAAACAGTTCGCTGCTTAATCGCTTATCACACTCATTTTCTAACTCGCCGACATTATCCATAACATTCGGGCGATTCGTAGCTCTCTTTTTCCGACCGTTCCGTCCTGAAGCTCCGCCCAGCTCCCGAAAATCAATTTGAAAACGGCGCTCTTGCTCAAGCTTACTTCCGCTCGCCCATTTGTCGATTTAACGTTTTGTTTAAGCTGTATATTATCGATAGATGGCGGCACGGAAGATCCGACATTGCTCCCCAGCCGATTTGCGTGACTGGGGACATCGGACGGTTCGATTGTCGCATTTCTATGTGACACCCTTTCAAAATATATGGGTTTTTTTCAACAGATAAAATCTTCTATAATGCACCATTATGGAAAAAATAACTTTGCAAATATGATTTTATAAGAGCTTGCAATGGCGTAATAGTAATCAATGTAGATTTGCCAAAATGAACTAGGGTTATAAAAATTACTTCAAGTCAACAGCCCGCACGAAAACTTGTGAACACACAAGACGCGCTCATATAGTGTGAAGGCCAATGATTCATTGATGCCATTTATTTGAAAAAAAAGAAAGTGCAACAATGATGCAAAGTTTATCAATCCTTTGTGTTTCCTACGAGCCCTATTGTGCAAAGGCTAAAATTTATTCATTCCCTTACTCATCTCTAGGCAGCTCCTGATCTACAAAATCTGTATAGATCTGCCCAGCTTCTATGGAACCCAAGCCTTCCAGAACATTACCTATAAGAATTATTGCACAAATAATCGGATAATTTCTCGCAATTACTCCGTTCATAATGACCTCAATATGACTTATGGTTAAAAATATGTTAAAGAGCTCATGGAATCTATGCTCGCCATTATGGAGACTCATAATAATAAACTTGTCTCTGGCATTCTAAAATATTCCTTACATGGATAAAGGTAGCGTAATCCAAGACATATCCTTGATGTTAATTTCGATACATTGATAATATTATCTTTAGAGTTTACTGGATTTCGTACTTTTCGCATGTGTAGCTTTTATTTAATGGTATGCTTCTAACTCAGATAATCGTCAATCCAATTACCCTCCACTAAGAGGAGGTACTTTTCTTCTTTTACACTATGGATTACCTTTCTGGGTACATCAGGGTTCTCATCTAATTCATTATACATGTATTTCCTTTAGCATGTATTTATAAAAGATGAGATTATGGAAGCTTTGCTTCAGTTCAATTGAATACTAATGCAGTACACTGTTGGATTTCCACGCCCAAGCTTACAGCCACAACTGTCTTGTGCCAACGGTAAAGCATAATAAAGGTGCAATCATGGTGTTCTCAAATTGTGATTTGATGAGATGGCAGACGAAATCTCGCACCTTCTCTGGGAGCTGCCGTTGACAAATTCAATACCAGAGAGCCACTGCGGTCAATTTTGAAGAACAAGAACAATTTTTTTTAAATCTGCAATTTTTCTGTTCATTACGATTTCATATAAAACGATTCCTGCAATTTTGTAGCGCTGTACCATGATAAAATGTACTAAATCACGTGTCTCAAAGGCCTTTTTTAGAATCTTGAATGGTTCGGTCATTCTATCCGAAGCGTCGTTTGAATGTCGCTTTAATAGGCAGACGAAAATTGGACTGATCATTACATTAATGCAAGAGGTGGATAAAACTCGACCGAGTGTAACTGAAGTAAACCAATGTGCAATACAGCGCCAAGGAAATGAATCAGCTGAAACTCTCGTAACAGGTTTTTTCCCGTGTTTCTCTGATAACTATACCGAAATGGTATAGAATCACTTGTCATCAGGACAGAATTGTTTAAGAATGGTCCAAAAAGCCTTTAAATAAAGCCTTATTCTCTATTTTCAAGAGCATCTACGGTAAAAGCCATTATAGTTTGGATAATTCTATGACGACATATTTTTTCCTTTGTTTTATTGTGTTCGAATGAAATGGTATCCCTGCCCGGTTCAAGCAAATATTCTAAATTATATGAGGCGTTGAGCGCAATAGTGGCCCAACCAACAATAATGTTGAAAAAGAGTAACATGTGGAAATAACTTGCTGATAGATTGCTGATAGATTGCTTTTTACAGTGCCATTGTGGCCCATCCATAGTTTGGTGTGCGTACCAACAGAGGTCGCTAAATTCCATTTTGCATACATAATAGGGAAGAATTCTGTGGATTTTCTCAGAACATATTTTTTTCGGCTTGGGCCACTTTTGCGCTCAACGCCTCATATTAGAAGAGAACGTTACAATCGTTGGCGTGAAATTTTTGGATTTGATTCATATCTTTTGTCTCATATATGTTTTGTTTGTATCTGTTCCCATGACAGTACCATTTTGAAAATGGAATTGGATAAGATTAACTTAGTTAGGAGAGGTCCTTATTTTGATGGAGGTGCTTTATTGATAAGCACCAAGCTGCGAGACGACGTTTAGCGGAATTAGTTCGCAATCTATAGAAGGGTGAACAAAAATTGAGTGGAGCCTGCGACTAGAATGAAGAAGCACGTGAAGAAACACGTGAGAATGAAATGGATGTTTGTTGATCACCCTATTAGCGGCCATTAACTTGCCATGGTGGCGACATTCTTTAGGCCGTGGCGCTTATCAATAATATACTTATGAACAAGTCAGGCAACCGAAATGCCCAGGACCGATGGGATTTTAAAGCATTCGAGAATGAAAAGGAAAGCATTTGATTTATAAAAAAAGCCTTGCGTTGTTAATAATTAGATGAGATTGCTAAGGAAGCCTCCGGTTGCTAAGCAAGGCGTACTTCTAAGGGAAAGTATAGTTCAAACTGAATAAAAGTAGCTGAAAAGTTAAATGGAGAAACTAGCAATTCTCTATAGATTAGAATATATAAGAATCCTTTAATTTGTAAGCATTCCTATTTATTAATGAAATAAACGTTTATTGTTGAAGCGTTCTGTGTAAGGGTCAATTCTTTCTTCATAAACTATTGTCAACGCTTTTCTACGTAAGCATGTACCATTGAAGGAATGATTAGCTACTAGTTATTGTTAAAATTTGCCTAACACAAACTAACTATTGATAATATAAGGCGTAAGCAATTACATGCCATATCTTAGCATTGAAAGTTTCCAATGGTTTCATAATGGTATCATTAAAACACGAATCATGGAACCAATTTCGATTATCATTTATTTTACGTTATATTCAGTCATGACACGTCATTGCAAGTTGTTTGATATATTACATGCTATATCTTGGTTTAATTTACTTTTATTACTGTATTGTGCCCACTTGGCCAACTTGTGGGTTTATACAATACTGGCCTCGTTGGGCATTATTGTATTTTTGTACCTCTAACCCGTAATGTAAATAAATAAATAAATCTATATAAATAAAAATTTATAGTTTTATTCTGATCTTGATGAAATTATGCACACTTGACCTTCAAAGCAAGGAGAAGAGCACTGTCTACCTGACATTTCTCGAAAAATTATTTTTCGAAATTATTCAATAAAAATCGATATTCAGATGGCCGTGCCATCCTTTGGGAGCGTTTTATAACAATTTTTCGTGCATGGTTTTAGTTTCAATTTTGTGTCGCCATCTATTGGGAGTATTTTAAATATAGTATTTGGGGTTTTTAAACATAAATTTTTACTATTATTAAGTACTGAAAGGTGCTTTATGCTATCAGTGCACTGTGGTCCAGAACGCTGCAAAATCCACAATTTGGAATGATGTGTCATGAATGAATATAACGTAAAATAATTGATAGTGGAAATTGGTTCAAAGGTACCTGGTTTAGTGGAACCATTATAGTTCATTGGAACTTTCAATGATAAGATATGGCATGCTATATATCAAACAATTTGGAGTGATTTGTCATGAATGAATATAACGTAAAATAATAGTCGAAATTGGTTCGAAGGCACCTGGTTTAGTGGAACCATTATGGTTCATTGGAAATTTCAATGCTAAGATATATCAAACAATTTGGAGTGATGTGTCATGAATGAATATAACGTAAAATTAATGATAGTTGAAATTGGTTCAAAGGCACCTGGTATAGTGGAACCATTTTGGTTCATTGGAACTTTCAATACTAAGATATGGCATGTAATATATCAAATAATTTGGAGGGATATGTCATGGATGAATTATTGATAGTCATGCAAAACTAACCATAATAAGAAAAAGCAAATAAAAGGCATGTGTCAGCATACAGTAGACAGAACAATTCCTAGATGGTATTAGGAAATAGGATCCAAAGAACCTGGTTTAGTGGAACCATTATGGTTCATTGGAACTTTTAATGCTTAGATATGGCATGTTAAATATCAACCAACTTGGATTGATGTGAATGATGAATACAACGTAAAATTAATGATAATTCAAATTGGTTCAAAGGTAAGTGTTTTAATGGTATAGTTATGGTCCATTATAAACTTTCAATGTCAACATAGGGCAGTTGAAAAATATGGTTGAATGGTTTAGTTGAGCCTTTTGGTACTTGGTCATGTCATTCCTTAATGGTTTATTAATTCTAAACTTTGTTCTAGTTTTCATTTTAGCTATCCATTCACATTCAGATGAATCAAAATTTCTTCGAATTTGAGGCCCAGCAACGAAAAAAGCTTTCATTTTAATAAGAAAATAATCATGTTGATAATTCAAACAGATTTCCTTTAAAAAGTTCCCAATGGATGACTTCTCCATACGACCCTTAGGCAGAATTTAAATCATGAATTCGTTCTAAAAAAAATCGAAGCTTTTTTCATGTGTTCTTTTTCTGAATATTCACACCCAGAAATTACAACATTTCATCAAGAAAGAGCCCGAGCAAAGCCGGGTAAAACAGCTAGTAAATAAATAAAAAAATATCAAATGACCATAATGGTTCCACTAAACCATGTACCTTTAAACCAACTTCGTCTATCATTAATTTTACGATATATTCATTCATGGCACCTCATTCCAAGTTGTTTGATATATTACATGCTGTATCTTAGCATTGAAAGTTTACGATGAACCTTAATGGTTCCACTAAACCAGGTGCGTTTGAGCCAATTTCGGCTATAATTAATTTTAAGTTATATTCATACATGAAACGTCATTCCATGTTGTTTGATATATTACATGTCATATCTGAGCTTCGAAAGTTTCCACTGAACCATAATGGTTCCATGAAACCATATACCATTGAACCTATTTCGACTATCATTAATTTACGTTAATATTCAACCATGACATGTTATTCCAAGCTGTCTGATGTAATACATGCCATATCTTGGCATTGAAAGTTTCCAATGGACCATAATGGTACCACTAAACCGTATACCCTTGAACCAGTTTTGACTGATATTGACCATCAAGGAAGACAATCACGCGTCTTCACTTAATTCCCAAGCCTTTTCTCTGCATTAGCTATGGAATGCCAAAGAGAGAACAGCATTTGGCAGTGCATAGGCCATTTATACATTGAATTGTTTAGTGAAAAACGTGGTCCCCTCTTTTATTTGGGACCTTTTGAACTGGAAATAGTTCACCGATTTTTTCCACCAACGAACTCAGTTTTTCTTTTTCCCTAAGTTGTCAAATGGCGAAAACGGAAGTCGAAAATTCGGAAGCGTTCGAACACTGGAGCACCAACAGACAGACAGACAGACCGAGGGACGCACACTGTAAAAACATAAGTACCTATCGGTTCTAACAAGATTAAAGTGTTCATGAATGTCAAATTATAAATCCCGATTACTTTTTCTTCTACAATGTTCATTTGATTTCTATTGTCAGGAAAGAAGTTTAACTCGGCAACAATCGATTATAACTACATCATCTTTTTACATTCACTGATTCTTATATCATAACTTAATATTTTTTCCTTATCAAATGATGTTAAAATGTCTCAAAATCCTCTTAAATAAGATAATAAAATAATATAAAATTAAGATTATTTTTTGAAAAATTATCTAATTGTGCCTACTCACCATTATTTATTATGCAGTTAATTCATTCCAGAGTAGCAAGACATGAATGACTTTACACTGAAAAATTTCACTATAATTATCAATGATATTTTTTTTAACATTTCAACAATTACTTCGACTGAAGGAGAACTTAACAAATTTCATTGCATGCTTATAATAGTTTATTTGCAAGCGAATCTATTAGAGGTCTGAATCATTTGATTTTAATAAGCTCAAAATCTTTGTTTTTTAAATCAATAAAAAAGTGAAGTGGCAAAACAAAATTAGTCTTAAATCTTAAAATAAACATTCATGCTTGCAAAATACGCGATTTAAATATATGATGAGCAATTTTAGAATTATCCTAAACCATTATTGATTTTTATTAAAAAAATAAAAATAATCTACATTTTACAAGCATCATATCGAGTTCGATTTTTAAATAATAGCGATTTTTAATGTGCCATGTTCAATTCTTCACGGCGTCGCTTAGCATTGTTAAATGAAGAATGCATTTAATTATTTAATAAAACAAAAACAACAAACATTTCTGTTGTTTTATACGAATTTTTATTTCGTCTTCGTTCAAAATAATATTTTTGTTTAAAAAATTATGCAACTAAATTAAAGAAATTGGTTTCCGCAATCAAATTTAACTGATTCTATGTTCATTATCATTAAAGAATGCCTACTTGGTTCCTTTAATTCAGTTGAAAGAAAGTTTTATTTTTAAACTTTCAAGAAATTAATGACCTGTATTTCTTTCACTACCAATTTTCCCAATTACTTTTGGAGTCGATTTATCACTTTAAACCCTTCTTTCCTAAAGCATGATTGTCTTTTGTTTTTCTCACTTTATCAAACATTTTTATTGGTGCTTTTAGGAAAAAAGCAATCACTTTACAAAATCCATTAAACCCAATTTATCTGATTTAAAAAGGCTCAAGTACTTCTCGCCTTTTGAGAGACATAAGAAAACAAAGCCATTTAATACTTAATGCCTGAACTGGGCTTCAAGCTGTAAATTGCTCTCATCACTTTGAGTACAGAATTGGTGCCAGAGTTTTTCAAGTAACCAGAAAAAATTTGTGTCGCAGTTGATTTTCGAAATATTTTATGCCGAAGTTGAACAAGATAACAAACAACGCGTATTTAAATAATTCGAAAAAGAAATTAAACATGGATCGATTTTTGCGTGCATTTGCAGGCCCAACGTTAAACGTTAATTAACAAAGTAATATATAACTACTGGAAATAATGCTCCAACATAAACATTTAGGATCAAAAATCGAAAGGAAAATAGACGCGACGAGATAAATATTCGTATTTTCTGACTGGAATCCAGGTCGCGGAAATTTTTCTTTTGTGTTTCATATTAATATGTTTTCCAAAGTTATTTGTAACCTTTTGTTTTATTTTTACTGCCTCTTTTGTTCTAATTTTTATTAAATAGCAAAATCTCCTGAAAGAATACCAAAACTGTAAATTCAAATTCATCGTTGGCTCCGTAAAATTATTCCAATTAACAGAAGACATCTACCAATATCTTAAATTTCCTCAGCAAATCTTTTTTTTTTTTTTGTCATTATTCCGAAGAAATCTTTGATCGATAATTTATTATCTGAATCACGTTATACAGATAATAAATCATTACTTTTCTATAGAATTATTTTAATTTCACCAATTTCATTTGCCTGATATACACTGTTGGCAAAAAAAATGCAACACCTAGAAGGTATGGGTCGATTTATTTCAAATTTTGCACACATGTATCATTGGTGGCATACAAGAAATGATTCAAATTTTCAAGACAATACGCCCAGAAGAACGTTATACAGAGTGGCTCCCATGCCCCTTTTGGAGAAGAATGGTTCCGATCAGATTTGCATGAAATCGTCAGTTTGGCATCTGCATTGCGCTGAACAGTTGACTGTAGGTGTGAAAACAACAACTGCAATGCCTCGCACACGCTGCTGTGCTCCTGTGCAACAACTCACGGAGTTTGACAGAGTTCGGATTGTGGGACTTCGAGAGGCTGGATGGTCTCATCGGCGTTATCGCGTCGCAGATCGGACGTAATGTTTCTGTGATGGCTCCATGTTGTCAGCACTGGCTTACATAAAGAACGCACTCACGTAGACCTGGTTCTGAACGCCCACGCACTATGACCCACGCCAAGACCGTCAAATCGTACGAGAAGCTTTGAGCAACCGTACGGCATCCACAGCAGAGATAAGGGTCAGAGTGGCACCAGTTTTGTCAAAATGGGCCATTGGTAACCGTTTGCTAGCTGCAGGACTGCGGGAACGGATCCCTCTAGCCAGACTCCCACTGCTGCAAGAACACCGTGCTGCGCAGTTGCAGTGGTGCCGCGAAAGAGCCGACTGGAGAGCCGAATGGAGGTCTTTGGTCTTTACTGATGAGAACAGATTCTGCTTGTACACAAGTGATGGACATGTACGTGTGCGGCGAAGAGCAACAGAGCGCCATCTTCCAGAGTGCATCCATCTAGGACACACAGTCCAACCTCTCGCGTAATCGTGTGGGGTGTGATCAGTTACAACTCGCGATCACCCTTAGTGTTTGTGGATGTAACATTGAATAGCATTCGGTACGTCCAGTAGATTGTGGAACCTGATTTTCTGTCCTTGCAACAGGAGGGTAACATGTTTTTCGACTATAATAACTCCCGTCCACACACTACCCGTCTTAGCTTGCAGGGCTTACAGCATGTGACACTACTTCCCTGGCCAGCGCGATCTCCAGACTTCTCGTTAATTGAGCATGTGCGTAACATGATTGAATGTTACGTTCATCGTCGCTGCACACCAGCTGCAACAATTCCACAATTGCGCCATCATGCTCAGGAGGCTTGGAACAACCTACCACAAGACGACATCCAACATTTTTATGACCGTATGCATGTAAGAGTACAGGTCTGCATTCAAGCTCGTGGCGGTTATACGACCTACTGAATAGAAAAGGACAAGGGGCCGGATTTATGTATAAGCAAATCAAGCTATAAACACTCTCTTGGGGGCCCCCAAAAATTAATTTACAACAGCTGGACTTATAAAGGGCCCTCATTATCTTCAATAGTTTAGGGCCTCATCAAACGTAAATCTGATATTTGTCTAAACAACGTCGAACGCAATCTCTTAAGCGGGTTTCACAAATTTCCTGCGGCGAGCGGATCTGGGCGCGGCGCGGCGTCCGCCTAGAGCGCCGTACCGCGAACCGTTTCACAAATAATTCGAGCCGAGCGTTTGAGTGCCGCGCGTCGTCCGCAGAGCTTGCGGACGAAGTTTGTCGTGTTGAACCTAGCGGCAGCAGTGGCTCAGCCATTCAGAAAAAACTAAATTACATGTAAATTCTGGGAAGCAGTAGCAATACCTTGCACAGACGTAGAATTAGAGTTAGGGGCAGTTTGAACCTGCACATTGGCCGACTTCGTTTCAGTCGAGAATAGAATAAATACGGCAAGCGGGCGCTTTTTATTTGTGAAACCCGCTTTAGTCGTTCGCCATTATGCCATGAAAGAAATCATGGGTTTCTAATTCCTATTGAAAGAGGTGTTTGCTAAGAACGTCTTTTAAGTTGGTTTTTTTTGGCGTCTGAAAAAAGTAAAAGATGGAGAAACAGTTACTCGTGGGTGAACTTTTACTGCCAAAATGTGAAAATTGATTCCCTTGATGTAAAGGGATTTATTTTCAAAGTAATATGAACACCAATATTACAAAAGTTTCTGGTATGTTTCTAACATCAAAGAAACGATGCAAGTTGTCGATCCTGTATCCTATGTTGATGATGAGACCTTTGTGTTTTCAAGATTTCATGCACGTACACTGTAGGAGAGAGCTGATGAAAGAATTGGTAAAAAATGGATTTCGTGAATTGTGAAAAAATATCCAAAATCTAAGATTGTGCAATGGATGTGTGGACATAGTAACGCATCTTAAGTGTAAAAACATATTTAGGCGGCTATGATGATTATATGTTTAAACATTCGGAAAAGTGCAGAGTTTTAAGGAGTTTTAGCGAGCAAAGAAAATGCTTTTTTTTTTAATATTTTTATGGTTAAATATTTTAAATTTGTATTTATTTTCTTAATGATATTACCTTAAATTTACATGAATAATAAAATTTTCTTAAAAATAATAATAAATTGGTAATTAATTTTCCATTAATAAAAGCTGCGGCGTTTGTTTGAGGGTACGGCATCTATTTCACTTTTAACTTTTCGGGGTGCGGCATCTATAATGAGGGCGGCGAGAGAGTGGGGCGGCTATTATTCAAAGAAATACGGTATGTAGTTTAGGGTTTAAAGTACAAATATATGTGTATTGGAATGGATTTTGTCTGGACCAATTGCAATTTCTGCAATTCAACACTGATGCATGACTGAAGGTACAGTTCTAATATCAATATCATGCTGATCATTTCTATGGAAAGTACATTTGCTACTCTCAAAACTCCACGACATATTAAGTTTTCAAAATGTCCTAGACTTTTACATTAGAAATAAAATCTTGTAAACATTCCAAGGAGGAGCTTTAGCAGTACCGAGGAGGGTAAGGCAAGTAGCAGATTCTGCGGTCATCTATTTTTACCCCTTTATTTGCACTTTTTCCTCTTCCCCAAGTTTTTTAATCAAAAAATTCATTTTCTCGAACCTAATATGTAGGAAATGTAAAAAAATCTGGTATCTTCTTTCCTTTTCATCATTTCCGAAGGTGTGGTATATCACATGCCACATGTTGTTGCCACAGTTCTAAGGACCAAGTGATTGCCACCCCCGCAAATCCGACCCCACGGGAACAATTGGGCCTAAACTTTATATTAATGTAGATCTATCCTGGAGGAATCTTTATACTGAATTTCACGCCTTTACGTACCTAAATATCACATAGATATGTTACCCTCTCTGAATCCCACCCCCGTAATTCCGACCCCAATATACCAATCAAAACCAAACTAAACAGTGCAGATAGACATGCCCATAGGAAGCTACAATCAGAATTTCAAACTTCTACCTGAAAACATCTAGAAATTAAGAAGGGGACGAACTGACATTCTAAAATCAATAAGTAGCTCCATTCTTCCGCTACTTAATAATATAGATTATGAGCAATCGTGCGTCGACAAAGTGATTTCACGTGCGCGCGCCGATGTCAGTAATGCTTAAAAGTTGAGAAAGTAATAAAATCTTGTAAACATTCCAAGGAGGAGCTTTAGCAGTGAAGGAGAAATACATTTAGACATTTATTAAAAAAATTAATCCCCCTCCCCCTCCCCCCGAGTAGGGTAAGGCAAGTAGCAGATCCTGAAGTCATCTATTTTTAACCCTTTATCTATACTTTATACCTCATCCCAAGTTTTTTAATCAAAAAATTGATTTTCTCGAACGTAATATGTAGAAAATATAAAACAGCTCGTATTTTCTTTCCTTTCTCATCATTTCCGAACGTATGATATATCACAAGCCATATGCTGGCATACTTCTAAATACCACGTGACTACCACCCCCGCAAATCCGACCCCAATGGAACACCTGGGCCTAAACTTCATAGTAATGTAGATCTTGCCTAGAAGAACCTGGATACTGAATTTCACGCCTTTACGTACCTAAATAGCATATAGGTATGTTGCCCTCTCTAAATCCCATCCCCGTAATTCCGACCCCAGCGTACCAATCAATACTAAACTAAATAGTGCAGATGGACATGCCCATAGGAAGCTACATTCCGAATTTCAACCTTTTACCTCAAAAAATGTAGAAATTATGAAGGGGTACACAGTTAAGACATAATAAAACCAATAAGTAGCTCCCTTCTTTCGCTACTGAATAATATAGATTATGAGAACTTGGGCAATTGTACATCAACAAAGCGATTTCACGTGCGCGCGCCGATGTCAGTAATGCTTAAAAGATGAACAGAAAGTAACAATGTATTCCTTCTTGATAAATCGGTTGTTATATGACATGCCATTATCTTTTTATTCTTTACAGTCATTGTTTTAGCACGTGAACTCGACTTGAAGGGATCCACGAAAAATTCTGAAAAGTTGATACGGCCGAGCTAAGAACTTTGATGGTCATATTTCTGAAAAAAAATTAGAAAAAGTTAATCCGTTTTCAAATTATCGTGCAAACGGCGGCCGGCCGGCCGGCCGGATAAACGTACAGACCAAGGGCGCATTCATATAAGTAGCTTTTATGCTAACGCTCCTTATAATTCATCTGGTACGCAAAATACGCGTATACTCCAAAACCCAAAATTCATTTAACACAATAAAAACTTGCGTGCGGAAGCGTGTGCTGAAACACGTGAATTTATCTTCATCAATACGCATATTCAAAAGCAGATTAACTATCTGCCCTTGCTTTCCACCTGTTCGAAAAATGTACTGTTCATGCTTACAAGATTCAGATTCCTTGTAAAGGTGTATCCAGGATTTAAAATGCCAGCTTGTATCACAAAACATTTATTCACGGATCATGGATTATCTCAATTGCTCTTCTTCCGCTAGGTTAGGTATCGGAAAAACAAGATAAAAATACTATAGGGACAAAGAGTCCGAGAAGGCAACACTAGTATTCTGCCCAGATTAGAAGATCTATATGGTATTTTCATTCTTATATTACATATGATAATTTTTTGATGGTTTCATCCGTTTTACGTTCTAATTTACTACTAATCTATAATGAGATCCCAAGCAAAACATACAATGATATATAAAAGAAATAAAAAAAATAAAAGAAATAAAAAACTCTTTCACCACAACAAAAATTAAGGAAAAATACAACCTGAACCTGGAAGCGCTTTTCGACAGCAAGGCTATCATCATTCAGCAGGGACCAAGGAGTACACTAGGGGGAACCGAGTGAACTAACTTGAAACCGGAACATTTTTATTAAAACCGAGTGAACTGACTTTTTATTAAAGGACTTAATTCGATCTTTAAACCACATAACATTTCTTTATCTTTTAGCAACCCGAACCAAATAAGATTTTTATTGGACAATCCCAAAGACAAAGTATCACACCTACAGAAGTCTGGAATCTATGAAGCCCACTGTTCCCATTGCCCAATGGTTTACAAAGGTCAAACGAAACGCAGTTTATCAACCAGATTTAAAGAACACATAGACCACAGAAGATTCGGGAGAAGCAACCTTTCCGCCATAGCTAAACACTCCATCGAGACTGGACATGATTTTTCGATCGATAATTTAAAATTGTTACATTCAATAAATAAAAAACACCTGCTGGACGCTTTTGAAAGTATGGCCATACAAAAAACCAATAACAATTTCCTACTAAATTCAGACTCAGGTCCCATTGGCGACTCAGCATTAATCCAATGGTGGACCCAACTGCCCAATCATTAATTTGTCCCCTTCTGGTGTAATTTCTCTGATTGGCCTAAAACCGTGGTCTTTTCGCTATATAAATTCAGTTTTTCCGCTTTCAAGTCAGTTCACTCGGTTCCCCCTAGTGTACTCCTTGGTCCCTGCTGAATGATGATCGCCTTGCTGTCAAAAAGCGCTTCCAGGTTCAGGTTGTATTTTTCCTTAATTTTTGTTGTGGTGAAAGAGTTTTTTATTTCTTTTATTTACTATTATCCACATACTTATTTTTTCCTTTTTTGTCATATTAGTACACATTCTGTTTACTTTTGTGCCTTTATTCCGGAAAATTTTTCATACAATGATATCATCGGTGTATAGAAAAAAAACTGACCAAGTCCAATTTTCAATAAACTGAGATAAAAGCAGTTAAATTCCTTCTGATAAATGAGATACTGGACAAACTTATGTAACTTTTTTCATGTTCTTGGAGTCTATCTTCTAGACTAGATCTTTTTTTCCTGCACAATATGATAATTTCAAGGTGTTTGATCGCAGTAAATCCGTTTACCTAAAATTCAGATTTGATCAGTTTTTCCAGTATACAGAAGATAGGCTTAAATTCTTTGGTACAACTATCTACATATTCATCCAATACGCAGACAAGCTCTATATTTCTCATTTCACTTTTCAACTCTGTCTATAATATAGAGGATTTAAATTTGCCCGGAAATTTTAAAATTCGTCCCATTTGCATTGTAGTAATGAATGTGACGTTAGTTAGCATTATGCGAGCTTTTGGTAAAATAAGGAGTTGTCAGACTTCCAAAGAGACCAGAACGTTAGTGTCCCATTTAACAGGAGCTTCTATAACAATAACAGACAACAAGAAAGTTCATTCATGTGAAATAGTGGTTTCTTTTCTTCCTTTCTTGTTACCCTAGTGTCCACAGTTTTGGCTGTTTATATATTTAAATATTTTATATAGTTCAAATATTTTATTAATAACAGAAAATCTGTTTGGTATTGTGAGAGTGACAGATAAGACTACATACACAAAACAAGCAAGAAGCATCCTCAAAGAAGAATAGTGGATAAAAAAACAAACTTTAATAACAAGGATATTAAACACCGAGAAAGATTGTCAACTATTTCAGCAAAAAGTGATAGTAGATCATAATCTCTATCTGGAATACCCTAGTTACATAAAAACAGTCCGCAATACACAAAATCAAATCGAACTTCCATGAAACAGCAGCAACTGCGCATTCTTTAAGATAATTTGAATTTCAGATAGAAAGTATCTAAGATCGATGCACCGAATCAGTTAATAGCAAAAATATCATTGACTGTGGAAATTTCAGATGGCTTGTTGAAGATGGATGGAGACAAGAAAGTGCTTCCGGCATTCTTTGAAACGACTGCCAATAATTCATGGCATTCCCTTGGTTTACTGAGATTTTCTTTTAATTAGTAATTCCTGTTTTCCTTGGAGGCAGGGAAAGAGTTTTGTGTCACTCTCCTTTAAAAACCATTATAATAGTTACTAATATAGTAAAATAAAGCATTTAACAACCTCAACTCATAAAAATAAAGAACTAAAATATTTTAAAATTATTAAAGGTTTCTAAAGTGTAAAAAAATATAGTTTTGTATATATGATTTTTAATCTTTTTAATTTTAATTGATATTTTTTTGAAATCTTCAAATGATACTCTTTAATGTTGCTTCATATCCCAAAAAATCCACTCGGGGAAAATTCACAAAAAAATCCAAACTCCATGCCCACATCTCTATAAAATTTACAAAAACTGAACTTGTTGACAATAAATTACAAGTTCTAAATCTAGAAATAAGTTTAATTAAAAACAAATTTCATTTTGGAATTTAAAAAAGCTTACAAAAGTTAATATTCCTCATTACAAATCAACTTTTCCCTTAAGATATAAACTTCAAACTATATCTCAATTAATTAAAAATGCTAAAATGTTATGCTATGCCAAAAACTGAATTTTATACATGCATAAACTAAAGTCCAAACTTTTAAAAAATAATTACCATATGAGAATCGTAAATGAACAATTCTATAAAAATTTTGTAATGAAAAGAAATAGATTAAAAGCTACGAAGACTAAAAACGAAGTATCAATGATTTATGATAACGATTTTTTCAAATTTATAAATAATATTAAAATATTACTTTCATCGAATTTAAAGACTTATTTAAAAATAACATTAAAATAATACCAAGAATCAAAAATACAATCAGGAAACAATTAAATAATATGCATATAAATAAGAAAAAAAGTGATAAAGAAAAGCCAAAAAATATGACCTTCAAAGAATGTATATCAAAAAACAAACTAATGCTAAATAATAATCTAATTTTAAAAAATAAACTGCAAAAATTGTGAATGCAATTATATCGGGCAATAATCAAGACAATTAAAAGTGCGTTTAGAAGAACATGAAAGAGCTGTTAGATTAAAAAATCCCAACAATGCTCTAGCCAGACATTCAATAGCATCAAGTCATGTCCCAGACCGAAGTACTATAAAAATTTATAAAAAAAAAATCCCAACATGTATCATTAAGGAAAGTTTTTCATCAAAAATAACACAAACACACAAGCCAAAACGATTTGAAATTTACCACCTCGTCCGACTGTGAGAGATTGTTTACCATCTGGGAAGAGATTCCAACAGTTGGCACCTACTAAACAGTCATCTTAGCACTATTTTCGACTAGAATTCATCGAATTCATCATCGAATGTCAACATTTGCATAGAATTTCTTCTAGAAAGGCCGCCAATGTTTGGATCTACAAGAAATCATCGTGAGTTTTAACATCCGAGTGCTCAAATTGACTTTCATCGAACCTAATTACATTCCATCTGTACATTTCATTATATGGAAAATATCATATCATTACTTTAGAATAATTCTACTTTTCATTTTTCAACTCAAGTATTATCTATAAGACTTTATTTTTCATACTTCATAAAAACTTTTAATAATTTTAAAATTTTTTAGTTCTTCTTGTGTTCTTGAGGCGAGGTTTTTAAATGCTTTATTTTAGTAATATTTATACCAAATTCCGCCTCAAAATCTCATTTTGGTCAATCGTTCTCCAGTGTTCAAAATAGCGCTCCGCCACACATAATTTACAATTCCTGAGCATGCCTACAAAGAATTCATGATTTCATCGCCGACAAAAGTATTTGGATCGCACTAATCCAACGACTTCGTATGAGACCGTCTGATACAGAAACTTCCTTGAATGCGTCCGAGTGATTCTAGAAACCCAATAAGTAATAGTTAGATCGCCAAGATATTCTAGAAAGATGTGTTAAAAGTCAAGTAGCAAATGATGGCCACTTTCCCTATCTTGGAGGAGTGGTATGAGTGATCTATTGGTGCCATTTTTAATTCCTCTGCTATTAAAACTTGGCTACGCCAGCGGAGGCAAATCCATTCTTAGACTTATTTTGTCTGAAAAGCAGCTGCGGATGTTATTTAAACAAGGAAGAGCACAGTTATTGACTTAAAATCCCCTGCGATTCGTGTATTGATTTAAATACATGTTTTTCATATTTTTCACTAAGTTCAGAAAATTTTATGACAGAATCTGTTTTGTTAATATTCTAAATAAATTTTATTCAGATTTTGTAGCGCCGCGTGTTAAATACCTTAGAACGCTTGATATCAAATTCTTCACACACATAGAACGATATCACATATCCCGATATAATAAAGAATTTTCTCATTACACAATCACAAAGAAGACGACGTACCCCCTCACGACCTCGTGAAAACCCAGGATCACTTTAATAGAGTTTACATACTAGTAATTAGTGTAGCGTACAGATCGAGCAGGATTGAAAGCTTGATCACGTTGGTTCCCAGATCTGACCCGTCTGTATTTTTTGTTAAAGATATCGTGGCTTCTTCGGAAGAAATTCTTTAACCGTCGATTCACCGCCGCAGTTGAATAAGTAATATCAAATGTGAAACAACATGTATAGGAAGAAAGTGACTTCAAATGAGTTGTCTGCCGTATCATCAGTGGCAGTCATTTCGAAACAAAATAACCGTTTGAATTAATTCTTTATATGTTTTGCTACATAATGGCTTATCAACCAATTTTTATACGTTCTCGATATAATAAATTAATACAGGTCATGAAACTGTAAAATTCTTTTCAGGGAATCCTGTACATAATCCCTAGAGAGCCAATATATCTTTTTCATTTGGTTTTCTTCTTCTGGGTAGAACATTGTCAATGTCAGGCAATATGCTAATAGAAATTTCCTTTGACTCCCTGCATATGTGTACAAACTTTCACGGCACTAGCTCCTCCTGTTGACGAGTTATACAACAACAAGTTGGCCAGAGCCTATAAAACACCCGGTATCTATCATTGCCACGTTGTACAAAAGGTAAATTTATGACTATCGCCTCTGATGCCCGAGTACGCGGGTTCGATCCCGGCCGAGGACGACGAGGATTTTTCAGGGGGGAAATCCTGAGATCACGCACTTCCTTCGGAAGGGAAGTAAAGCCGTTGGTCCCGTGTACTCGTTTGCCGGCTGCACGTTAAAGAACCCTTGCGAGGCAAAATTTCCGGCCCCAATAACGCCGTCCTGAAATGACCATAGCAGTTGAAAAGGACGTTAATACCAAACAAACCAAACCAAATTATGACTGGGATTTCAAACGCAAACTCGCGGAGTCGTCGAAAATCAAATTCAGGAAACGCTCCATCAACTGGTAGCATATTAAAATGATGGCAAAGGAAGACAAATAAATCATAGAAAACTATGTTAGTTCAGCAAAGATCTGGTCAATTTCAACTCGCGACGAAAAAAATCTGGCAACCTTAAAGCACAGAAATAACGTGGTTAATTATTACAACGTTATAATCTAGATTTGAATTGAAAGAAAGATTTCCTACTTTGTAATGAATTATGATTATTACTTTCCTTAAACTTTTGTTTAAATTTTAAACAAAACAGAGAGAAAAATTCTCTTTTCGATGGAGACTTTGATTACAGTTCAACGTCAGAAATGATCATTATTATTCATATCCCATATAATTAAATCACTTTGCTTTGGTTCCTACTCTTCTTTTATGAATGGCTTTATAAACTACATATTAATAATATTTTCCCTCAAATAATCTGTAATTTCTAATCTTAACTAATATAAATAATTTTGAATTTTTGGTAAAACAATAAACATATAATCGAATGTTTTAATTAATTCTCATTTCCTTGTACGTAACATGCAGATGCTTTTTACATTCGAGAGCAATCCCTTATACAACAGAGGCGACAGGAATGTCTAATGAATGGTTTTCTTTTAAAGATAAGACAGGAAACAATTATGCAAAGGAAGATTTTAAAAGGAAAAAATTTTAATTTGAGGAAAAAATTTAGATTTTTTCGCTCATGGCTATTAAAATAACCCTATTAGCTGCGAGTCAGAGGGTGCGATACAGTTGAATCATATAAAATCATAATATAACCAAATGTCTCATATAATAAAATCAATTGCTTTTCACAAAATTCTATAACGTTTTAATTAAAGAATATATAAATATCATTTCTTTTCCTTGAAATTATTAAAATTACAAAATTTAAACAAAATAAATTTTTTATTAAATTTAATTAAATATTTTATAGTATTACATATACTATTCTCCTTCAAACATTAACTTTGACACCAAAGTTTATTATAAAAACAAATGCAAAATAAAGCGTATGAATGTAGAAAACATTTGTTAATTCTAGTAAATTAAGAATCATAATAAAAGCCTCTCTTTCGAAATTTATTTTATACTCTAGAAATAACAGAGCGAATAATAAAACTGTAAGATAGACATAAAGAACGAATGATATGTCTATAGAACTTAAGAGTTTATTGACCTTACTCTGATGAGAGCTAAAAACACTATTCATTTTATTCATTTAAACCTTATTGTCATCGAATCAGTGTTAAGAGAAAAACAACATAAACAATTGACAGGTTGTTTTCATGAAAGAAAAGAAATTGTGATAATTTCTTTTACTTTATTTCCCTTACTATTTAAAATTTTATCCTTAGTTTAGTTCTCGTTTCAGGATTATTTTATGATAACTTGAATGTTCATTAGGTATTTAAGTTTAATAGAGTATTTTACTTATTATTATACTTCATCTAAGATTAAGTTCTATGCAGTCTGTGATAAATAAAAAAAATGTATGATTTTTCGAAGAAAACACGGCCGTTGCATCTTAGAAACAAAAAGTGCCAAAAAGGTGAAATTTAATAGTCAAGCGCACTTAGACAAGCTATATTAGAAGAGCGATTATTTTGAAATAAGTGTAATGATATTTGCTATCTAATTTAGATTCAGAGAGGATTACAATATTTCCAAGGTAAAAATTTATAAAAAAAAAAAAATCTTGACTATAGTGAGAGGGAGAGTAAAGGAAGGATATTTTTTGTTAAACAGACAATGTTGAGTGAATGAAAAGGAGGGAGGACTATAGTAAATCGTGATTTAGATGTGCCGGAATTACATTTTAGCGCGAAAAAGTAGAAATAAGATAGAGGTCGATATAATACTCCGAGGGAAAACTGTAATGAGCATTTTTTTATTATTCAAACGATTGTGCTTTTTTCTCTATAGCGCAAGGGCGGTTATGGCAAAAAGAAAAATTATATGTTTTAAAAAAATGTTATCCCTGGAAAGAACTGCAATAAAGAGTTTAAAAAAAAAGTTTTAAATATCGTTTTAATGTGTCATAAGTCCGAGAAACCTGTTTTAATACGGTAATTATATTGCCAACTTAGATGATTTGTTTAAATTATATATAATTTTAATAAAATGTTTTTATAAAAGAGTAATAGGTATACTAAAATCATATGTTTTTACTCTTAACGAATAATTCTCGAATTCTTAATCAAAGGTTAATATTGCGTAAATGCAGAAATTTAAAACAAAATAAAAGTTGTTTTTTTTATAAAATTACCAAGGATAGCACATCATTAATACTTTCTACCATGTGGGGGAAAATGGATGATATTAACCTTAATTGCACCTTATTTGTGGCAGCGTGATTTGTTATCCTGGTAGCAAGATTCACACTATATAGCAGTTTTACTTACTATTCATAATATAGTTGCAATTCATTTGTGTTACTCTCAGTAAGCTGTTTCATTGGGCAAAAGTACAAGCCCTACACAGAATGGTCCAAAATTGAATTCGAAAAATAGATTCTGTATTTAGCGGACAGTTGCTAAATTTGACAAGATCTTAAATATTCCATACTTTTGTAAAAACTTCAGTAATTTGTACTAGGATTTCAGAGATTTCGGACCTTATTCCTTACTCTTAAAAAATCCTTATTATGTTAACCCTTTTAATAATATTTATAACTCATTTATTTCGAGATTTAAAATAAATTTTTTTATTTTTTTGCTGTATAGTTATGCTCGAAACATCCATTTTTATGCTAGAAGCTCATTTATAACTCATTTAATGATATTCGTATATTAATATCGGAAAAAAACTCTAGGTATGCTTACGTATAAAAGCATTAAATTTTATTGAATAATACAATTTTCAATGATGTTAAAAACATCATTACTATACAGGGTGTCTCAGAATTCATTGTGCAAACTTCTAGTGGAGTTAGTATGGGCGATTCTAAGCAAAAAAGTTGATATGAACATGGGTCCGAATTTGAACGATAACTGAGATATGAACAGAAATAAAAATGCCGCCACCAAGATCAACAAGTTAATAACGCAGGTTCTGTAAAGCCTAGATTAATGAAATTTGGAGGAATAACAGGGTACATAAGACCGTTAAAATTTGATCGAATTCCAACAAGTAGTTTCCGAGTTACTCATTCAACGTCATTACACGTGCTCACTTGTGAGTACTAACTAGCATTTGTTACAATTTTGACTGTGTAACTCGGAAACTTCTCGTTGGAATTCAATCAAATTTTAATGGTATACACAGTCTTATGTACCCTGTTATTCCTCCAAATTTCATTAATCTAGGCTTTACTGAACCTGAGTTATTAACTTGTTGATCTTGGTGGCGGCATTTTTATTTCTGTTCATATCTCAGTTATCGTTCAAATTCGGACCCATGTTCATATGAACTTTTTTGCTTAGAATCACCCATATTAACTCCCCTAGAAGTTTTGTACATTTAATTCTGAGACACCCTGTATATGTATGCGATCTCGGTCGTTCTGTTGCTAATTTTATTTCGGCTTTTTTGATTTTGAACTTCAAATTCGGATACATCATCAAAAGAGTAAGTAAAAGTTTTAATAGACAAACATGTCTTACCTATTCAAGAGCATGCCTACCTATTCAAATGGGGTCAAAATTTGGTTATCTGTTCTTTGACCGCCATTTTAGCCATGTGCCTATTATAATTTTTACGTACTTTTTGATGTTTTTAATTGTCTTGCGTTTTTAACATCATTCTGACAATGTAGATTAAGGAGAAAAACGCTGTTGAGCTCAAAGTTAACTACTTACTTTATTGAATTTAATGGAAGTATATACCGTGTGATCCAAAAATGTGTTACATTTTTTCATGAAACTAATAATTGTTTTGCCGTGACGAATTCTTTAGCAAAACAATGTTGCGCGTGCTTCGTGATTCTTATGAAAGCATTGAATTGCTGGAAAGCAAACACTGAAAATGTCGTTAACAATGGGAAAAAATGTAATACTCTTTTGGATCACCCGGTATATGAAGATAAAGTCAGTTTAGAAGTAAATGTTTCATAATGATGTTTTGATACAGAAATCACTATTACTACCTGAGAACTTGTTTATAACCAGGGCAAACTATTATACATTCCATAAGCCATTAAAAATTTTCATTGAAATTTCCTAAGTTTTATTGTTTTACCGCTTCGATAAGGAATTTAAAAGGTAGTTGTTGTTTTTTATGCTCCGCCATTGTTCGTCCAAAAAAGAATAAGTAAATAACCTCGGCGATCCTTGTAGCTGTCACATAAACATAAATAAGTTATGCGTCAATCATATAAATTTGTAAATACTTAAATCTCTAAAAAATGAAATCGAAAATTAATGGAGCCAAGCCTTATAGGACTGTTGTTATTCAATGTCACCTAGCACACTTAAATCGCCTATAATTATAATTTCCCAAATACTTCGTAATCAGCCTGCTAACATTATATCTGTTTCTGCAAAACTAAATTTTCTTATATTCCCCTTTAAACTTTAAGGTTTCCTATCATGAAATGTAATGTAACAGATTTTTACTAACCACACAATAATAATGCATGTAATAAATATCATATCATAGATTGACTTCAGCTTGGGATTTGACCTTTTGTGTTGCTCGTCGTATCACCTTGGGACGCTCATTTTATAAATAAACAAATTCAATATAGTCCAAGTATCTCATTAAATTTTTTCATCATGAAAACAGAAGAACTTTCGCGCCGGGATAGTTGCTTGAACAATTACTTCCGAAGATACACACAAAATAATGAATATCTGCATAGCATTTACTTATTGTATTATGCTAATGTACGTATGTATTTCTTTTTATTTGCCCCACATTTATTGCAGGGTCCGCTTATTAGTATTGATCGATAGATTAATATCGCTCCACGCTTCTTTAAACAGGTATAAACATTCATGACTCGGCAGGATTCGAAAACTAGAAAGCCTGCGTCCACAGCTACTCAAGTCACCAAGCTGGCAATATTTGTTCAAATAATATCTCAAATAAATTGCTATAAATATTGAAATCCACCCGTCACATGACGGGTGTCAACCGTATAGGTTTTCAAAATTTAATATTTTGCAAAAATATACTGTTCATATGCATATAAAAAATCAACACTAAGCATTTTTCAGTTTATTTATTTAATTCACAACAAAGACCGAGTATTATCTTGCCACAACAATGGCTGGTTTTGGACAAATCAAGAGATTTATTATCATTTCTTTTTGAGTTTATTTATTTAATTAATAACAATTGCCTTAAACCACAACAATCCCCGGCTTCGGACGGATTGTTGTAACTTTCTTTGTTGGCCTCGGACGGACGGATAAGAGAATTATAGTATTAGATAGACTTTAAGGTATCCTTAAGAGATTTTTTTTTAGTTTTCTTCAGAATTGTGAATCGCAATCGGTTGGTTGGTTGGGGTTTTCGGGCGCGCGAATCGCAATTGGAGAATATTGTTTGTATAAATTTAAACTTCGAATAATTTTTTCATAATTATAAAATTTAATATAAATTGAGCATCCGTCCTTCTCCTACCTAATCCAATACTTGGAAGAATGTGGTTTTTTGCTTAAACTTGAGTTCACCTTAGAACATTAATTTATGAACAATTTTAAAAATTTACATTAAAACAATTATCAATCTGCAATCAAAATACACTAAATATTATCGTTTGTTACAAAATCAAAGGAATACCGTGAGGATCGCTCGAACTGCCTTCTAAAATCCAGGATTTAAATTTCAAAATTTCTTCGGGAAAGATGTGAATCAATATCCCCAAGACAAAAGATGCACTACATAAAAACTGCAAAAAATAAATAAATAAATAAATAAATAAATAAATAAATAAATAAATAAATAAATAAAATTAAATTCAAGAAAAATTTAAGTAAATTAAAAAAATATTTAAGCCTAACTGTATAAGGTGCGTATATTAATCTTTTAAAAAAAACTTGTTCATAAACATGTTTATTCATAGGATCTATGAGATATTATATCCTGGCATAATCTGTCTTTAAAAATTCGCTGTAACACTTTAAAGTTTCTCAAAACGAAAAGACTATGTCCAAATTAATCTCGAAATTTTGCAAGAATCATATTTGGTAAAGATTTTTCTATCGAAAAATGGAAGGAAAAATTCCGCGACCTGGGTTCGAACCAGGAACTTCGGCTGTCATGGCCGACTCCTCTACCAGTTGGGCTATCGCAGACACCCGGACAGCCATGCTGTCTCAAGAAGTCTTAAAGACAACCAAGTTGTCATGGTTGAAAGCCCAATGGGAGGCGGGCACCTGGCTCACAGATCGAGAATCTCTTCTATCAAACCATCAGAAAGTTTGTGGAACTCACAGATAAATTAAATAATAAATGATATTATAACCATGACAGCCGAGGTTCCTGGTTCGAACCCAGGTCGCAGAATTTTTCCTTCCATTTTTCGATAGAAAAATTTTTACCTGAAGCTTGGTAGGCTTATCTCCAGCTATAATATCATTTATTATTTAATTTATCTAAGAATCATATTTGTTAAAAACGTTTAGCATTAAAAATCCGGAAATTTAAGCATCATGTCTTTTCATATCAGTTATGGTATTTTGCCAACGGGAAGTTTGAGATTTTTCAAAGTTATTTTATAATAGAATGCAGTTCCCAATGAAAAATTTCTGTTCAAGATTTAACGACGAAACTTCCTGAAGGAAAATTGTCATGCTGCATCATTTTAAACAAAGTGGCGGTGGGGAGGAAAGAACTTTCAGTTTCCGGTTGAAAGAAAAAACGGAAACAATGACGGAAATTATAGTCTTTTAAAAAAAATCTCTTTTTTTCTTCTTCTTGTATATGCATTTAAAATTAACCTCCGGAACGAGGAAGAGTAGCTTAGTGCTGATCTTTTAAGTTTAGTAAAAATTTGGAAATATTTTCAATGATTATAGTTTTTTTATATATTTTTGGCTTCATTAAAATTCACATGAAGAATAAAAATATTAAAATAAAACTAAGATAAAAATATTATAAAAATATTTTATCAAAAAATATTATATAAAAAATATGCGAATGAAACAGTTCTGCTCTGTAAAATTCTTAAACCAGAACCTTGTAAAAACTTGTCTCACTGTAACTTTTTTTTTCATAATCTAGATGCCGATTTAGAAAACTTTAAAAATCAACAAAGCCTAAGTGATAGAGCATTTAAGATTTCAATGAATTTAAAAATATTATACATTTTGAATAAAATTTTATGCGGTAATTTATTCCAGTAAATACAAATTGCAAAAAGTGAGAGATAAGGAAGCTGTTCTTGTATTTACTGTTACTAAGAAATAATTAATCTCGTCTCTTTAATAACTATGACTAAAACAAGTCAGTCATTGCATCACTTTGATACATTCTATTAAAAAGACAATTTCAACAAATATAATCAACATTTTACACTCAGAATGAGTTTTTATCCTCATTATTAAAAAAGTTTTTTTTTTAAATTAAATGATCTATTTCTATCTAGGATGTTACTTGAGAACTGATAAGTAAATTATAATAATAAAAAATACAAAAAATAGGGATCCGTTGACAAGAGCAATTTGATATAAAATGACTTTTGACAAAAAATGTATCTATTGGAAGTTCCAAACATTTTCATCACAGATGCTTTTTTCCTACTTTTTCTAGGCATCTTTATTTGTATCATTTCTGCTAATAAGCTTAGTATTCATTATATTAATTCACATCTGGCAAGGTATCTCAAAAAGAAATATGATAAAATATTTTATATGAGTTTTTTGGTGAAGTATTTAATTTACATGATGAATTTAATGTGACGATAAGCCAAATAATTATAATCTTTAACGGAATGAGCAGTAATCGACTTTGATATGGAATAGTAAAATTTTATTTATGGATAAAAATACACTTAAACCAGTTCTTTCTTTACATAGAGTATTTCTTTAAATAAATGCCGCGGCGTTTATTTCAATTTAACTTTTTGGCACGCTGCGATTATTTGAGAGCGCGGTTAAATGCATTCATTGTGATTTGCGTCACATTCTTGCTTCATTTTTAAATATTTTTTTAAATGTAAAAGGTAAATATTTAAAACTTTTTATTTTTCTTAAAAAAATTACCTTACATTTACCAGATAGGATTTTAAGGAACTCGAGGATAAAAAAAGGAATGAATTTGTTTTCTAAGGAAGCCTTTCGTTGTTAGAGTTAGATGAGGTTGCTACGAAAGTCTCTGATTGCTAAGGCAAAGCGCATTTCTAAGGGAAATGTGTAGTTCAAAATGAATAAAATCTTGTAAACATTCCAAGGAGGAGCTTTAGCAGTGAAGGAGAAATACATTTATACATTTATTAAAAAAAATTAATCCCCCCTCCCCCCGACTAGGGTAAGGCAAGTAGCAGATCCTGAAGTCATCTATTTTTACCCCTTTATCTGCACTTTTTACCTCTCCCCAAGTTTTTTAATCAAAAATTAATTTTCTCGAACTTAATATGTATAAAATTTAAATAAAACCCTCGTATCTTCTTTCCTTTTTCATAATTTCCGAACGTATGATATATAACATGCCATATGTTGGCATAGTTCTAAAGACCACGTGACTACCACCCCCGCAAATCCGACCCCAATGGAACACCTGGGCGCAAAACTTCATAGTAATGTAGATCTTGCCTAGAGGAATCTGGATACTGAATTTTACGCCTTTACGTACCTAAATAGCACATAGATATGTTGCCCTCTCTGAATCCCACCACCTTACTTCCGATCCAAGTGTACCAATCAAAACCAAACTAAATAGTGCAGATGGATATGCCCATAGTAAGCTACATTCCGAATTTCAACCTTCTACCTCAAAAAATGTAGAAATTATGAAGGGGACGGACGGACATTATGAAAAAAGTAAGTAGCTCTATTCTTATTCTACTTACGAGGTCAGTCAAATGAAAACAGGAAACATATTTTTACAGCTACTTTATTACAGACAGAGTTGGAACAAATAAACTATTTATCACTAGTCCCCACTGCTTTTGGATGCATTTCCGCCACAGAGTCGGAAGGGCATGGATACCTTGGGAAAAAACCTTCATATAATGGAGATCTTGCTTATAGGAAACTGCATATCGAATTTCACTCCTTTATATGCATAAATACACCTAGGCCTTTTGGTCCACTCTAATATACACCCCCAAAACTCCGACCTTAATGGGCTAATCAAAACCAAACTAAACACGAAATTAAGCCTCCCGAGGAAGGTATAGGAAAGTAGCGGAAGTCCTGAGTTCATCTATTTTTTTATTCCTTCATCTGCACTTTTTAACCCCCCATTTCTTTTTAATCAAAAATTGATTTTCTCGAACCATGTATTTAGAAAATATAAAAGAATCCTATCTTCTTTCCTTTCTCATCATTTTCGATCGAATGATATATGACACTCCATATGTTGCCATAGTTCTAAAGACCAAGTAATTGCCACCCCCATAACTCCGACCCTATTGGGACAATTTGGCCCAAACTTTACAGTTATGTTGGCCTTGTTTAGAGGAACCTGCATACCGAATTTCATTCCTTTATATGTATAAATGCGCGTAGACCTTTTGGTCCCCTCTAATTTCCGCCCCCGAAACTCCGACCCCAGTGGGCCAATCAAAACCAAACTAAATAGTGAAGGTGCACATGCCCATAGGTAGCTACATTCAGAATTTCAACCTTCTACCTCAAAAAATGCGGAAATTATGAAGGGGACGGACGGACAGACAGACGGACATCGTGAAAACAATAAGTAGCTCCATTCTTCCGCTACTTAATAATGAAGGTGCACATGGCCATCATAAGCCACATTCCGAATTTAACCTTCTACCTCAAAAAATGTAGAAATTATTAAGGGGTTACACAATTAAGACATTATAAAACAAATAAGTAGCTCCATTCTTTCGCTACTGAATAATATAGAATATGAGCACTTGAGCAATCGTGCGTTGACAAAGCGATTTCACGTGCGCGCGCCGATGTCAGTAATGTTTAAAAGATGAACAGAAAGTAACAATGTATTCCTTCTTGACAAATCGATTATTATATGACATGCCATTATCTTGGTATTCTTTCCACTCACTGTTTTAGTACGTGAATTCGGCCGAGCTAAGACTTTCATGGTTATATTTCTGAAAACAGAATTTGAAAATTCAATCAGTTTTCAAGTTATCGTGCAAACGGCGGACGGCCGGATAAACGTACAGACCAAGGGCGCATTCTTATAAGTAGCTTTTATGATAAAGCTCCTAATAATAAACAAAGATTTGCAACTAGAAAAGCGTCACAAGAGTCGTGTACATAAGCTGCTGCCACGACACGTTGCAGAAAGAAAGAGGAACTGCTGGAAGCTCTACGAGGGTTGTCTCGCAGCAGAACGATGGAAGTACGTTTTCACTCTGGAGAAGCGTACGTCTACCTGCAACAAACCCCGCGCGATTTTCTACCATCCTCGTGGAGAGAAATCATATCAAAAGTGGTTCAAGGAAATGTAAGGAAAGGTTTTCAAAAGGTTTTATGGTTATTGCGGAATAATCATACAACGGCAAGCTCAAAATTAGAAGCGTGGACAGGAAGTCTAAGGTTAACTCCCTTTGCTATCAGCAGCATGCTCTCAGTCCAATTTTCCAAGAGGAAATCCCCGCATTTTTTGGAGAGGAGAAAAACAAAGTTTGGCTGCATGAAGACAAAACTTCCAGCCATACGTCTATTTATGTTGGATTTGAAAGATGAAACTGGAATTCACGTTGTACCCTTTCATGATATCTATATCGAGTTACTAGATGCATCCCCAATGGATTTTTGTAGATTGGGATTATTGAAACGAGCCCTTGCTCGACGCCGTCCAACAACAATTGAGGATCTCTGGAAAGCCTGCAAACAGGAATGGAACAACATCAGTCTCGCCGTTCTGCAGACATCGCTTTTACAATAGAACATACGGTGCAGGGCAATAGTCCACAACCAGATTCCCCAAATCGAACACGATCGTTGGTGGAAAAAGGGGTTTTCGTTGTAAACTTTCTCCTCCAAATCGTTACCGTAGATCGTAATCAACCTTCTGTACTGTATAGCAAGGATAAATTATAAGTCTTTTATTTAAAATCAAGGGAAATTTGAAATGAAATTGTACTCTTTTCTGATTATTATTGAGAATATTGCCGATTATGAATATAAATGCAATCTGGCAAAGTCATAAAAGGCATTGGATTTTCTGTAGAGGATTCGTTTTTCGGTAACCGAAGACACTGAAGGCAATCGAACAATACCGTAATTTTTCTCATAACTTTTTCTAGGAATTAAAGAATAAATAATTAAAGAATAATGAATTGTACACACAAAAATCTTGCACCTGACATAAAGTACACGTACATAAGTTGTTTCAGCAAACTATACAAGAGGACATAATGCCTAGTTAATTTTAATTTATAGTTATTATATCCTGTCGGATGCATACTTTTTAATAATAATAATAATAATAATAATAATAATAATAATAATAATAATGTGACAACAACAAGGGAAAGGGGAACCACCAGATAAACTGGAAGTCCAAACCCGGCGAAAAGCCCAAAACGGGGTTATCGAATATACATTTAAAAGAAAAAGTGAATGCAAATAAAATAATAATGATAATAAAATTATTAATAAAATGAAACAATAACGATACAATAACAATAATAAGAAAATTAATAATGAAGATGTGATAAATTAGTAATGTCAATAATACTAACTAAAAACTAAAAAGCAGAAAGAATTACTTCCTTTTGTCTAGAAGAGAATTCGTCGAAATTAACTTTTAATTTGTAAAACGGATCAATATTCGATATGTTAGTTCTCCATTATCTTAAAGATAACAGCGCCTTAGTTTGCCTCTTGGACCTGGACTGGCGAACGATAAGATTGAAACAGAAGTCTGGCACACAAAGGCTGCCTGTAATAATTCGGGAGAACGTTTTGACTATAAAACTGTGATAATTGACGGATAAGTCGAATGGAGGAATTGTTTTCCAACAAATTATTATGTGGAAATTTCAATTTTAAAAACTTATAAAAATCGTTTACTTTTTTTCTGCAACAAAATAAAATTTTGCGTATTGCCTGAATACCAGGTCCAGATGCCATACATAATTTTTGATAAAATCAAAGCTTTAAAAAGGGTCATAAAGGTAAGCGGGTCTTTAAAGAAATTTTACAAACTCTTACATATATACCAACTCTTTTGCACACTTCTTTAATCAAAGATTTTATATGGGTGGAAAAAGAAAGAGTAGTTTGGAAGAAAATACCTAAATCTTTGACTAGAATACTAGAAGACAGGGGGGCAGAGTCAAGATGATAGTTAAAAACAAAGTTTAATGTTTAGCGTGAAAAAGTCATTATGAACGATTTTTTGGCGTTAAGAGTGAGACCATTATTACAGGCCCAGCCGCTAACCATGTTATTTACATCTTGAAGCTCTTGACAGTCGGACCAGTTATTTATATATTTGAATAATTTTAAATCGTCGGCGTACATAAGAAAATTGACAGATTTTGTATTAATATAATAGGCAATATCCGCCACTAAAACATTAAAAGAACGGGTCCTAGAGGAGAGCCCTGCGGGGCACCACTCTTAATGAGACCTTTCCTAATGGAAAAATCTTATACAATAGAAAAAGACCTTCCGATTAAAAGAGAACGGAACCAATTTAATAACGAAGAGAAACATCCAATTATTTACCAATAACAATTTAATATTAACGTTATCGAATGCTTTGGAGAACTCCAGATAGATTACATCGACCTGGACTCTTGCATCCATTTTCTTAGCAACGAATGACGTGAAATGTACGAGATTAGAAACTGTAGACCTAGTCTTCCTAAAGCCGCGCTGTTCTGGTGGAAGAAATTGATCTATGAAAACAGACAAAGACTTAGCAACAAGAGTTTCGAGCAATTTCACCGAGAACGATAACACAGTTATTGGCCGAAAATCAGAGGCTAAGATCGGAGATGTAGTCTTGGGAATAAGATGGAAATTAACACTCTTCCAAGCAGCTGGGTAAATACCTGAATTTAAGGAAAGATTGAACAATTTACAAAAAGGACTAGAAAGGGCGTCAATACACCCCTTGTAAATATAGTCAGGAATACCATTAGAATCTTGCTGCCTGGAAGCTTTAGTTTTATTAGCTGCGGTGATTATAGTTAGTTCCGTAATTGACATTAACGCAAAAGGCATATCAATTTTTTCCAAAATTCGGACAGAACTTCATAATCAACCTTTAATATACTGTCTTGACTAAAATTTCGTTCAAGTCCCTCTAATAACCTAATGCAATCCAGACTTTCAAGTTTGTCAGCATACCTTGTATTGCTACCCAAGAGCTTCTTCGTTAACGACCAAAAGTTTTTCGAGTCATGAATAAGATCAGTCTCAATCTTATAAAAAAAATTTTTGTAATCAATTTTTCTAGATAATTTAAATTGCTTTCTTGCTGATTTGAAGCTATCTAACACTTCTTGTATAATTTGTGCAGTTTATTTTTACGATTACATAATTTTATAGATCACTTCGAAAACCAAACAGGACAAATACGCATTTTGTCCGAAGGTGGCAAAGTCAGTTTAGGAAAACAAAGTTCGAAGGCAGTTTTAATAGTATTCACAATAAAGTCCCAAATCTGATATACATCATTATTCTCATCAATTAATTGCCAGTTGATGATTTCAGATAATTATACATCATTTCAAAGTTTCCAGCACCGAAATTATACAGTTGAGGAGAATAAGTTAAGCTCTTTTTAGGATTCATTTGAAATTGTATCTTAAGCGCAGGATGGAACTTATCATCAGGAACAATTGATAAGGTGCTACGTATAATTTTAAGTGGAAAATTTGAGAATATTTTATCTAATGTGTCATTACTATAATTACAAATATTATTCTTATCTGAGATATTAAGTTCATTAGCCTACAATTCAGTATATTCTGATCGGGTTCTGCAGTAATAATTGCTATTAACAGAAGAGAAATGTGTTCCAAAATTAAAATCTCCCACAATCAAAAGATTACCATTAATACATTCGAAGTTGTTCAGTACTTCGTTGTTAGTTATTATTCAACAACAACAATAAATAATAATAATAATAATAATAATAATAATAATAATAATAATTTTTTTTATTCAAAGAAACTAAAAACAATTACATTATAACCTCTTATCCCGAAGCCTCATATATGGCTTGTATGGGACAATATGATACATTACAACAAATACATGTAATTACAAAAACTAAAGATTTCTCTATATTAAAAACATCAATGATAGCATTACTTGATCAGCAACAAAATACTGCCAATATAATTAATAATATTCTTCCATCTATAATATGCTGCTTTTATAAATTTAAAAGATATTATTAATTATTATTATTATTATTATTATTATTATTATTATGCTTGTACATTCTGATCTGAATAAATTAAATTAAATCAAAAAAAATTAATAATATGTATACCGTTTACTGAATTAGAAACTTCGATCCAAAATAATACAACGATTACTCATGACGCTGATGAGTAAATCAAATCATTTGTTTGAATGACGCAAATTTAATTCAAATTACGTGATGACCACCATAACCACGTGCCTTGGTCATGTCATTTCTTAATGGTTTATTCAATATCCATTAGAGCTTTCGATTGTAGACGACGATTTTGCACTTTCCATCGTGCAAAATTTGTTTAGGTGCTCCCTCGAACATTGCACCTATATTACTAGGTAAGTACAATAGTTCTTGCCGTTTTTGTGTCCATAAAAGGAAGTGATAGAAGATATGCAAATGAGTGTACCGTGTGGTCCAAAATCTGTCGGGGGGAGCAGGAAGGTTAACCTGTATAAATACAGGGCTGTTTGGTATTCACATCAATCACGTCTCGTGCAGAAGTGAAGACAAATGGAGGTATCGAAGAAGATGGTTAAAGTGTTGTTTGCTTTATGACTTCAAGAAGAGCTTGTCAGCAGCAGCATCAAGTCGCCGAATGTGTCTTGCGTTTGGGAATGATGCTGTGAATGAACGCACCGCAAGGGATTGGTTCCAGAAATTCAGGTCGGTAGAATTTTCCATTGCTGATGAACCCCGTAGTGTAGTCTGTCTGGTGGACTAGACGCCAAATGTTTCACTACGAGCTGCTATCAACTGGCCAAACCATCACTGGGGACCTATACTCCCAGCAGTTGGAACCTGTGCAACAGGCATTGCAGCAGAAGGAGCCAGCATTAAGGTACGTTCACAAAGACGCGGTACATGCGGGTACGTGCAGAAGCGGCAGTGCGGTAGCCAATCAGATTCATTCCGCGTCTGCCGCTTCTAAGCCGGATCTGATATCGTTTGGAGTCAACTTTTTCCTATGCGGTACATGCAGCGAGAGCGGCAAGGTTGTCACGTGAATTCTTTCTACCAATCAGTTTGAGAGCGCCAAAATGGAAGCATTGGAAAGAGTGGGAAGTGCTCTGACGCTGAACTAAAACTAATAGAAGTATATCTTCATCTACATCCGATGAAATAATATTTGACAGAAATATTTCGACACCTAATAAAACAACCAACGCATTCTTCATAAAAATTTGCCAGTAAAGAAGACCGATTGTTTTCTTTTAACAGGAAGTACTTGTTCTGTGCACGCACTGCCCCTAGTGGCAGTATTTTGAAACGTCATGCAGAAAGCTTGAATTGCCGCGTGTTTGTGAACAGGAGAGAGATTGACGCATCGCATCGCAGCTGCTTGCTTTCGCATGTACCCCGTCTTTGTGAACGTACCTTTGCGAATCGCAAAGTGGTACTTTTCCTTCATGACAATGCGGGGCTACATGTGGCGCGGGTGGCCAGGGAAACCATAGAGCGGCTTGGCTGGGAAACTTTGTCATCCACCTTACTCACCAGATCTTGCTTCAACGGATTATCAACTTTTCCATTCTCTGGACAACCATCTTCGTGGAAAATCCTACACCAATGATACAGACCTGCGAAAGGCAGTCACGGACTTCTTTGAGTCCAAGACCGGCAAGTTTTACAGCTAAGGGATTGATCAACTGCAGACAGTTTGGCAGAAGGTGCTAGATGCCAATATGGATTACTTTGGGGACTAGCGATACGCTACTTTTTATGTACATCATTTTGTTTTCCGGAATTAAAAACGGCAAGAACTTTTGTGGTTACCTACAGTAGTACAATGATATCCAGCATCTTCGGTGGTTTCTTCAGAATCGGGATTTGAATATGATCTCTAGAGAGAACGTATAGGATACGTTGAAAAAGAGTCAACCATTTATTTCCAATCTGAGTGATTTGAAGGCGATATTCTTGAACTTAATATTTTATAGATATAGATTAACTTAAACATCTTGCGCAATTGATGCCCAATGGTTCTATAATCGGGCTAAAGAAGACCCAAAATTAATAAAAAGTCTATATATTTAAGTTTCAAAGATGATTTTTTCGAGAGTTCGTTGGAGAAAACTACTGCATCTTTAAACTTCATTTTGGTCTTAAATGAAAGATCTTGGTCTGTAGATTTGTCAAAGTCAGTTTTTGTGCCCATAATTACTATTAATTAGCGGTAATTTACAATTTAACTTTAATACGTATACAGTGCAATCATGACGTAACAGCGCGTATCCAGGTTGTATTTTTCTGTTATTCGTTGTGGTTAAAGAGTTTTCTTTCATTTATTATAATAATAATTATCCACATAATATTCTTTCCTTGGTTTTAAGATATCACTATAGTGTTTTTCTACCATTAGTATTATCAATTATGGCTACTCATGCTGACAGGTATAATAGCGAATTAAATGCCCTATTTAGGTTAAATTTTAGAATTAAGTCCTTAAAAGTCGATATTATGTTTTTAAACAAGTGTAAATCTCAAAAAGTTTTTCCCAAATTCATTAATGGTATAGAGTTCAAAAAACATAGGGACCCCTGTTTAGCTAAATTATTGCCCTCGGTTAAACTGCAAAGATTAAATAAGGAGATTGGTTTTCTTAATTACAAGTTAAACGTGACTGAAATCCAAGCATATAATCTACATTTAAAACTAAGCAATAACATATCTAAAAAGAAATAGGATTTGTTTCTTAGAAACATGAATTTAAATAACAAACGTAAAACAGAACTTAAATATCAAAAAGTTACCAAAACGTTTGGTTTACTTCTTAACCAACAAAAACCAAGAAGAAAAGTTATCAGTCACGATAACGTGATCAACCAAGCCAATATCCAACTAAATGAGAATGAGTTAAATACTTTGTCCAAAGGTTTGAAATTTGCTGTAAGTAATAACGTTAAAGACCTAAAGCAAACAGTCGCAGAAATAGAAGGGGGATCAAGTTTTATCCAGTTCAAGTTAAAAACAACATTAGAGAACAATGTAAACTCCAACTATCAAAGAATATAAGTGAAATCCCTTCCGTTTATCACAATTGCAAAGATAAACTACCCCCGCTTAAAAAATATGCGGAGTCTATTAAGTCTCTTAAAAACAAAAATTGTTTCTTTATAAAATCTGATAAGGGAAATTGTATAGTAATTATGGAAAAACAAGATTACTATGATCGGGTAAGTATCCTTATTATTAAAAAGGATCCACTACCCAAATTAATACGAAAAGTCAAAACCACTATTAAGAATTGTTCTAATGTCATTCCACGCAGGGTTGTTTCCTCTCTCACTATATCAAACCCTACTATGCCTAGGCTTTATGCTCTGCCTAAAGTGCACAAACCGGGAAACAAAATGAGACCTATTGTGTCAAACATAAATACCCAATTGTATTATGCTTCCAAATATTTAGCAAAATATTTTAAAATCTTAAAGTTATCTTCGTTTGACAGTTCGATTACGAATAGTTTGGATTTGGCTAATAAACTTAAAGGTGTCCAATTAAAAAATAATCAAATACTGGTGTTTTTTGATATAGAGTCCCTATTCCCTAATGTACCAATACCTGAAACGTTACAATTTTTATGTGATATATTGATCAACAATGGAGTCCAACCACATATGATAGAAGAGTGGTTGACTTTAACAAGACTTTGCGTCAACAATAATATCTTTCAATTTAAAAACCAATTTTACAAAATGAAAGGAGGTACCCCGATGGGATCATGCCTCAGTCCTATTTTATCAGAGATTTTTCTTAAAAACTTCGAGGACATTCTCAAAAACTCTAATTTTCATTTTCCTACTGTCTGGTATCGATATGTCGATGATATTTTCGCCATATTCGATACCGATTTGTGCCATCTCCAAGATTTCGATGATCATATGAATAGTTTTTACCCCACTATTAAATTTACTTTTGAGGTTGAAATTGATCAAAAATTGCCTTTTTTGGATGTATTAATAGAAAGAAAAAACAATTCACTAGTGTTCGACGTATATAGAAAGCCGTCAAACAAATTAAATTATATTCCAGCAGATTCCAATCATCCTTGGAATCAAAAAGTCTCTACTTTCGTGTTCATGATAGATCGTGCCATCAATCTACCTGTTGATGATATTACTTTCGAAAAAGAAATTTCTAAGATTAAGGCTATTTCTGCTAAAAATGGTTATAACCCTAATAACATTGATGTTCTCGTTAGAAAGAGAAAATTTAGGAAAATGGTTTCCGATCTAACAACCTTAGTTAGAATCAGGGAAAAAAACTTCAAAACTATCACCCTACCTTATAATAAGTTCCTAGTTAAAGATTTGCAAAAAAGTTTTAAATCGCACAACATTTCTCTTAATTTCAGCAACCCAAATCAATTAAAAAATTTACTCGGAAACCCCAAGGACCAAATACCAGACCATGTAAAATCAGGAATCTACGATATCAGTTGCTCGAATTGTGAAAAACGTTGTAAAGGACAAACTTTCAGGAAAATTTTGACCAGATACAAGGAACATATAGCACACAGAAGATTTGGAAGAGCCAGCCAGTCGGCCATTGCCAAACATTCTTTGGACACTGGTCACGATTTCAAATTAGAAAACCTCACTCTTGTACAATCTGTTAATAAAAAACATCTTCTGGACGCATACGAAAGCATGGCTAACATCCAAACGAATCAGAATAATTTACTTAATTCTGATAAGGGACCGAATGGTGATTCATCACTAATCTACTGGTGGACGACTTTAACCAATCAGGGCTCCTGCATCTCTTTCCGTTAATGTATCTTTACTTATTCTTCTCGGGTTGGTTTGTTTATCGTTAATTTTCGCTAAAAATACAGTTTTCCCGTCGTTTGATTTCAGTTCACTTTCACCTGAGTAGATTCACGGAGTCTAGGATTCCTGCCGAAGATGAAAGCAGTGCTTTCGAAATGCGCGTATCCAGGTTGTATTTTTCTGTTATTCGTTGTGGTTAAAGAGTTTTCTTTCATCTATTATAATAATAATTATCCACATAATATTCTTTCCTTGGTTTTAAGATATCACTATAGTGTTTTTCTACCATTAGTATTATCAATTATTGATCATCAATGTTAACAAAGTTATTGATTGTGACAACTTTGTGGAGAGGATTGTTTATGATTATCCAGCGTAAGGTATTGTAAACGCTTTCCCGTGGTACAGATGTAGCCGACTGGCAGACTTCCAAGTTTTTTTTTTGCGGGGGAGGGGGGGGTTATAGTTACCATATAAAAACATTTTTTTTAATAAAGAATAAAATAACAAATCTCTATATTTAAGTTTCAAGGACGATTCTTTCGACAGTTCTTTGGAGAAAACTACTGCATCTCTAGTCTTCATTTTGGTCTTATATGAAAGTTCTTAGTCTGTAGATTTGTGAAAGTTAGTTTTTGTGTCCATAATTACTATTAATTAGCGGTAATTTACAATTAAAAATTGCTTTAAGCGCATGCTTAGTGACATGATAAAAACTGTCTTTACGTACAGGGTATTGCAAAAATATATAGGACATTACTGCTGGGCAGCCTATCCTCTCGCTTCAGGGGCTGCTTCATAAAATGATAATTGGGAAATTTTATTTTGTTAACCCATTTACGCCGAAATTGGTAAAAATGGAAATTGAGACTTCATATCTTCAATTTATATTCTGTAGCATTTAAAGACATAAAAAATAATTTACGAAGACATAAAAAATTACAAGAACATAATCAAAAATGGACTTAAAACTAATAAAGATTACTAAATAACAAAGCTTCTACTAGTCCAAGTAATCTCAAGTCCACTGTCCTGGCAATAGTTTTCACAACTCGTAGAAACGGACTTCATTGTTGACTCGGCACTTGTTTAAAAGGTGACAATATGATATGATAACGATGATAACTATGAAAAATTTTGAATTTTGAAGGCCATCAAAAATTTGAATTTTTAAATTAAGGTCCGAAAAATTCACAATAAAAATTTCGATGAAATGAAAATGCAGTCCAATAAATAGCCAATTATTTTATGATATTTACAAATTAAACATGCTCCATGTTACTTTTAATTCACTTTATAAGAAAACTAAGTAGTGACGTCAGTTCCTGGCCCGTTGCGTAGCGATTCCAAACTTAGATTTTAATTAAAATTATATGATGTCGTCCACAGATGTAATTTTTTATGTTTTTGTAAATTATTTTTTATGTCTTTCCATACTACAGAATATAAATTTAAGATATGAATTCTCAATTTCCATTTTTACCAATTTCGGCGTAAATGGGTTAACAAAATAAAATTTCCCAATTATCATTTTATGAAGCGGCCTTTGAAGCGAGAGGATAGGTACCCAGAAATATTGTCCTGTATATTTTTGCAACACCCTGTACATCCGCAAAAATTGGTCTCTGCGCAGGCGTAGTAGAAGGCTGTTCCTTTAATCAGCATGGAAGAGTGCAAAATTCTCTGCTTTTAAGCTGTTCTGTTTTTCTATCTGTTGCTCTGACGGTTTTTCATTTATTTATTTTTTAATTAAAGAGATGGAGATTAATGATAAAATGGAGAGTAAGATTATAAAAATTAAAGGTGACGGGAACTGCCTATTCCGGGCTGTTTCGTATTGTATATTGAACACCGAAGATAGACATCGTGAAATCAAGTTAGAAACAATTTCTAAAACACTTAATTAATGTGAGTTTTATGAAGATTTTTTCGTGGGTTTATCCACTGAGGTTTATAAAAATTTGCTCTCAAGAGATGGATGTTTACAGTCAAATGTTGATGGGTTCCATCTAGTTCTTATTAAGTGTCAAACATGTGGGAACAAGCAATTATAATTACGCATTTCTATTCTAGTCTTGTTTTAAATTAATATTTTGGTTTTAAAATTAAAAATCTTAACGTCGCTTTAAAATCGCGCATTACATATAGTAATTTATCAATGAAAGGTTACAAATCAGAGGTGATTAACAAACAATATATTTGTTGATCATTAACCTTGATCATAAACATACTTATATATTTACTTAATGCAAAAAACTGACCACGCTAAGGCAGGCGGCTGCAATGGCACCATGTCGCAGGGAGAATCGGAAACAGAATCGCTCCGCTTCACAGCAACACATCGTAAGGACGACGATGACTAGATAAATGTGGAAATTTTTAATTAAAGTTCTGAAAGTTCTCTCCTTTTCTCTCTTGGGTCACCACTTGTATGATAGATATCACTGCTTCATCTCTTATACACTGTCTCTTTTGATGTCGGTTTTTGCTATAGATATCCAAGATGTATCATTTGAGAAGAGGCTATAATTCTTCTTTATTCTTTCCCTTGCAACAAAAGCAGAGTTGTCTCTTGGAATTATTCGTCACCTTTTTTATTTTCTTCGGGAATGAAGAAATGCATTAAAAATTTCTGCACAAAAAAGAAACATGAAATTATTAAATAAAATTAGTTTAATCTTAACACATACAGGGTGTTTCTAAATGGAAAGACAATAAGTACCTAGCGTGATCCTTTGCATGATAACAAACTTAAAGTTCCTTATGCAAAATATTCAAAACTCAAATTTGAAGGGTCTAAACATCACGCGAAATTTTCTAAAAGCTGGCGGAAAACGTCAATTAATCTCAACAATTGCCACCGTTTTCTCGTGGCATAGCGCAGTTCATTATGTGAAGTGTTGGTGCAGAAAGTTCATGAATGACGTAACGACGCAATTTAAATTTTGAGTTTTCGACATTTTCGATAAGGAACTTTTTGCTTCTATTGATGCGTGGAATCACGCTATATACTTATTATCCTTCCATTTAGAAACACCCTGTATAGGGTTGGACAAAATAATGGAAATACTGCCGTTCCCGACTTATACTTCTGCTCTTACTAATGGTTCTGTCTAATGATCATTTTTTGTTTTCCCTGGTGAATGTTAACATTATACAACTACTTTTCCACGCCTGTTGGTACCTACTGTTTGCTTGAGTACGTACCAACAGATTTCCTACAGAATTTCAACGATTTTTGGAACCATGCAAGCTGGCGCGTTCTTTACCAAAGACACTCTGTAACTTGGAGTATCGAGAGATACTGTATAAAAAAGTCGTTGAAATTCTGAAAACATCGTCTACAAAACACAAGAGTAGGAGGAAACCGATACCTACCAACAGAGACAGGAGGACATGGAAAAGAGTTGCCAGCACCTAGAAGAAGATCACAGCAAACAAAGTGACTGCAAAGCTCAATCCCCATTTTTGCAGCATTCCTTTTCCACAAAAACAGTGCGGAAGGAACTTCACAAACAAAAGATTTATGGACGAGCTGCTATTGCTAAACCGTCTTTACCTAGATCAATGCAATACGGAGACAGTAATGAAGCACAAAGCCTGGTCTGCCGAGCAATGAAAACATGTGCTGTTGTCAGATGAATTTAAATTCATGTTACTTCCCAACGTAGGAAGTGTATATGTTTGGAGAACACCAGTGGAAGTGTACAATTCAGATCAAGGGACGTTATCCTCATCCAGCCTCTCTGAAAGAATTTGAGCAGTGTCTGCATACAGAGTGGCGAAACATCCCATTAGAATCAATCCAGTTGTATACGTCTATTCCAAGACAGATTCAGGGTGTTCTACAAGCAAAAACGGCGGACCTACATCCTATCATATAATTGTTTTTCTAGGTGTCCCATTATTTTGTCCAACTCCTGGAAAAAAAGCGAATACTGCAATGCAGGCGCTTTATAAATTTAGATTTTACTTAAGATTTCTTTAATTATTGACTACTTAATAAGCATTTTGAAATCAATAAAAAATTATTCTTATACATATTAAATCAAGATATTAGATTTACAAAACGGGTGCTCAGTCAAGTAAAAAGTGAAAAACGCCAAAAGATAACTTTAAGATAGAGCAGTCAACAAAAATCAAAATATAAAATAAGACGAATAAGAAATACACCGAAGAAAGAATTATATTTATTTAGTTTACAATGAAATAATACTCAAATCTATAATTACTGAGAACTAGTACAAAATGTATATTTTAGGATGTCTTAAACATTTCTCACAGTTGTCATACAACTTTGATTCAAATATTAGAATATACCAAATTTGCAAGTATATTGAAGAGTGTAAGTGTCGTCCCCCCCCCCCCTAAAAAGGGAATGGAGTGAACTTTGATTTAACAATGTTATGGGCCTTTTTCACGTTTACGAGACTTGAGCAATGGCGGCGTCCTTGGCAGATTGAAAACGAGGCTGACGTGTGAAATTCACACACGGGAAAGCACTGTATGTGCTAATTTATAGATTAATAAAGACGTAACTGTTTAATCACTGGATTTTAACTAAGGATATTTCACGGATTCTCTTGATGGATTAAGATTATTTAAGAAGGAGGCTATTCCAAATAAATTTGTGTTGCGAAATAGACCAAAACGAATGACTAAAGAAAATCACTATACTATCATTACTTTTATTTATTTATTTATTATTTCGTTAATTAATATTAAAAATTGATATAAATTATATTGAATATAATTCATGAATTTAACATATACCTTTTGTATAATAAATTTTATTAATTGAAATCAATTAAAATTATTTTGGGATGTTATTTTTTTATTTTCATTTTTTGTTTTTATTATTTGTTAGATTTTTATATCAATATGGCAAGATCAATTAATCAATCAATTATTTAATAACATTTTACATATTGCATATCTGTGTGCAAGTAACAATGTAAATGTAAATGCACTGGCAATGAATGTTTATTGCAATCCATGCAATGAAAATAATAACGCATATGACAAAAAGTTAAAAGAGATAGTTTAAGAATGTCCTTCCAAAAACCAAGTTTATGACGAACGTCAAGACTATCCAAAATGACAATTTGACAGAATAAATAAATTCAAGTATTTAGGAGAATTTAACAAAACGGATCAGAGAAAAAAGCTTTTAAAGCAAGACTCAGTAAGATGAAATCGGCCTATTTCCTCACCAAAGATATCTATAAGGAGTCAATATCATTCAACGCTAAACTTTGGCACTAAACAACAGTAATACGCCCAGAAGCACTTTATACAGCTAAGTGTCTGACCCTGATCAAAAAAATGTTAACTCAAGAACTAAAAGTAGCTGAAAGAAAAATATTAAGAAAAATGTTGGGGTCAATATTTAAAGTACGTCGCAACAATGAAATATACACACATACTGAAAAAATTACCAATACTGTACCGTTAGGAAAAGGAGAATAGTTCTATGAAAATCTTGAAAGAATAAACCCCAATAGACTCACAGGAAAAAGTTTCAAATATATGTCAAAATTGAAAATAACCAATACTTGGATAAATTAAACACAAAAGGACATAGAAGAATTACAATTTCACAAAAACGTACACCACACGAAACCAGGTTGGTACAATCAAAAGGCTTTTGGGAAAAAATGAAGAATTAAAACGGCGCATTTTGGACTCAGGAAAGGAATAATAATGAGTTGAAAAGAACCTAGTCCATTGCGGGTTATTCAACAACACAACAACAATAACAACGACAAAATAAACCTCATTTGTCAAATGAATTTGAAGTAATGATCATCATTGAAGAAGGAACTGAAAATTTTTATATATGTCCTGAAAATAGTAATTTGCATCCTGAAAACAATGAACGGTTTGATTTGATCAACAGTTTCCAGATTTCTCTCGGTTCCTTAAGCCTTGGATCTAACAATTTCTTTTACATCCTTCAATGATATCTGTGGTGGTGCATTTAAAAAAAGGGACTGAATAAGCATGAGACAAAAAGCTGACATTTCTGTCACTACTAAAGAAGTAATCATTGTCCTGTCAAAAACAGGACAAAGCCAAGAAAATTGCTGAACAAGCCAGATGCTCCCAAGCAACTCTTTCAAAGGCACTGAAACAGCACCGTGACAACGGACAATTTGCAAATAACTGAAGGAGATGAGAATTAAATGAAGTCAGCCTTCCACCACGGCTCGAGATGACCGGCAGCTTATGAAGATTGTTAGACCAAACAGTTTCAGAAGTGTCCCATAAATTCAGCATGTGTGAACACGAGCTGGAGTGCACGAGTGTGTTCCGAGCAAGAAATGTATGCTCTTTAGTGACGAATCCGTTACTGTTTTTTTTTTTTAACATGTTAATGTTTTAAGGCTGGACATCTATCTACAAAAAACGTGATGCGAAAACTGACACCAAAAAGTGTTACGGAAACAGTTTTCCATTGTTGTTGCACGTTTAACCATTGTCGGCGCCGGCTTGAAGCACACTCCGGAACTGAAAAGACACGCGACCATTATTGTCTGAGCAACACTTTTTATTTAAACCTTTACTATAGAGCACGGTCTATAGATATTCTTGGTCATCGAGCTCCAGTGTTAAAATGAAGCTAAAGTTTCTAGCTCCCGGTAGGGCGGGAACTCTATTGAAAAGTGGCGCTGCATGTACAATCTGCCCAACTGCGTCTGCAGCGCCATCCTATCGGCAGAAAGAAACTTTACTTTCGTATTCAGTTTCAATGAAAATCTGTATCGCTGGTTGCGGTCGGAATAGTGCGATCTATGCGGCACCTGGCGCGATCTGTTTTCCTTAGCTTCTCGAAACAATGGAAAATGGCCGAAGCTCGATGACCATGAATATCTATAGAGATAATAGAGACGTTAAGCACCACGTAAACGCGAACGTGACGCGAATGCGTGTGACGTTTCCAATCTGAAATACCTGAAAAACAATAAAAAGCCTATATTATTTCAGATTGGAAACGTCACACGCGTTCGCGTCACGTTCACGTTTACGTGGTGCTTAACCTCTCAATTATGAAATATATTGAAAGTGTGGTAACAGATAGCGCAACTATACTTCGCTGTCTTGCCTAGTCATGTACTGGCCTAATGTTTTGCTTTCAGCGTTTTGAATGAAGACTAAAGAATCCTAGTGGATTGGAATAAACTCATTTCCATTACAATGAATATATTTTATTTTTCACAATTTAATTCATAATTTATTATTTTGAAACATTTAGATCTTTTGATCGTTTTTGAAGTCTTCAACTTATCCATAATTTACGCGCTGGTTGAATTTCTTTGTGCTATGAAGTGCTTAATTTATTTCTACAAATTCCTTCCTCTCTATAGTTAAGAATAACTTTCCGGCTAAAAAGAGCGTTATGGGTGATGCAATAATTTTAATTTTTCTTCATACAAAATACACTCTTTTAAGGTTTTAGATACTGCGAAAAGCTTGCAGGTGCCGTGTTTGTTGTCCCGCATTCGATTGTGAGCACAGACGTGAGTAAGGAGAGGAACCTTAAGTATAAACACTATGTTTACTCGACGTATCGAGAGACTCGATACTCGTGCTTATATTTCATACTTCAGTTATTCTAAGCCCTTATTTAGTATTACCGATGTACATGATTCTGTAGACTCGTCCATTGATAAATAAATAAAAGGTTTATATTACTGTATAAAATATTTATTTGTTCGTTGCATCTAAAAACATTACCAAGATTCAATGTTTCGGGTTGCAGATTCGAAACTAAGTCATCTTTTTTTTATCAGCATGGAGCTCACGGGCCACGTATATGATGATTTGAACATGAAACATTTTAGAAGAGCTGCCTCAAGCTTTCTGTTATATTTGCTACTTCGGTCATTGTCTGGGGCTGCTTTAGTATAGATGATGTCGCGAAGCTGTGCATACTGACAGGACATATGAAGTCGCAAGTTTGCCAAGAAGTATTAGAATACCTTATGATGCCTTCGGCCGAAGAATTTGTGCGAAGATGATTTCATTTTCCAACAGGATGGCGCATTATGTCACACAAAGAAGACCACCATAAAATATCTCAGGAAAAGCAAATTCATATCCTTCCTTGCCTGGCCAATTCCCTGGATATGAATCCAATTGAAAATTTGTGGGAAAATTATAAATAAGCAATTACGAATCGAAGCTCCAAGTACAAGACAGAACTGGATGCATCTATTAAAAAAAAAAAGGTTGGGCATCTATTAGGGCGGAGCAATGTCCTGCACTGGTCAACAGTAAGCTTGCCAGGTTAAAAGCTGTCAACAGAACAAAAGGAGAAGCTGCTCAATATTAAGGACTGATAATCAGGAAATTTCCTTTGTTTTGTTTGTAAAACCTCACTTTTCGGAATAGTTTCATTTTTCTGCTGACATATCCTAAATTTTTGAATCACCAAATGACCGTATTCTAATTTCGTGATTTCAGATGTACTACTTTATTTACATGGACTATGGTTAAAATACTTTACTGTAAAAGTGTAATCTTGGATTTAACTACTATTTAGATAAATAAAAGAAAAATGTTGATTTCACAAATGAAGGCTTAAAAAAATAAATTGCTTACTCAAGTGAACTAATTCTTTCCTTATTCTAATTTTCTGATTCAAAGTTGTAATCTATCTATATATATAAAGAAGGATGTTTGTTTGTGGGTTTGTTTGTGGGTTTGTTTGTTTGTTTTTTATACAAATCTACAGTTTTATTCCGATCTTGACAAAATTTCGCATACATGACCTTCAAAGCATGAGGAAGGTCACTGTCTACCTCAGATTTCGAAAAAATAATAATTATTGATAAAAAATCGATATTCATGGTTATGGCAGGGCATATTAATGAGAAATATCTCATGACCAACAATGCAAATAAAAGTTTGTGCAACAATGGTATCAACACGTAATTCAAAACACTCTGCACGGACCTACAATATATATCTCATGACCAACAATGCAAATAAGTTTGTGCAACAATAGGTATCAACAATGGTGTCAACACGCAATGCACCAACACTATGCAAGGATCAACAATATATGTCTCATGACCAACAATGCAAGGCAAAAGAGAATTCTTAGTACTTAATTTCTTGAACATCTTTAAAAATGATCAGTAACTGGAGATAATGAGTTTGCAGACTCTTGAGAAAGAGTGAAAGACGATAGAGGAAGCACTCCTTTAGCTCCGTGCTGTATTGAGCAAATGGTAAGCAAGTAAATAGAAGAATCGGCGACCGCTAGACTACACAAAGTGATGAATGGCCAATTTTTTCTTCAAGACATCGAAAGAAGAAAGGAAATTACAACAACATCAAGTGTACATCTAAAGTAACATTACGTGAGTAAAAAATTATTTAGACTAGAAGGCATTCTTGGAGAGGTCCATCCATTGTGAGCCTTTAAAAAATTTTTTTTCGGTAAATCAAGTCCCGGTATATCACCTAGAATGGATTTTTTCAGTCAATAGGTAAATTCCTGTCTTTCGGATTTTTCTTAGAATGGATAATCCCTTCGCTCTATATTGTAGTGATTGAGTTATTGTTTTACCAATTTGGAGGTTTAATTTAGCTTTTTGAGGTTGTTCTGTTTACCTACAAGCGTAATTATCCCGGGCAACGCCGGATCCTCTGCTAGTAATCAATAATTCTCCTTGAGATCAGTTCAAATATAAAAAACAGAGCTAGATCAGAGGCAAGTGGTTGAATGCGAGTGAAAGTTTAAGGTCAATAATAAAGATATCAATATGTAAATAAAAATACACAAATAGATCTCGTATCTTCAACCATTTATGTTATTCGTCTAATTTAATGTATGTCATTACCATGCTTCAGTTCTATGGATATGTTTCGCATAAACCTTGACAATTGTGTGGTTATACTTTTCATTTAAGAGATTTAATGTGATTTGGCGAGAAATATAAAAACATTTTATATTGTAACTATTAAATAAATTTTAAACCAATGGATAGGAATTTTAAATTAGTTGCTTTTTGTCTATATATTTGAATATTAAATACAAACACTATAATACAATAACGAATATTTTTAGCTGAAGTTGTAAGAAAAATAAATTAAAATTCCTTTTTATATAGATTATGCTTACATGCTATATGTAAAAAAGCCGGTATCATTATGATTATATAATGATCCTCTTTCAATGCAATTTATATTAAATTTTATCCAATATTTACCAATATTTAAACAATTACTAGGAATTGCGTATTTTACTTAGAGTACGTAAAGTGATTCCCATTTACCTGGATTAGTTAACTTTTTTATATGTACTCGTGCAGGTTACTTCCTTTTGTATATGTATTCGTGCAGGTTAATTCTCCAAGTTCGCTTTCATTTTCTATTGCCTGGTAAGGAGGTGCCGAGCGCGCTCGCTTTCATTGGAGAGGAATCCGAGTTTAAAGCAAAACAAAGCACGCATAATTAAGCAAAACGTTTAGACTTTCATCGAACAACCACTTTCGATCATTAATTGATATTTTAGTAATGTAAATCTCGGTTGCAGACTGAACGAAGTTTTGAAACGCCAAGTGCGTGCGTGACTGGAATGGCCTGCTCCATTGAGACGATGGAGGGAGATTCGCAGTAAAGCTAGCAGTCTCGAAACGGGACACATGGGAAGCACACCCGAACGAACTGACACACATAAAATCAGCCTTGAACCTCATTTCTCCACTTTCCCATCGCCTCTTCATACATGCTTTACTTTTTTTTTTTTTGCTTTACTTCATAGAGGAAAATCAAGCCACGAAGTAAAAGTGTGTTAGTGTCTAGGAAGTTTTAATGCGATTTATACTCTACTTCTGTCTCTATAAAAAATATTATTTTTAACGACTTCGAGTCACAAATATGCATTGTCTATTGTGCACACAATAAATGAGGAAGCTTTTCTCTATTCAATTTAGGATTTCCTATTTTTTTTTAAAATCACAATATGGAGAGAGGAAAATAGATGAATATAATTTTCCAACATGAATGACAGGTGACCTATAAGGATTCTACCTATAAAGCTAAATTAAAAAATTACGGGGCTAAACTTATTATTGATAAATAGGAATAAATGATTACTCGTTTGTAACATGTGCGTTCTTCTTTTTAAAGAATAGAAACCGATTTCTGTTGAGAATGATTTCATAATCCATTTAAATTTGTAGATTTAGGCGATTGGTGTGTTTTCCATTTCGAACAATTTTCACTTTCGTTTCGTAATGGAAATAAAATTTCCTCAACTCTGTCAAGAGATTGCAAGAAATCAGTAGAGATCATCGTATGAAAGAATTAAAATTCATCAGGAAACTCCTATTTCCTCACTCACTATGTTTAAATCATCTTATTTTGCAACTTAAAGCAGAAATTAATATACGAAAAAAAATTAAATATTTTCCAACTGAATGGAAAAAAATTACTTAGAATGTGTCAGTTAAAAATGTTAACTTAATTTATTTTCAGTATCTACTGGTCATTCTCCTAAATGTTCATAGATAGACAATAGTTTTGACGACACACTTCATAGTTTTGAACCATTAAGAAAGCTGCATTGTTGCAGAATGTCAATAAATAGACATGCATGACAATAGGCACTCATGATCCAATATTGCACTTATATTGTATTGAAATACAATGAAAAGATATCGCCATCATATCTTTGATAACTAGATTTATTGTTTTTTTCTTTATTTATTTCTTACCTCAGACAAATAAAAAAATATTTCGTTTTAAACTTATAATTCAAGGCTATAAAATAATGGAGAATTAGTCATTTAATTTATTAAACTGGATCTTTAATCTAAACTTACGATAGATAATATTTATTTATTTATTTATTTATTTATTTATTTATTTATTTATTTTAGTGATTAAGTAGACATAACTTAAGTTACTCTTAAGTTATGTTTTAGTTGTTGAAAGCACAGATCTTTATGAGCATTCTAATCGAGCATCTTAAGAAAATGGGCAACTTACTGTCATCAATGAAATGCTTGGAGAATTTATTTTTATATCTTGCTAATTAAAATTTGATTCCCGCTTACGCGCTTTTTGAAATATGTCACAGGTTTATTTTGGTTATTTTATTAAATTATTATTATTAAATTTAAATAAACCTATCCTTATTGGATATATTTATTTTGTATCATTATATGGTCGAAGTGTGTTCATATTTTAATATAATAAACTTGTAGTGGAGAGCGGGGCTGGTTCGGACGAAAGTCAAATTTTTTTTTCCCTGTGGGTTAATCATGAAGCCAAATAGTAAATGTGTATATCGTATTTTGTACTCTAAACCTTTCGTCATTTACCTGTACATGTGATTTTCCAGTAGTCACACGATAATCTATATATTTAAATATTTTAAAAAATCTCTGCAATGTCCGAAACAACCCCTAGATGTGAGGCTGTTTCGGACAAACTGATTTTTCGCCATTTTAATGAAATACAAGGTAACTTTATTACCAAAAGTGCACGAAAACGTTATCACAACTAGCCTAACATTATCACATTATAAAAAACCCAATCACATGACTAGCAGACGTGACATTTCTATTGCGGCTTTCACTTTCTTTATTTTCTGGTGCTCGCTTCATATCTTCCCTCTTTTCCTTTTGTAAGTTCTAACCATCTAAATTAAGAAAGATCAAATGTTAAAGCAAATGAAATAAATAAATATAGTATCGCTTTTGTGTGTGTGTCCGAATCAACCCATCACGCCAGAAATCAAATAAAACCTTTTTAAGGCCTAACGACGCACATGGCCGAAATGAAACTGCAACACATTTTAGTACCGTCCCTCAGGAATAAATATCTAACTGTTAACATTTCTCTTATAACCTCTCTACAAATTCACGAACAAACGTACATCAAAAATTTTTGTCACATTCCCGAAAACAAATTTTATTTCTTATTTACTTACCTTTGTTGTGATCGTTTTGGCGAATAGATTTTCATTATCTGTAGAGTGTCGATAACTAGGGATAATTTTTTAGGCAGCGGTTTTTTTTTTTTCAACTGAAAAAAATCGATTTGTCCGAACCAACCCCTCTCTCCCCTGAATATTAAATTAAACTGGTCCCGCGGTAAATACATTAATTTGTCAAAAAATTTAAGCAACTTTTAAGGTTTTAGAAATATGTTTATAGAATTTATATAATTTGAAATTTTATAAATGGGATGTTAAATCTGTAAATTTTGTAAATATATAGAGCGAGACAAGGTTTTTTTTTTTTTATCGTTGTCAGAAATTGAATTTATTTTAGTTGATTTATTTTAGTTGATTTTTTGGTATGTTGAGGTATTTCTTTGCTTTGGTTTAGTAAAAAATTGTTTCCTCAACGTTTAGTTATTAATTATAAACTGCAGAAACTAAACTTGCAGTCTGCATTGCAAGCGAATTTGTGCAAAAATAATACATCCTCTTTACATATAGTAAGTAATGAAATAGATATATGAATGATGAAACAGCTTTGTAATTTTTTTTTTAAACCCTTATCATTTCTTCTTTATTATTTTGCTCCTTTCTAAGTCCATAAATATAGTAAGTTTGGCATCATGAGTAGAATGTACGACACAGTTAACCTTTCCGTAGCCGACGAAGAAGTCAGACCCCGGCGCGGAAAAGTCATGTAATCTTCCTTGTTATCTATGCATTTCTTCACTTGATAGGCATCTATCTTTCAGAGTTAGCAGTGTAAAATGCTTAAATGTTCTACAGATAAACGCCGAACATTATCATTGATGGCACCATTAACTATAAATGCTGAAATTTAAATTCGGCATTGGATTTATAATGAAAAAATATTAAAATTATTTTATGCACGCTGTACAAAAGAAACTGACAGATGAAATCCACAATATTCATATTTGAATTTAAATCACATTAAGAACTAGCAATGCTATTATTGCAGTCAGCAATTTTGAAAGTCCATTACTGGGTTGTAAAAAGTTAACTATTTCATTCTGTCATAATGCCAATAAAACATTTTTTGTATTATGCTGTAAATAATAATTGATATTAATCGAAATTCTTGATTTCGTTATAGAAAAAAATGTAATTAAATTGATTTGTGGTAACAATTGTGGTGATAATATAAATTCATGTAAAAATAATACCAAATACAGGGTGTCCTAAAAAGAACTGATATTTTTTAAATGATATAGCAGGAGACAGTTATTAAAGTTATTATTGTAGGAGATTAATGTGCGAGTCCAGAAATGTATTTTGTTATTTTTCCTTATTGACATTCTTAACGGCCTGCATGTTGGGTGCCGTCATGGCCGACCGCGGACGTCCAACGATGCCCGCCAACTCATCCGCAATACTACCGGTTCATGTAATTTTCTCGTACAACTATTTTACTATATACGGATGCAGTTGATATTAGATCTGGATTGGAAGCTTTTTTTTTCGCCGTTGTAAACAATCGTGGTATTACAATACAATAAATATTCTTTCCTCCAGCGAATACACAATCGGTGGAAGGATGGATCATAATACTGTTCCTATTAACTAAACAGGTGGTGGCCTTACAGTATAACAGAGGGACACCAAGAGTTGACATCACCAACTTATACACTAACATCCCTGTCACCCCCACTCTTTCTATCCTACAGTGTCTGTTACTAGCTGCGTCTTTCCCTGCACCCGATACTATTGACCTACTAGCTATCCTCTCTGTAATTTCTTCGCAGAACTATTTCTCCTTTAACAATTCTTACTATTCCCAACCCACAGGGCTTGGAATGGGGTTCCCACTCAGCAGTTTTCTGTCTGAGGTTTTCCTACAGCACCTGGAATTAACACACGTCACCCCCCTCCTCAATAATTCCTCCGTCATCGCATATTTCCGATATGTCGATGACATCCCCATCCTTTTTGACTCCCGATCCACTACTCCCACTAATATTGTTAACACCTTTAACTCCTTCTCTCCACATATCCAATTCACTTTTGAACTAGAAACTAACCGGTCCATCCCTTTCCTTGATATCCTCATCACCAACAACCCCTACACTAACTGCTTCTCCTTTTCTGTCTTCCGTAAACCGACCACATCCTCCAACTTAATACACCATTCCTCCTCACACCCCGCCACCCACAAACAAGCCTCACTGAGATTCCTAATCTACCGTGCCCTGAAGCTCCCCCTCTGCCCCCTATCCAGATCTTCAGAACTCCGCATAATCCGACACCTCGCCCACTGCAATGGATATTCGACCTCCACGTTCTCTCGCATTCTTCACCGCCGCAGACGGGCCCTTCTCTCCCCCCCACCTCCTGTTTCGCCCCAAACTAAAAAGTGGACGTCCTTACTATATCTGGGACCTAATTTCTCCCAGCTTTCCGATTTCTTATCGTCCCTTGGCCTCCGAATATCATTTCGTACTCCAACCCGAGCTGCTCGCACCCTGAACCCGCCCACCTCCGTCACCTCCGACAAATATTCCCAATCCGGAGTTTACCGCCTGAATTGTGCGTTTTGCGATAAGTTCTATGTGGGATTATCGACCCGCAATCTTGCATTGCGATTCAAGGAACACCTTGACTCGTATAAAAAACGGGACCGTGTCTCCCGCTATGCAAACCATCTCGCAGATTCCGGACACACTTTGAAGACAAAAGAAGAGGTTATGTCTGTCTTGCACATCTGTAATAAACGAGGAAAAAACTACTACCCTCGAAGCGATCGAAATATTCAAGGCTAAGAGGTCCACCCCACACTTGCTTCTCAATTGCCAGACGGACTTTAACGTGTTTGCAATACTTAGTTCTTTATCTGATCTACTATGATTTTCTCTCGTTTTCTTTATTTTATGTTTCTTCTGCATTTTGTAAGTTTCTTACCCCTTTATTTTATTTTGTATGTAAATTCTCTTGTCTTCGGACAACCGGATATGTTCTCTTTTCGGTCCGCGTTAAACGCACCATCTCTGTACAACTTCTCTTTTGTGTATCTTAAAAAAAAATTGTATTTATTCTATTTTATTCTACTGGCCATTACGACTTTTTTCTCATTGGCCCCCTTGCTTTATATCCTATTGGTTCTTGTATGTATTTACGCTCATTGCTTAACTTGTACCACTGTTCTGTATATATAAAGGCTTGCATGCCTCTTGCTGCATTCCCATCATTAAGAGGGGAATTCAACACCAAGAATTAGTATCCAAGTCTTATGCAGGTATGGAATCAGCCTCCATCATTATCAATGACGCCTCCTGTGGTGAAGTGAAGTTTGTAGCGCTCTACAATTCACCTAAACATTATCTTGACATTTGCGAGCTTGATGAACTCTTCAGTGGTGACACTCCAGTCGTCCTGGCTGGTGACCTAAATGCCAAGCACTCAAGCTGGAACTCCAGAACGCAGAATTACAACGGCATGATTCTCTATAGGTACATACAAGGTAGAGATGATATCATCGCTGCTGGACCTGTGGAGGACACCTACTACTGCGACCACTCCCCTAGTAGTGACGTTTTGGACATCTCGCTCTTGAAGGGTTTCTTCAAACCGTACAATATCTTCACGATTGATGACCTTTCTTCTGACCACAAGCCTGTGGCGTTGAACTTTGACAATGTTGACATAAATTTCCGAGAGGAACTCGTACATCATCAAGACTGGAAGCTGTACAAAGATATTCTTAAGGACTATGGCTACCATCCCGACGTTGCTTACTGTACAGAGGACATCGATCAACTTGTTGATGACATCACCAGATGTATTAACAGTGCCATAGAAGTCAGTAAGTATCCATCAGAGAATAAACCTTCTCATCGAATCCAACTCTCTCCTGGAATCCAACGCCTAATTGCTGAAAGAAACAGGACCCGTAGACTTTGGCAACGCTATCGTGAACCTTGGCTCAAAACCAAGTACAACAGGTTAGTGCGAAGAGTTCAAGAGGAGATAAAAGAGCTTCGCGACGCTAGATGGAATGAAAAACTCAAAAGCTTGTCGGCTCGCGACAATTCCATTTGGAGTATGGTTAGAGCTTTACAGAAGAAGAAGAATGTTATGCTTCCTCCACTCCGTACACCACAAGATAACTATGTGCAAACTGATCAGGACAAGGCCCAAGTCATTGCAGATTCACTGGAAATGCAGTTTGTTACTCCTACCAACGATAAGCCCGAGAGCCAAATCATGTCTCAGCGTGTGGAAGAAGGTATTTTCAACTTTGATGAAGTCCCGAAGCATTTTACGAAGTATAACATCGAGGCTGGTGAGATCGCCAACATCATAAATAAACTGAAAAAGAAGAAGGCTCCAGGAAAAGACAAGGTGAGTAATAACGCCCTTATGAATTTCCCAAAGAACTTTATTGAATTTCTCACCAATATCATTAGCGACTGCTGGAAACTTTCTTACTTCCCTGTGGCTTGAAGAAATCTATTTTGTTGAGTATCCCAAAGCAGGGGCAAAATCCTGCAATTCCCGCGAGCTACCGACCTATTAGCTTGCTACCCTCGATGTCCAAGGTGTTGGAGAGAACGATCCTTGTCAGATTCCAAGATCACTGTCTAGCAAATGACCTTTTACGGGAAGAGCAGTTTGGCTTTCGTGCTGCCCACTCTTGTCCGATGCAGATATGGAGGCTCGTTGAAGACCTGAGCACCCCCCTGAACCTATCCAGGTACTGTGGGGTGGTATTTCTCGATGTCAGTAAAGCTTTTGACCAAGTGTGGCTTGAGGGCCTTGTCTACAAAATGATCAGAGACGGGTTCCCTGCCGATTTGATCTTGATGGTGAAATCCTTTCTTGACGGCAGATCCTATCAAGCCAAGGTTGGAGAAAATCTTTCCACACCCCGTGTTGTAAAGGCCGGTGTCCCTCAGGGTTCTGTCCTCGGGCCTATGCTATTTAATTACTTTGTACATGATTTCCCAAAACCAGATAATTGTAATCTGTATTTTTATGCGGATGACACTGCCATTATGACATGGGCACACCAGCCGGCTCACGTTATCACTCGGCTGCAGTGCGCCTTGAAGCAGTTCGAAGACTAGTTTAACTGCTGGAAGTTGAACCTTAACGTCGGAAAGTGCAAGGCTTTGTACCTCAATAGGAAGCTCAAGCATCCCCCAGATTCTCTTGTTCTGTTTAATAAGAAACTGGACTGGGTGGACAACTACAAGTACCTGGGAGTTATCATTGACTCAAGACTCTCATGGAACCAGCATATGTCCTATGCTCTGAACAAAGCGAAGAGGGCTAAGTACAGTATCATAGCTCTTATGGGTCGCAACAGCGCCCTCAGCATTGACAACAAGCTACTTCTGTACAAATCGATTATCCGGACCATACTCCTCTATGGCATGCCTGCGTGGGCGACTATCTGTAAAACCAGATGGAGTGAACTACAGTCATTCCAGAATGTTACCCTGAGGACCATTGCCCAGCTGGACAGTAGGACGGTGAAAAACCAATCCATTCACCTCGATTTAAACATGGCCCATATCGGTAAGTTTATACAGGATCTCCTTTTGATTATGATACAGAAGATGAAGACTCACGACAATAAGCTTGTGAAAGGGATACTGAAGAACTCAATGAATATGAACTGGCATACGAAGTATCGTAAACCGAGGCACGTTCTTGACATCAATTTTGAAGATATTAGCAACGTCTCTTTCCCAGACTACTGGAAGATGTGATAATCTTATTTCTCCTTGTATTTTTTTATTTCGTTTGTTTTTTTGTTTCTGACAATCGTCAATCTTATTTTCTTTTTTTGTATAATATGGAAGACCACTTGGGTTGGTTAGGCTTCTTGACTACCTCAGTGTATTTCCTTTGGAGTTTATTTTGGTTAGATGAGCTTTGTGAAAGCGCTGCTTTCGTCCCATCCTAACGACTGTACACTTCACTGTTCGATTGTCGATTGTCTTGCTGTATATCTGTAAAAGCAGATGGAGTGAACTACAGTCATTCCAGAATGTTACCCTGAGGACCATTGCCCAGCTGGACAGAAAGACGGTGAAAAACCAATCCATCCACCTCGATTTAAACATGGCCCATATCGGTAAGTTTATACAGGATCTCCTTTTGATTATGATACAGAAGATGAAGACTCACGACAATAAGCTTGTGAAAGGGATACTGGAGAACTCAATGAATAGAAACTGGCATACGAAGTATCGTAAACCGAGGCACGTTCTTGACATCAATTTTGAAGATATTAGCAACGTCTCTTTCCCAGACAACTGGAAGATGTGATAATCTTATTTTTCCTTGTATTTTTTATTTTTTATTTCGTTTTTTTTTTTTTTGTTTCTGACAATCGTCAATCTTATTTTCTTTTTTGTATAATATGGAAGACCGCTTGGGTTGGTTAGGCTTCTTGACTACCTCAGTGTATTTCATTTGGAGTTTATTCTGGTTAGATGAGCTTTGTGAAAGCGCTGCTTTCGTCCCATCCTAACAAATGTACACTTCACTGTTCGATTGTCGATTGTCTTGCTGTATATCCTTGACAAAGCCGGGAATAAATGGCGAAACTAGTTGGAACTCCTGATGTCCCTCTGTTATACTGTAAGGCCACCACCTGTTTAGAATACACAATTTTCACGCTTTCCTACAGCAATACCAAAACACATTCCTGACCTCCAAATACAATAATCTCCAAATTTTTTTATACACACCTTTTTTTTTTGGTGACATAATAGATGGGTTCTTATGTGCATTTTAGATGATATGTATGAAATCGAAAACAATACATCGAACTGGGTGATAATACCCAAAAAAAATAAGCTGTAGTATTTGTGGGACTAATTCTTCTAGAGACAGAATGATATCAAAACTAACTTAAACGACGAAAAACGAGGAAAAGAAAACATTTAATCTTATCTTTAGTTTAAAAGTTCATTAAATTATCAAAAATACGGACACACAAAAAACTCTCTCCTATTGAAATGTGCTCCCAGAGAAACTAAGATTATTCGTAACAACATTAGGCGACATGTTGACAAGCATTGAATAATGAAAAAAGTAGATTTTTCCATAGTTGTAGGTTAAAGATATCTCGACCAGCGAAGCAAGTTCGAATAATGACAGCGACTTCGAAGAAATTAAACTTGACAAGAGTGAAATCTGCAGCCGCAGAAGGGATTGAAGATTTAAGGTTGCGGTCAACATAAAGCTACCACTCATAAAAGATAAATTTGTAGCTTGTCATTCTCTCTAGTTGAGTTCAAGACAATACTTATGATGTCTGAAGCATTAATAAACCGCAATTTGACGATTCTTTGAGGACCAAATATCTTTAATTCTCTTGAAAAACATTTGAGTTACTCAACGCAACAAGAAGAGTAATTATTTTATTGCGTTCCTAAATATAGCCTCATTGCTCTCATGGATCGTAACAGTGCCTTTGGAGTCGATAGCAAGCTACTCCATTACAAGACAATTATTCGAACAATTCGCTCTAAGGTATGCTAGCGTGGGCGACGATTTGCAAAAGTAATGGAATGAGCTTACCCTTAAAAATTGCTTATTTCACTGGTATAAAATGATTCATCAAAATAAGAAACTTAAACGAAAAAAAATCAACGATGAAATTGATTAACTGACTTTGCAAATAACTTGCATTTTGTTTTCATGGAGGAAGTAAAAGAATGTTAAAAAATAAAATAATGAAAAAAATATTTCATATGCACTGCTTGGATTCTTCTTTCTGAATCTATTTCATTTGTTCCGGAAACGGGGTCCAAGTGTTCTATCCTCACCTTTTTTCTGATCTTAATTCGCGCAACCGTCCAAGCACTGTCTTCACTTTATTTACATTTTACAGACAGCAACCTCATTTATTAAAATTAAAAAGAAATCTCACTCAGAAACCTTAAAGTACGAACTATGATGAGATGAATTAAACTGTAGCTGTTATAAATGTTTTATAGTTAAAAGAACTGAGAATCATGATAATGAGAACACTTTTCAAATATTTTGTTCAATTAGCGATTTTGATTAAACGAATTTGAGTTATTTGCGGTAAGTCTAATTTATTATGTGATTTCGTCTATTTTTTTTCTGTCTTTTCAAAATCCAGATTTAGTGGACATCTATAATTCGATCAGCATTTCATAATGAAGTTGCTCCTTATTTTACTATTTAGAAATTGAAATTAATTGGAAATTCATTGCTAAGTATTCCATGCCAACCTTCCAAAGTAAAATCGAATTTTTTGGTAAGGAAAGAGTTTAAAAAATTAGAGCTTTTATTCTGAAATAGAGATTACTTTCATTCATGTTTCGCGTTCTTCCTGCAAACTCCTAACGGGATATTATCTAATAATTACTGAGTTCCTGTCTCCCAATTCTAAAATTTGGAGAGAAAAAATTCTGAGAGCACTACTTCCTTAAAGTCAATTTAATTCGCATTTGGAGTCGCATTTCCTTTCCTTCTATTGATTTGTTCTTTCATAGATAAGACCGTCACTTACGATCTCCTTACTTTCAATTACTTTCACTAAGGCCATTGACACTTCTAACACATTTCATGTTACTTTCGATAAAGGGAAAGCTTTGTTCACATTCTATTTGTCATAAGTCAAATCCAATAGTTTCTTATTTTATATTATACATTCCCTCATTTCTCTTCCTGTCAAACATTTCACCTCATCTCACTGGGCTTGGGATTTTTAACGTAACGCCGACATAGAATTAATTTGGCAAAAATAAATAAATAAATAAATAAATAAATAAATAAATAAAAAAAGAACTATGCTTATTCTAGCTACAGATAAATGTTTTTGAATAATTTAAGATGATCATACAACATAGCAGGTGGAAAATCCCTCAGTGTAATTTTTTTCAGATTGATAGTGTCACCGTCAATTATTGCAATTGGAAGACCAGGCAACAACTTTCTTCCTTAATTTACTTGTTTTTCTGTTTTATTTAATCTTTTAAATGAGCTTCAACATTTTAAGTGGTTTTAGCGATTAAAAATTATTTTTTTTTTACGATGAGCAATTTTTACAAATTTAAATTTCATTTCTTTACTCGTTGAAAAGCTAAAATAACATTGCTATGAATTTTCAAACTTATTTCTGTAAAACTCCAGTGTTGATTTTTATTATATAGCTATTATAACATATTATACAAACATAATCAAATTATTTATTCTGTTTAGCAAATAGCTACATAAAACAAGCAGACTTATTATTAAAGCAAGCACACTTTTTTGATATGCGTATACGGATTAACTAAATAAACTTGACTATTTGTAAAAATTAATAAATTTAAATATTCTCTTAAAATTTAATCTCTGTGATCGGGTATGGGGTGTGAACACTTGTCAAAAAAGTTCGTTACTGAATTCTATATTTCCGTCTGTCCGCATTTTTTTTTAAGTTGCGGGACATATGATATATAAAATGGGTCTATGACGATTGGTCTAACGTCGTTTGGTCTAACGCCGATTGGTCTAAATACCGATTGGTCCAAATACCGATTGGTCCATATACAGATTGGTCTAAATACTGATTAGTCTAAATCCAGTTTGGTCCAAAATCCGATTGGTCTAAAAAGAGACTAAAATAACTGAAAAATTTCCACTCAAAACGAGAAAATTAACTTGAATTATTCAAAACCTTTTTCCTTTAAGGAAATAAAATACATAGTGAATGTGTGTAGTTTACAGAAGTATTCAGAGCACTCTTTGCATAATTACAATTTTGATGTAAATGTGATTCTTGGAAAAATACGAGGGTTAAATCCCGTTTTAAAAAATGGACTTTTTTTTAAAAAGGTCTATAAATGGAAATAAACGAAACTTTATTGAATGCATTCTTTATGAAATATTTCTGATTTAATTATTCTTGAGCATCCCCCCTGTTTTTTTATTTGTTTTTTTTAATCTGAATTTACTGAAGTTTTTTTCCTTTTTGGAAAAGGGGAGGGGTCTTTTTAATTTTCTTTCTAATATTAATTTACCGAATTAATTAACTGGCGATCGCGTTGGCCATAAAATTTTTTGATGTTAAAATTTAAACTTATAATGCATTTAAAAACAACCTACACATTAAATAACCAATTCTATTATTTATATATTTATTTGCTTATTCATTTGCTTATTTATTTATTTATTTATTTATTTATTTATTTATTTATTTATTACTACACATTTCCATAATTGTCGTGCATCCGGGTTAATATGACAGTAAATTTAAATGATAAATGAAAAATTAAGCCAAAGCCTACAGTCAACAATGGCTTAATTAGTCAGAGCGTCGGCGAGATCCCTTTTTCTCTTTTTTTTTAATTCGTCTTCAGTGGAAATTTTTTCAGTCATTTTAGTCTCCTTTTAGACCAATCGGGAATTGGACCAATCGGGAATTAGACCAATCGGGAATTTGGACCAATCGGAATTTGGACCAATCGGGAATTAGACCAATCGGAATTTGGAACAATTGGAATTTGGACCAATCGGCGTTAGACCAATCATCATTAGACCAATCGTCCTGGACCGATATAAAATGAATGGGACTTTACGAATATCTTATCCAAATTTCTGTGGAATCAATAGTTCTTGAGATATCGGCCAAAATTTGAATTTCTGAAATATGCTTTATCTCAAAAATGGCAAGTCACAACAATTTTATAGTACAATTTTTATATTGACAAGTAACTATCGAAAAATCATAATTACAAATAGCCGATATCTCTAAATATAACAGCCGATACCGAAATACATACATACAGGGTGAATACAAAAGTCTGAACCCGCCTTTTATTTTTTGAACCGAAGCAGATATGTCAATTTTGATGGATTCAATGAATAGAAAGTTGTAGGTGGCCTATCCCATGGTGCATTTTACATCATCCCAAATATGAAATTTGGACACATTCAAAATTTATTTCAAAAACCGTAAGGGATAGAGAAAAAAAACCTAATTGCAAACTTGTTCAGCATAAAAAAACTAACAAAACAAAACAAAAATCGTTCAAATCGGATCAACCAATCACCCACAATCACGTGGTGAACTGTTTGTTGCTTACAAACAGTCACACTGCACAAGGAAAACTGAATGTTGATATTTCCACCATGTAAAGGATGCAAATCAAAAAATTATCATAAATTACCATACTTACATTCACTTTCATGCGGAAAAGCAAATAAAGGCATGTTTCAGCACACAGAAGATAGAACAATTCCAGGATGGCAAGCTACACTGTTCCGGAAATGGTCAACATGATCTTCTGCTTGTGGGTGATTGGTTGGTCCGATTTGGATGATCTTTTTTGTTTTGTTTGTTTTTTTATGCTGAACAAGTTTGCAATTGGGTTTTCTTCTCTATCCCTTACGGTTTTTGAGATAAATTTTGAATGTGTCCTAATTTGCATATTTGGGATGATGAAAAGTGCACCATGGGATAGGCCACCCACAACTTCCTATTCATTGGATTCATCAAAATTGACATATCTGCTTCGGTTCAAAAAATAAAAGGGGGGTTCAGACTTTTGTATTCACTCTGTATATGTATAGTACACGGAGAGAAATGAATTGTTGTGACAACCTTATCTATGATCACTGTAACAATATTTTATAGTTACTTACTCCTGTCCCATCAATATTTATTGTTGTGGGAATAAAACTGTTTTGATCAGCAATCAATTCTCTTATTGGTCTCATTCAGTAAATATTGTTGTCAGAACAATACTCTCTTGTTACTAAATTAATACAGCACTGACAGGGCACAGAGTTTTCCATGCATGGATAATGGCACATCAATAGTTTTCTGCTCCTACAGCAATAGAGCTATGGGCTCTTTTACAATTTATATTTTCATGATACCCTGTTAAAACTTGTGTATATTTTTCGTTTCTTGAAACCACAAAAAAAGGATATAAAATTATATTTATATATGTTCCAAGTATTAAGTTCATTTGATGGTTTCAAAAAAAGGAAATATACACAGTTTTTTTCTATAGAGAAAAATTTTTTTTAGCAAAATTATTTCTTTGCATTATAAATGTAAAATCGGATTTATTTAAGGGATTATAATAATTTTGATACATAACATATGTTTATTCGCATCTATTATATAATATACAAGATTACAATGCTGTATGGTCAAATAATAATTTGGGACATTCAGTATATCTTAAATTTACAAGGCAGTATGGTCATCGGCATTCAAGATAGAATCAAAAATACAATATAGACATAATTATAAAAATAACAAAAAATTAGAAAATTTGAGAAATCTTTATTATTACAAAAATCTTTATTATAAAAATTAAAATCAGATATAATTAGAAAATTTGAGAAAAATATAATACAGATAAATTATGAAAATTGAGTAAATACAATACAGATAAAACATTAAAAATTGAGAAAAATACAATACACTTATAATTCTAGAGCAGATGATAAAGCACGAAAATTTTTATAACATTTTTATTGTACCAGAGTGGCAGTTTTGTGTCTAATAAATAACCCGTTTTACAATCAATGCTGAACAGTAGAAAAAATTTTTCCTTGACCAGTACGTACAGTGATTACAAGAAAGGAACTTGCTATGTTCTCAACAAGCACACATTCATATTGATTATTTTTTATCAACTCACATGCATAAAGTGCTCATCAAACCAATTGATCTAACTAATAAAATTTGACACACTTGCAAAAAATAAACAGTTGATTCAAAGCACTCAGAAAAATTCACAGGGTTATTGCAAACATAAACTACACTATCTTATTGTTTCTAGACATTAATTCAGGTGTCTTAAAAGGTTATCTAAAAAAGTGAAGACTCCAGAAGTCAACCTTTTAACAATCACTAAATTGTTCACCTAAAAAATAAAATAAAATAAAATAAAATAAAATAAAAAAGGCTATACATTAACACATGTGGTCACTGAATTATTCACTTTCATATATATGAATACTTTATTCAAAAAACCACTTGCCTTCAAACCTTTCTACAGAAGGGTTCTAAAAAGTGTACTCACTGTTTCTAATTCAATAATTTCGAATCGAAATGACTTACACTTATTAATCTCATGCGGAAGTGTAGTGCAACTATGAAACTATGAAATTTGTCGTGGTAGGGGCGCTGGTGGTTGGTGGTGAACTAGGGAGCGCCCGAAAGTGGGGTGAGCGGTCAAGTATAAGTCACATTTTGAAGGGTGCTAATTGGAAAGTGTTCATTCCAAGACTGCTACACGCGATTAATGAGGACGACCCGGATCGAAGGATGGAGTACTATGATTGGTTTGAGCACATGGTTCGCGAGGATGAGGAATTTGCCAGGAAGTTTGTGTAATCTGTGTGGTCATGTGCTACCACTGACAGCCGTAGTTCGGTATGCCGTTCGGCGCCATCGGCGTTGTTTAAAAGCTGCTGGTGGTCATTTCGAAACACTTATTATAACTCTCTCACATTGCCAAAAATTGTGCCTGCAAGTCAAATTTATAACAATATATGGACTATGAAACAGTGTGTAAATTTTTGGACCCCTCTGTATATAATTCGACGAACCCTATTCATGTAGAAATCCAGGCACATGCTGCATGGGCATCCATATATTGATGATGGAACAATAGCTGAAATAGTCTTCTTCCGATATTGGTACTGCGTCATTATTTAGGTGATGCTACATAAAAAACTACGTATTAATAGTGATAGGTACAGGGGGAAGTTTTTTTCGTTTTTACAAATATTACAATTGGCGCTCAGATTAATGCATAAACGGATTTTTTATTCATCGAAATAATCTCCTTCATTATCAACAACCTTCTCCCAACGAGATACTAAATCATAAATTCCTTTATTATAAAAGTCACGAGTTTTACAGTTGAAAAACACACCCAGTTCATGTTTTAGCTCTTCTTCTGTCTTGAAGCACTTGTTTCTCAAATGGTTATCGAGAGATCGGAAAAGGGGATAATCTATTGGAGAGATATCCGGAGAGTAAGGTGAATGAGGTAACACTTGCCAGGCAAGTTTTTTCATTGCCTGACGGGTCAGCTTTGCCGTATGCGGACGTGCGTTGTCATGAAGAAAAACAACACCCTTACGGTTCGCAAAAGCTGGCTGTTTTTGCTTGATATTTTCATGAAGCTGACCAACATACACGTCTGCTGTGATAGTTTGTCCTGGATTTTGGAGCTCATAATGGACTACACCAGCTGTTGTCCACCAAACACTCAAGAGAATCTTCCTAGGGTAGAGTCGTTTGCGAGGAGGTTCATCTGCTGATAACCACTGATACGAACGTCGGTCATTATCATATAAAACCGATTTTTCAACACATGTAAGATTTCGATCAAGAAATGGGTCGGAATTGTTACGCGACAGCAGACATGTGCAAATGGTGAATCATTGATGCTTATTTTTTTCAGTCAATGCATGGGGCCCATTTATCCAGTTTTCGCACTTTTCCATTCTTATGCTGATGACTTCATATGGTCCAATCGTCACATCCAAAATTAGAAGAAGGTTCTACACTGGCTTGGATCTGACTCAATTTCAGCTCTCAGGGCGTCGTCCTTGATGACTGATGGTCGGCCAGTACGTGATTCATCTTCAAGACGCTCATCACCAGTTCTAAATTTTTTAAACCAATGCTGTACAAATGTTACGAACAGCCTCCGCTGCTTTATGGCCAAGTTTAAATTCATACAACAGGCAGGCTCGAATTATTGGTGATGTAGGTTCCATTTAAGACTTTTTTCAAAATAAAATTGAATGTTCTCACTTATACAACTAAGTGCAAAAGAATGACCAATCATTTCTCTTTAATGTATAAAAAATTTGCATTATTCAAATCATCTTACGAGAGGATTGTAACCATTCAAAAAGTAAGAACGCTAAAGAAAGAATTCAAAAAGGATTTTAACTATTCAAAAACTTTCCCCTGGACCTGATAGAACGCTAAAGAAAAAATTAATTTTCATTTCTTTCTTAAGCGCAATAAATATAGATGCGCAATGCTCATATGAGTAAAAAAGATTAAAATACTTTTCTTAAATTTTTGAAATCTAAAATTGAGAGTTTTATAAGTTTCTGGAAAGTGAAATAACTTCCAAAGTTTATTGTAAAGCAACCGATTATTTTTGTTTGATAGGATGAAAATCCTATTAATATTATGCAATTTATAAATTTAGACAATGACTTTGTGGTTCGTATTTTCACGAACCTAGTAAAACAGTAAATTGTACTTGAAAGCTAGCAAATTTTCAATTATTGATGATATTAAGATTCAGACGAAAAGAAAAAGTTTACACGTGAATACAAACTCTTATGTGTTTCCAAATTACGCGTTTAGGCAATGGTAGTAATTGTCTTCTTTCACATCTTCATATATTCAAAGACTATTTTAAACACAATAAAGTAATATTATAGAGAGAAATTCATACACAAAAATTGGATTTAACTACGAAAGTATTAAGGATACTAAGTTCAAGCAGAAAATATTAATGTTCAAAATTATTTTTATACGTAGCGTAACTCAATGAGTTACGCTAACATGCGGATCTTGATCTTTTGTGTAAGCAAAATTTATTGCAATCCTCTAAAAAAAGTGTGATTCTATCATTTAAATTAGCTTTAAACATAATGAATATCTTATAAAATCAACATGCATGGTACTTCGAGTCGATTAATAGAGTTTTAACTATACTTAATTCTTAGAAAAATTCTGCTTCCCTCTTTAGCGATGAATAGTCGACAAATTTAAATTTGCCTTATCTTGAAGTGTTCACGTAAGTAGCATGAAATAAATTGTTACTTTATTCAAACTTATGGATATCATTTATTACCCCTTAAATAATGTCTAATAAAATAAGATTTAAATAGACGTTTTTAGCGAGCTAACGTAAGATTTAAATACGTTAGCTCACCGTCTTTGAAATTTCAATTTTGCTTAAATGATTTAATAGATGAGAAAACAGAATCTTCTTTATCAGAGTTCCCATCTCTTGTTTCTCGCTACTATTTCTCCTTGTTGAAAATTAATGAAGTTGTCGGAAGGGAAATGCTCCGACGGTACCTTAAAGATTTACATGCAGAATGAGGTCAAGCAAGGTTAATTTCGAAGCAGTTTATAGTTTGTTGCTACCAACACATTTTCGCAGTTTCCTCACAACCATGAATTGTAAAAAAAAATTAAAAAAACAAAAAAGGAATAAAAAAAAAAGAAAGAAAGAAAACCACTGCCGTGAACTTCGTAGAAAGTGTTTGAATAATAAGTTTTAAGTCAACGCTAGTTTCTTTAATGCCCTTCGGATAAGATTCTCTAGTATACAGAGTAATAAAACTTATATAATAATCCTTGTTATTAAGAATAAAAGCAGAGTCATTGAGAATTAGGCACTTACCATCGCCATAAAATATAAAAGAAGGCTTGAGCTCTTGTTTCCAGATTATAAATCCACTTAGCCGGAAATACTCTAGGTTTCTTTTCAGAAGCTACAGCAGACGTTTTTTCCCCTTCTTTGGACTCTCTTAAGTTTTTTTATTTAACGAGAAAGTGGTTACGCGCAACAGCCTGTGAAACATTATTTGTATCTAGTCAGCATGGTATTTCAAAAATTTCTATTTATTTAAAGAATTCCAGTTATTAAAACTCAATAAAATTAATGGTAATTAAATAAGAACATTTATTCTTTTTCTTCTGCTTTCAGTGGTTTTTCAAGCAATTTTCTTCCATATTAGTCTACGATATTAAGAGGAAAAGGATTGTTTCAAGAGAAAGTGATTTAACCTACCCGTCTTCAAACCTAATTATAAACAAAATTGTAATTATAATAATTCCGAAGGCTTGCTCTTTTGTTTCAAAGAAAGGAAATTAATTCAAAGGTGAGTTTTACTTCTTTTAATCATATAAATCTACATGAATTACTATACCCTGTCTCAGCTTCAGTTGAGAGTGACATCACCGAAAGATGTCGCTTATCAGACATAGTACACAACATCGTATCCTTCCGCCGTTGATTTTTTTTTTTAATTTCGTCAAATGGCTTTTCGATCCATCGATTTTTTATTATATGGAGGAGAAAGATATGAAATATGATTGCAGATATAAATTTTGAATTATTTATACAGAAATTTATTCACACTATTTCTTCATGCGGACGAACTGTAACCGCTTCACTGGTGATGTCACTTTCAACTAAACTTTAGACAGGGTATAGTATTTTTTGAATTGAGGCATTTTCCCCTTGATCGCAAATAATATTGTAAATATTTTTTTGGAATATATTCATATACACTTTTATATATGTGATTTACACAATGCATATGTACACTGATTGGAAGAAAATAATTGGACACTTTCGATTTTAAACGTTTTGTCGAATATCTTAAAAAATACTTAACGAATTATCCTGAAACTTCAGGGGTGTAAAGAGTATGTTATACCTCATATATTTCAGCGAAAGTTTTGTCCCGAAGGTAAATAGGGGACCAGCAACAAAGTGAACCAAAAAAATAATGTTTGAGATCACCCTGAAAAAAATAACGCTTGAAATGCGTTGTAGCTTTAGCATAGGATTAAGAAGCTTCTTTTACTTATCTGTGTTCATTTATATGAGAATAACACGTATATTCATGGAGATATAAAGATTTCTTTAAAAAAATCGAATTGTTTTCGTAAGTTTTTTGTTTATAACATGCAGCGTATTCAACCCAATGCAATGCCATTTTCAGGAAACTTGAAAAATTAAAATAGAGACAACACCCTGCAATCAGAATATGAAAATATTAAATATTTGATGAAATATGAGCATTTTTACTAAATAATGTTTAACTGCGCATGCGCAAGCGTTACCAAAATGTCTTTTGCATAATTTATTAGTCAAATGTATAGAGCTACTCTTATAAAAACTCCAAGCAAATATTGTGAAAAATCAGAAAGATATCGCCGATAGAATGAATTGAATTTCAGTTGCTCTCAAAAATAAACAAAACGATAAGGGGGTGTTCTCCAATTTTTAGCACATTTTCTATATATAGAAATGTGCTTATGTGATCGGTTTGTCCAGCTGTCCGTCCGTCCGTCCGTCCGTCTGTAGACAATCCCACAATTCATTG
>JAHWFO010024270.1:742013-752398 GCA_023313115.1 Rhysida immarginata
ATAAATAAATAAATAAATAAATAAATAAATAAATAAATAAATAAATACACGCAAGAGTTTTAGTATATAGATAGCTTAAGTTACCTATTGGTTCATTTTAGGTGAGACACCCTGTATAATCAGAAATATTAAATCATTAGCTACATGAATTTTTTTATATCCCGTTTTTTTGAAAATTGTTATTTGTGCAAAACAAAATGCAAAAAAAAAAAAATAATAAAAAAAATAAAGACAAAATAACTGCATTCTGAATACTATAACATCATAAGAAATGAAATTTGATATGAAATATGTTTCATATATTCGAAGAAAACAGAAAATTGTACAAAATAAAAGCCAGCATTCCATAATTAATCAGTTGAGAATGCGTTGTACTGCATTCAGAACGATGTTGCTGTACAACGCATTGCCAGAAAAGCATTGGTACTGTATTCGCGAAGTCGATCGTTCCGTCGCCAATTTTTTCGAATTATTTGATTTTGACTCTGAAGTCAGAATCAAATAATTCGAAAAAAGTAAATTAGATTCGGATAAAGCAGCATCAAAAAAGTAAACTAAAGTCATAATAGGCACATATGTTTTATCTCTACGGGGACGTATACGAGGTCTGTTGAAAAAATAACCGAACGATTTTAATTACGCGGCAACGGATCGTCGCAGCGATGAGCGGTTAGCAGCACTGCAATTGTCATATCCTTCCGCCTAATGTACTATTTACCAGTTTTTACATGTTGCTTAGTTTCCGATTTATTGCCATTAGAGTGCAACGTGTTTTAGTGTTCGTGGTGATTTTTGCCATGTCCGATTTACGAGACCAATGATGCAACGTGAAATTTTGCGTGAAACTGGGGAAAACATTCACGGAATCGCAAAAAGATATAACTGTTGTGGTAAGACAGTTGTAACTCATGGTTCCTTCATCATGACAATGCCCCTGCTCACTCAGCCTTGGTAATTCGCTAGTTTTGTGTCAAAAATCTGATGACTGTCCTCCCCCAGCCTCCCTACGTTCTAGGCCTAGCTCCGTGCGTTCTTGTTTCCAAAATTAAAATCAGTGCTGAAAGGACTCCGTTTCGACTCCATTTGTGCGCGATGTTGTGCAGAAGTCTGACCCTTTTGGACACCCTTTCCTAACCTCCGCAGGAGATCCCGGTAGTACGTTTCCGTTATTGTCTGGCCTTCCTTCGCAATTTGTGTCCGCTTCAAAATTCGTCTTCCACGCTTGTCTGACCGAACTGGAAACGTCGACGCTACATAGTAACTGTCTCTTACGATGGGGCATTGTCACCATAAATGGTCACTAATTACTCATGGATTTGTTGGGCGTTGTTCCCCTTCAAATGCAGGAAACTTATCACAGCTCGCACCTCCAAATTTCCAACGGGCTGCGCCATGTTGCTTTCGACGCTTTGGCGGCGTTTAGCGATACTGCACCAAATGCCGCTTTCTATCCTCCAGCACTCAAAGGATGTCGCTTATCAATGGCACCAAACATTTTCAAAAGCGATCGTTCTTTCTAGTTGATTGTAATGATTTTATGATCGCCCCTCGAAGTTCTATAGGAAGGGAAGTATAGCGAAAAAATTCTGAACTACATCAAGATCTCTTAAAGGAATGCGTTATAAACTAAGAGTATACTCCACATTTCAATAACACCACACATTTTATACGGCTTAGTCGTTCGCAGCCGATGTGTGGATAAAATAGCATGTAATGTAGTGTGATTAAGAAACAAATCGACGTGCCGTGAAATTTTTGTGTGCATAAGGACAATAGCCATCGAAATCGCGTCCTTCGTAAAAGAAAGGCCTTGGATTCTCCGCATTAAGGTGATTCGTCTGTATGAAAACACGCACTCGAATGTTGCTGTCAGAACCAAAGAACATGGAACTTGGTTGGGAAGAGTTCCATTACTAATTGACGCTCATGCTTTTGCTCCTTTGAATCAGCTCTACTTGCCAATCGCTAAAAACGCTATACCACCCGAGTTTTTCAACCCAATACTGGATTTAGTTTGCAGTATGTTACACAAGACAACCTTCGAAATTAAATATAAGAACAAAATCTCTACCAAATGGATATTTACGAAGGGCGGCGTTCAAATTTGACCTGGACTTTATTTTGCATAAAATCAGGAAACTACAAAAAAAACACACACACACCAGTAGTTATTTCTCAAAGAACTCTCTTTGTTTCTCTACACATTTTTTCCCGCGTTCTGGGAGCATCTGGATTTCGAAACCAGGTCAGGACAGCCTTCTTCATTTCCTCATTGGAACCGATCCTCTCCCTCCCAAGGATGCTTTCAATGGTCCAAAAAGTCGCAAGGGGATGTATGGAGGATGTGGTAACATGTCCCATTTAAGTTCCTTCAGTGTGTCCATAGTCAGTTTGGCTGTGTATGATCTAGTATTGTCTTCCAGAAAACAAACATCACTGTAAGGAGTCATGGTCGATTTTTCCTTAGTGCCGGCTTCATTTATGGTTTGACGTTCTTCCAGAAACTCGACATGAATCATATCCCTTAATGTCCCAGAATATAGTCGCCATCACTTTCGTTGCCGACGATGTCATCTTGGGTCGTGATGAGTCAGTGTGTCGCCACTCCATGCTGGCACGCTTGCTTTCAGGAGTATTGTTATGAGTCCACGTCTCATCGGTGGCCACAACGCGCCTTAGGAAGCTGTCACCTTCCTTGTCATATCGCTGCGGCAGCATCGAGCAGATTTCCACCCGGGTGGTTTTGTGATCCTCGGAGAGTTGCTTAGGGACCCAACCTGCACAGATCTTGTTGAATTTCAGCTTATCATCCACACTGCCAGTGCTGATGTTCACTATTGAAGCCAATTCTCGGACATGAATCCGCCTGTTATCCCTTATCAGCTCATTTGTTCGTGCGATGATGCCATCATTGATAGCAGTTGCTGGTCTTGCCTTATAAGGTTCATTGCCGGTGGATTCTCGCCCTCCTTCAAACTTTTGGCACAAAGCAAAGAGGGATGAACGATATAAACATGACTCGGTGAACTGTCTTTGAAGTTTCTGATGAATTTCAGATGCTTTCACACCTTCGTTGTGGAGAAACTTGGTGATTATTCATTGTTCCACTTTGGTCGACACATCGCTGTTAGCCAATTTTGTTTAAACAAACAATCGGTTATCATGCAACCGAAAGAGTGGTGCTGCATTTGCATGACAATGAACTTTACCAAAAATAAAGTCCAGGTCAAATTTGAAAGCCCCTCGTAAAATTGGCATACCACAAGGCTCTTCTTTTTATCTCTAGAGTTGGATTATATTATAAATGCGAATATTTTCCTTCTCGCATGTGCCGATGCCATTTAAAAATTACATGCGTTTATGAGGAGCAGAAAAAGGAATGACATTAAAATTTTGGAAAAACTCTTATTTTATGTTGTCACAAAAGTGTCCCTTTCATTTTTATGTACAAATTAAATTTATATACAGGGTCTTTATAATTAAAGTTTCATTCTGACATGGCCATAAAAAAAAACTACTGGACCAAAAGCTATAATACTTGATAATATTATACAAGAGGGCATGGGAAGTTCATACCCACCAAAAAAAAACATTAGTTCAAAAGGTCACCACCAGCATGTTCACGAAATTAGATACAAATATTCGCATACGAAATTAGATACAAAGACTTGTTAACCTGTGTCTTCGTGTCTAATTTCGCATACGAATATTGCAGAGAGCGCCATTCCATGCAGGTGGTGACGTTTTGAACAATTTTTTTTTGGTGGGTATGAACTTCCCATGCCCTCTTGTATAATATTACCAAGTATTATAGCTTTTGGTCCAGTAGTTTTTTTTTATGGCCATGTCAAAATATAACTAATTATAAAGACCCTGTATTATTGAGTGAGTTACTGAATTTACAGCTCTAGCATTTACATATACAGATGATGATTTATTTGTTCTTTTAGAAATCATATTTTAATCTCTTATTGTATTCTTCTTGTATGTAAAGAATTATAAAAAATTTCGGCTTTAAAATATAATTCCTTGTTTGTCATTTTTTAGGACCGGCTTCTACTTCATTAATTTAAATTTATAAACTCACTGTTTAGAAATTAGTATTCTAAGAATTATGTTAGTAAACACTTAAGAATAAGATTATTTTAACAATCCACTTAATTAACTCACTTCTACCTTCTCAGAAACGTCTTACTCAGATTCCCGCGATATACAAAGAAGATGAAATTTTAATTTTTGTAAAATTTCCCTGTGGAATTTCGCGAATTATTTGTTTCACTTAGAAGAAGATCATGAACCAAAAACGATTAATGTTCATATGTAAGCTTTAGTGAACAACTACATATGTAAAAATCTTGGTGGTTTATTATGTCCTTCTTATTAAAATAAGACAAATGTTTAAAAAATGCCGAAAACTGAAATATTGGCAAATGACCTATCTTTAAGTATTCTTTACGTAAATATTTATTTATAAAGAGACAAGCATAAAGTTTTTAAAAGAACTTTTAGGGGTTGATATTATATACAGGGTCTTTATAATTAAAGTTCCATTTTGACATGGCCATAAAAAAAAACTCCTAGACCAAAAGCTATAATACTTGGTAATATTATACAAGAGGGCATGGGAAGTTCATACCCACCAAAAAAATAATTAGTTCAAAAGGTCACCACCAACATAGAATGGCGCTCTATGTTGGTGGTAACTTTTTGAACTAATGTTTTTATTTTGGTGGGTATGAACTTCCCATGTCTTCTTGTATAATATTACCAAGTATTATAGCTTTTGGTCCAGTAGTTTTTTTTTATGGCCATGTCGAAATGGAACTTTAATTATAAAGACCCTATACATTAAAATTAAGTAATTACATAATTTCCGAAAATATGTTATTGATTAAAATAATTTCTTTATACTAGTATATTAACCAAAAAAAAAAAAGTCCTGTAAACATGGAATCTTGGACTTTAAAATTTTTAAATTGTTGATTTCTCATAAACTGTAGAATGTCTTGAAGGGTCTATGAGAAATCAACGATTTGAAAATAAGCATTCAGGATTTCAAGAAAAGAATTCCATCAGCAATTACTGATGAATTTGTTTTTAGTTTACTATATTAAAGATTTTATTTCAATCAGTTATATACAGGGTGATCCAAAAGTCAGGAAAAACTTTAAAGCTCAATAATTCGAACACGAATACAGATAAAAATATTATATTTGCACAGAAACGAATTGAAATGAAGTCGGATTTTTTTTCCAAGAAATAAAATTAATGCTAGAATTGTTCGGTTTTTGACCAACAGAGAGCGTTGTCAGATTACAGACATCAGATTGTGCACATTTTCAGACGGTAAGATGCGGGATTAACTATCGGTGAAATGGAACTCTATCTGCTTCCGAAATAGCAGTTGCAGCGAGTGCTGCTCTTTTTATACTGTGTAAATGACTACGCATTTGAAAAGTGTCGACAGAACACGTTCATCGCCGAAGTGGATACGAAGAAGTTCCTTTACTGGGCGATTCACATGGGGTGCTGCACCATTTTGCTTGAAGACTGTTGTCTGTAAACATCCGCGTGCCTTCAATGCTCTGCAGATTGTTTGTTCACAGGTGCGTTGCAATTTTGCATACGGCGGCACTTTTTGTCCTGGTAGTCCGTATGCTGTAATAAAGTTTCCGTTGGAATTCTCTTCCCTATGTTCTCCATAGCCTATACAAAAAGTTTCATCACTATCTGCGCAATAACGGCAGAAGTGGTGAACTTTAATTATAACCACCTGGTATATAAAGTTCATTAAGACAAGTAATGAAAATTCCATCCCACCTCTACGAATTATAAAACAAAATGGGATTTGTGACAATTTATAGAATTCCTGTCGTTCGGACTTTTCTTAGAAATCATAGATATTAGAACTTATCATTTTCTTGAAAATCTTTAAAAATGAGCAGTCACTGGAGATAATAGAGAGTTAGCGGACTATTCAGAAACAGTGGAAAGGCGGCAGAGGAAGCAGTGCCTTCGCTCGGCGCTGTATCGGTTTCGCCAGCACACTGCTGCAACTGATCAAATGGTGAGTGATCCAGTGGGCATCGAAATCTATCAAGGCGGCCGTTGACGATCCAAGTGTGTCAACAGAATAAACGTCATTTTCTAGATCAAACAAGTTTTGCTTTTAGACATCGAGAGCAGAGTGCGAATTGCAAAAACAGATTACCAAATAGTAATCTATGCCTCTCAGATTGTTGGAATTGCAGAGCAAACAGAGAGCAAACAGACAGAAATGATCATGTACATCCTCCACGATCCAATAAAAGAAAAAGCAAACCCCATGGAAGAAATTGAGGCCGCCTATCGAACAACTGATGAAACTATTGTTTCATTTCCATTCTTATTCTTCCACTTTCGAAACCACATACATTGTTCTACCCATTTTTTTCTCAGTCATACGTAAAACTCATTCAGCTATACACAACATTGCAACACGAGCGAAGCCGGATTGAACTGCTAGCAGGCCATAGCAACAGTACGTTAATAAAGAAAGCCGTTGTTAATAAAGAAAGGTATGTTATAATGACAGGTAGTCCTAATTTAGGGCTTATTAGGAGCTTTAGCATAAAAGTACTGGATAAGGATTGTACATGCAGCACGACTTTTCAATGGAGTTCCCGCCCTATCGGGAGCTAGAAACTTGAGCTCCGTGTTTCAGTGAGCTCGATGACCATTTATATCTACAGACCGTAGTAGAAATTAGTGATGTCAAGATCCGGATAATTCAAGATCCGGACATCAGGATCTTTCTTTCGGACCTAGGTCCGAGATCCGCATCTTAGATCCGAGATCCGAGACACGGATCTTGGATTCGAGATCCGCATTTTAGATCTGAGATCCGAAATTCGAATCTTGTATCAGGAAATTGTGTATATGGAAATTTTTTTTTATATATAACCACCTTATAATGTGTCTCAAAGTCAAAAGACCCTAAACTCCCTAATTCCCTAACACAGAGTGGATCGCTTTAATGCAATCAACAATCAAAATCATCATAAAATAAAATCAGATTTAATTTAACAAATCTTTAGTTTTCGTTTTAATTAGAAGTGTACCATATCCCTGCAATCTATATGGACTCGACTATTGCGATTGTGATAACCTGACTCCTCCTAAATCCTAATTAGTCCTAATACGCATCCAGTTAAAGGATCCGAGATCCGAAATCCGGATCCGATATCCGACATTGGAAATCCGGATCCGAAATCCGAGATCCGGATACGAGACCTGGATCCGGATATTTCTAGATCCGAATCCGGATATTTTCAGATCCGGATGAGAAATCCGGACCCAACGGACATCACTAGTAGAAATACGATTAACAATGGACTACACTAGGTGAAATAACAATGTATGAAGTTTCATTGCGAAGGCCTTCTTTAACTAGACCATAGTTGGCCATGAATTTTTACTGTATTATTGTGTTCATTCAGAAATTGCAAAATTTTATCAAAAAAAAAAAAGCCTGAGCCACGCCGGAGGTATCAGCTAGTTGATTATAAAGAAAAAGAATATCTTAAAAAGAAGACGAACTTTTAAGTGATACTTTAATCAATAAAAATCAAATGAATATGTTAGGCGACGGCTGTTTCGGTTTTCCCTCATTATCAAGCCATCTTCATAAATGAATTGAAGTTATGGAAGATGGAATTAAATGTCAAACTGAACTTGATTTAAATGAACAGTGGGTTAAATCAATAAGTGTTACGAAAGAAACAAGATTTTACACGGTTAATTATGCAGTTTTCTAAGGCAATTTGAAGATTATTAAGAAACAAAATTACGTAAAATTAAAATAAACTACCGTATTTACCCGAATAGATCCCGACGTCGAAGTTAAACGGACCCCCTCTCTTTGTTTTTTGGTCATTTTCATGGGAAAAATATTCTCAAATTCAAACCGGCTTCCAAATTTTAATGTACTGAAGATTATTTAAATCCCCCCTACTAAGCTAACAGTTGGCCGTACTATTCCGTTACATTGTTTTTGTCTAGTTACTAATTTTCTTCCGATTTTTGAACACCCGAATTTTTTTCCGCTGCTCTTTACACGTTTTCCTAATTAACTGTTTTGTTTCAAGCTGCTCGGTTTGTTTTTTAATTTCAAATAATTTTCCCATTATTTTTTTTCAATGAATAGACAGGGCTACGCCACAATATATAGAGCAAATGTAATCCAGATACATATCACATTTATAAAACAGAATTTATTTACAAAACTAAATATCATAAATTAAAAAAAAATAATAAAAAAAATGTTATTCACTTTTTTCGTACTTTTCCTCAACTTCTTCCTCCCATAAAATGTCTTCAGTGCAGTCCTTGTTATTAGAAACACAATATTTTATGAATCCTTTAACAATAAATTCATTGGATTATTTTACTATTCCATGCAAATGTTGGTCCATTCACCTAATTGTGTAGCAGACGGTTTTTTAATTTTTCCTGTTGGTGTTCTTTTTAATTAAGGGGTAGTTTTTCATCATGCAACAACCATTTTCATTATAGCCATCTCAGATTATCCTTAAAAAGCTTGTTTACAGAGACATCTAATATCTGAAATTGGCCTGTCATCCCTTCGAAAGCCAATTTCGAGACCATTCGTTATAAATTAAACAAAAATGTCGCCGATAAAATAATTTTCTTCCGTCGCACGCGAATTTAACCAGAGATCGCTTTTTTCTATCATTTTTTTGAAAAAAATCTCAGGATGTATTCGGAATGTTTATGACATTTAAGTGAAGTCAGATTATAAACTTAAAATTAATTTTTTTTTATTTTAATGCAGCATTTAAATTTAAATCAAGTTTTTTAAGATTTTACTAAGGGAGCCTATTTCAAAAGAGGTTTTGGTATTTAATAAGTTTTGATTTTTTTGACTTGAAAATTTCAATATTTTCTATGAGGGAAATTTTACGAGGGAAATTCACGTATTCAGATATAACAGTCTTATATTTTTAGAGTTTTTTAATTAAAAAAATAATGGAGTTTTGCGAAAATAAAGCAAGTTTTAATTTTTTTTTAATTTGTTAAATCTTTCTGCTCATTCGTGTGCCTAATCCATGGCATAGAGAAACGTAATATTCGCAGTATCTCTAATATTCACTTTTTTACCATGATAATGATAGTTGACCTAACTATCTGCTATGCCAACGCCATCCGTTGTTAAAAGGTTCCTATTTTGTCGTAATAAAGTTTTTTGCTTCATTTATAAAAGTAATTTGAATTTTATTTTACATTCTTCAGTACTTTCTTCAGCGATGAATAGCTGTTGGAAACGTGCAAACCAATTATGCTTCTGTGGCTGACTTCTTATTAATAGACTATAAGTTAATTTAAAAAACAGGATTCCTATTAGCATTCTAGTTGAACTCTGTGATGAATTTTAAATGAGGAAGAGGAAAATCGTAAATTTCGTAGCTGAAAATAGAAAGAAAAATCATTTTATATCTCCCAATTAATTTTTTTCTATAACATTGCCGAATTTCCTTTTCCTTGATCATTCTTTCTTCTCTAAAAAGATTTTTTTAAGAAGTTGTTTTAGCACTCGAAATATGGTAACGGTTCTCTCCAAATATAATTCAGGGCTTATTTTACATTTTCCGTTAATCAAAAAAACGCCTAATGAGATATCCCTTTTTATTTAATGATTTTTTCCGTCAATTTTTTGACTGACGAACATATGACCCCGTTTATAAGGAAGTGCAGTATCCGACAATCTCTGGTAATAAATCACATCTATAAGATATTAAAAATTAAAAATTCCAATTATTATGTCTCAAGTTATTACTGAAAAGAAAATGTTAATAAAAAGGAAAAAGTAAAAGCGCACTTTCTTGCAATATTATTGAGAATTGTTAAACAGCCTCGCCGATCTTCATATAGCCACTTGAAAACAAATAAAACCTTTATTCTTCTTCTTCCTCTTCTTTTTCTTATTATTATATTATTAGAAGTAGGAAACAAGATATTCTCTTCGGAGAGGTTTAATTTTTTATACGTCTCAGGTTTTTAATAAATTTGAAAGCCGAGAAAGACAATTTTATGTTCCGTACCTATTTAATAAAATTCCAGAATGGATACTTATTCTTACAACTTTTAACTTACTTAAATATAGTTTTTTTTATTGGAAGGGATATGTAAAACAAATGAATTTAAAATGATTGTGTATATAATTTTCATGAAAAAAGTACATCGATTTTTTACATGGATTTTTGTAGATTTTTGTTTGTTTATGACATTTGATATTTTTAGCACATTTTCTATATATAGAAATGTGCTTATGTGATCGGTTTGTCCAGCTGTCCGTCCGTCCGTCCGTCCGTCCGTCCGTCCGTCTG
>JAHWFO010024270.1:757398-789791 GCA_023313115.1 Rhysida immarginata
AATGCTCAGTCCAAATTTGAAGTCATTCGGACTCATGGTTGTTTTTTATAGCATTTTTACAAAGGGACTTTAATTATAATCACCTTGTATATATATATTCTGAAAAATTGTGTATAACTGTAAGCAATGACAGAGGTGACCAGAATGAACATTTTCTTTTAATAACAATGTGGGTCCGAATTTGAGCGCTAACTGAGATATCAACAGAAATAAAAATGCCCCCACCAAGATCAGGATATTTGCTTGGGCTTTTTATGAGATTAGCTCTACGCATTTGGCTAATAAATTATGCAAAATACATTTTGGTAGCGCTTGCACATGCGCAGTTAAACATTATTTAGTAAAAGTGGTCATATTTCATCAAATATTTAATATTTTTATATTCTGATTACAGGGTGTTGTCTCTACTGTAATTTGTTAAGTTTCCCGTAAAAGGCATTGCATTGGGTCGAAAACCCTGCATGTTATAAACAAAATTTCGATTTTTTTTTAAAGAAACCTTTATATCTCCATGAATATATGTGCTATTTTGTCAATTTTCAAATTCAGAATACGGGAACTGGCGCCGGAAATGGCAGTCATTTCGAACGTTTGCAATATTATAAATTTCTGTAAAATTTCTTTTCAATTATATGTCAGAGTACGTGAATATGAACAGTTGGAATTTTACTTGGGGAAAATTTCCTAAAGAATCAAAGATGAATGCTTATTTGTTGGAGGGTATAAGAAATCGTTCTTTTGGATCACTCTGTAGTTGTTTATACGCTTAAAGTTGGTGGCTGTATGTGCGCGAAAGCACGATAGAAATCTTAGAACGAGGCTGGATTGCTGTGCGCATGTATAAACCACGGTTTTAAGTTATAAAAACCTTAATGAAAATTCGAGAAATCTTGTATAAATGCCGAGAACGCGAAAGGCGGATTTTAGCTGCATTTTTGAATGCAGCTAATGTTTTTTAAGATATTTTTAATTTGTTTTATAATGCAAATTCAAGAAGACAGGTGTAGGAACTTGGAGATATCGCAGGTGTTCAAATTGATCAAAGTTTAAATTCAGGCACTGTTGATAATGCGGACAACTGCAGCTACAAATATTACGGAATCATTTTTTCGGATGCATTCTCATTCCATTAAAAAGTTCAGAGTTGGGAACTTAATGCTACCTCTACGCCGTATAAATCTATTCCGCAGATTTTTGACAGGATCACGATCGTAGCGGGGAGTTACTCCATCTTGCTAGAAATAAATTTCCTCTTCTTCCCTAAACATCACTGAATGGGTGGCATAGACGACTCCTGTATTAATTAATCATTCAAAACGTGTAAAAGTTTTGGGAGGCCCTGTATTTATAAAGCCATCCAGTGATACCATGATTTTTTAAATTTTATTTTCATTATTTATTAAATACTGAATGTCTCTATAAGATAGAGCATAACATACTTTTCGCGTTAAATAAAATCAATAAATGATATTGTTTATAATAATGATAATGTTGTTATCTAATATCAATTTCTTTAGACAAAAAAGAATCAATGTTGTCAAAATATGAAGTTTAAGGGTTTCTTTTCTCCCCATATAAAGTTCCCACTTTAATGATGCATTACTTGCAAAAATCGATTCTCACCATCTTAGTGTATTCATCGCTTTCCGATATTGGCGAACTAAATTCGGAACTAATTGATGAAAATCCTCTTCTCAGGAGCCTTAAAAGTTAGTTCTGCTTCGGATAATATTGATTCTTAAAAGTTTTCATTAATGTGTTGTCTTTTCCTTATTATGAAAATTAAAAAAAAATCAATAATTGATATTGAATAATGCTATTGAATAATCTACGTAAACATTGAAATGCTGTTACCATAGCATTTAATATTACGTCAAAAGGTATTGGACAAATATTTTCACTAATGGAATTCTGATCATTGATGAATGTCTTACGGACAATGCAATATTATAATAGATTTTAAATGTTACTGCATTAATTTTCTGTAATCGTTGCGTTGAAGGATCGTTGAACATGAAACTGTAGTATCTAACGTTAAACATATAAAAGTTTATTCAAATAATAAAACTCAACCTTTTTTAATAGGGATTTCTTTATAATTTAAAACTTGATTTTTATTTTTAATACGCGTTTCGGTTTTAAACCATCTTCAGTTAAAAGTTACATGATGTAAAATTTGAGCAATTTATAATCCCATGCTAATTAACATATAATGCTAATTGCGCCCGTATAGGCACTCTTTCATCCCCAGTCAATCGTGGGAGAAATTGACATGGGTGGAGAGTGAATTTCTAACAACTAAGTAAATGGAGAAATTTTTGAATAAATACATAAAAGAAATACACTAATGCAAGACACCCTTAAATAAGAAATTGTTAATCAATCAATAATAAGCCATGTTAACAAACCAATAGGCAAGTGACTACATATGTAGATATGGATGGATTTAATGACCATATATGCACCCCTTATATTTATATAACTGTACCCACTTTGGGATAAATATAAACGTATACGAATAAAAGCACAAGATGAGAAACAAAACTCTTAACCCAACGCTAAACAATATTCTTAAGAAGTATTAACTGATAAACCGTAGGAAAAAGTAGACATCTAACAATTATTTGGAAAAACGAACAAATAGTTTACTTACAGCACTTCCACAGGCAAATCCCATTCATCTAAATGTCTGGTTTCCAGATTTGTTTGTAACACTTGCACTGTCTCAAAGTTATGTCAGCTGCATTAAATACTCCCATAAGATGCATATGTTCAAAGTGTGGAGGAAAATTTGCACAAACGTGTTTGCCAAATTTGTGTTCTTTATTTCTTTTCTGTCCAGTGAGCGAAATTGCACAAAGCAGTTCATGGCAAGAACACTAATTTGAATGCTCCCACTACAACACTTGGAGTCGTAGTTGATATCACCTGCAAACAAGGTGAGATAGCCCTGCACTCATCTACATCTACCAGGTATGTAAATATGAAACTGGAATTTTTGTATAGAAAATACACATTTATTGTCTGAAATTGATAAAAAATATTTTATTCAAAGTAGTGCCCATCGCTGGCTATACATCCCCCCCCCCCCCCCCTGTCTGACAATTTGTGGATGCCAAGCCAAAAGAACTGTTGCTCTTTTGAGACACACCAGTCATCGAGCCATTTTCGTACATTTTCGAATTAAGTGAAGCGCTATTTAGCAAGTGCGTGTCCCATTGATGCAAATAAGTAGTAATCGGATGGAGCCATATCAGGTGAGTAAGCCGCAAGCGAAGGTATTTCCCTACTAAACACCTCAATCGTTTCTTTGACCAAGTTTTCCTAAGTGTGATGGTGCTTTATCTTGAAGCAAAATCACTTTGTGTTGCCTTTTCTTTTGATATTCTGGTCGTTTTTCGCGCAAAGCTTGATTGGAATCGATCATTTGTTATTGGTAACGTTCAGTATTAATGGTTTCGTCAGGTTTCAGCAGCTCATAATAGATAACTTTTTGTCTTCCACGTTCTTCGTTTCTCACGTCAAAATCGTCACTTTTGAATTTTTAAGCCACTCAAAGCACTGTGATTTGCCAAGAGCATGCTAAGCGTAAGCTTCGACAAGTATTCAATGTGATTCTGCAGCAGTTTTCTTCAAATGGTAACAGAAAATCAATACTGTCCGCAAATCGTAGTTTACAGGCACAAAATTCGACATGTTCAACGTTATAAACAAACTATGCTGTTGTATGAAAATTGTATTATAGTAAGTTGAAAATCTTTGTCGGATGTCAGAGTAAGAAAGTGACGCCAACGACGCGGTTTGACGGTAACTACATTGACAGCTAGGGCCATTTATAAGCAAATTCCGGTTTCATATTTACAGACCTGGTAATGAAGATGATGATTTTTGTGTGGCTTAGCGAATATGTTATTTTTGGCGTTTTCGTTCCTGAATCAACCTCAAAAAAATACGTCTGTAATAATTAAAGATTCGGAGAGTTGGGCTAACTCACCATGGATTAAAGCTGTGTAAATATTTCCCTGGAATGTTTTTTCCCTGTATGGCTGCATCGGTTTTATTTATTAACTCGATACTTCTTGATTAATAGAATTTAATTGTCACTTTTCGTGTTAGGATGACGTATGACCGAAGGGGGGAGGGAGGGTTTACAAAAATATGACATATGCTGACGCTGGGGGGAGGGGGGTATAAAATTATTCGGAAAAGGATGACGTAATTTGTGGACGGTCCCTTAGCTGCCTGACTTCTTTCCTTTGATGATTTTGGGCCCAAAGAAAAATTATTTCAAAACCAGTTCCGCGTACAACGCTACAAATAGACACGAAAAAAGGATCGGGAATCATTTTCCTCAAGCAAAAATCAAAAATACATAACTGAAATGAAAAACGTAACTGAAAGATGATCGAAACAAAATTGAAATTGAAACCATAATCGAAATTTGCTTATAAAATGTAATAAAATACTTAAAATACAAAGTTAACGATAAACTTATAACTCCGTGATCGGAGTGTGAAAGAATTATTCATCAGTTGCTCTCATGTTTGGCAATGTCTTTTGTACCATCTTCACTCACTTTCGTCCGTGAGTGTTCTGGGAGGCGGAGCTTCCCACTATTCCCAAATTGGCTTCAAGTATGACGGCAATTTTCGGGGCTATCTTTTAATATACGTCATTGAGAATTACAGTAGCGCTCAAAAATAGTACACTTTCATGTTTATTGCTATAATACTTTCAAAAATTAAGAACATATAACTAAACTTTGTATACATATTATCTATATAAAGATACAAAAGAAAAACTAGAAATAAGGTCACTGTTATTTGTATTTGCAAGGACACCATTAAACTGCCAAAATACAAAAATCATAAAATAGTACACACGCAAAAAAAAAATCCCAAAAATGAAGTAAATACAATGAAAAATAAAGAGTTAGCAGATCAATATTTTGTTGAAAAACCTTTTGCATCAATAACAGCTTTGTAGCGGGCTGGCATTGAATCAATTAGTTTAGTGATTTTGTCCACTGGAATTTTTTCCCATTCTTTTCGTAAAATTTCAAATTTTTCCAGTGAATTTCGTGCTTTCTGTGACTTGCAGCTGCGGTCTAATTCTCCCACATATGCTCAATAGGATTTCATACCTTCTTTGACTTGAACCAGTCTTTGACCACACAAGCGGTATGTTTGGAATCATTGTCTTGCTGATAAATCCATCCACGAGGCATATTTGCTTTGGCAAAAGGAAGCATATGTTGCTCTAAGATATTCTTATATACTATTTTGTCCATTATTCCATCGATCTTTATCAGCAGGCCTACCCCTTTATGACTGAAACAACCCCATACCATAGTGGATCTTCCACCATGTTTAACGGTTGGTAATTGGTATTTTGGATCAAATCTATGGTTTGCAGGACGGCGTACGTACTGGATACCATCAGACCCGAATAGTAAAAACTTCGATTCATCACTAAAAAGCACTGTATTCCATTTTTTGGATGTCCACTTCAAATGATCTTTGTCAAATTTGAGGTGGGCTATCCGGTTCTTCTTGGAGATCAAAGGTTTTTTCGCGGGACATCTGCCAAACAAATCTGCATCCCTCAAACATCTTTTCGTGGTACTCACACTACGTTAACATTATGGAAGGTTGCCATTCCGTTATTAAGGTCAACTGCAGTTTTCTTCCGGTCAGCCTTAGACAGCCGTATCAAGACTTTATCTTCTCGTGGAGTTGTTGATTTTGGTCGGCCGACCCTGGCTGACGAGTTACATATCCTTGCGTGCAAAAACGCTGAAAAATTCTTGCCACCGTGGACTTTGGAACTTGAAATTGCTCCGAAACTGAGGTGTACGAGTTGTCATTGTTGATTGCATCTATTACGTGCTTTTTATTGAAGATGGCAGATGAACTCGAAGCGACATGTTAAATATTGTCAGCAACACCAAAATGTCAACATCAATATAGAGAATATGAGAAAAATCTACATAAAACTCAGTGTGTACTATTTTATGAACTCTATCAATAATGGATGAGTCTTCAAATACTAATTAACTCTAAAGAGTTTGAATTTCTTTCAATATTCAAATATTTATGCAGTCTATATATTATTACAAATTCTTTAATTAAAATTCAATACTTTAGAAGTTATAATGATAAAACATAAAGTGTACTATTTTTTGAGCGCTACTGTATATATTCAGGATCTCTATCGAAGAATCGAGTTATGCCAACACCACCAACACCACCTCTATTCGAGCGCGAAAACGTCGTACATTGTTACATCATCTCAACACCTCCTAGAGAGAAGGAGAGAAGGCCTGCAGAAAAAAGGTGTATACATTGTTACATCTCATCAAGCAGCTATTGCTAATCGTATTTCTAATAATAATAAAATCTTGTAAACATTCCAAGGAGGAGCTTTAGCAGTGAAGGAGAAATACATTTATACATTCATTAAAAAAATTAATCCCCCCTCCCCCTCCCCCCCGACTAGGGTAAGATAAGTAGCAGATCTTGAAGTCATCTATCTGCACTTTTTACCTCTCCCCAAGTTTTTTAATAAAAAATTAATTTTCTCGAACGTAATATGTATAAAATGTAAAAAAAACCCTCGTATCTTCTTTCCTTTTTCATAATTTTCGAACGTATGATATATAACATGCCATATGTTGGCATAGTTCTAAAGACAACGTGACTACCACCCCCGCAAATCCGACCCCAATAGAATACCTGTGCCTAAACTTCATAGTATTGTAGATCTTGCCTAGAGGAATCTGGATACCGAATTCTCACGCCTTTACGTACATAAATAGCACATAGATATGTTGTCCTATCTGAATACCACCCCCGTAATTCCGACCCCAGTGTATCAATCAAAACCAAACTAAATAAAGCAGATGGCAATGCCATAGGAAGCTACATTCCGAATTTCAACCTTCTACATCAAAAAATGTAGTAATTATGAAGGGGTACACAGTTAAGCCATTATAAAACCATTACAAAGCTCCATTCTTTCGCAACTATATACAGATTTGAGCACTTGAGCAATCGTGCGTCGACAAAGCGATTTCACGTGCGCGCGCCGATGTCAGTATTGCTTAAAAGATGAACAGAAAGTAACAATGTATTCCTTTTTGATAAATCGATTGTTATAATGACATGACATTAGCTTGGTATTCTTTACACTCACTGATTTAGCACGTGAATTCGACTTGAAGGAGTCCACGAAAAATTCTGAAAAGTTGATACGGCCGAGCTAAGACCTTGATGGTTATATTTCTGAAAACAGAATTTGAAAAGGTTAATCCGTTTTCAAGTTATCGTGCAAACGGCGGACGGCCGGATAAACGTACAGACCAAGGGCGCATTCTTATAAGTAGCTTTTATGCTAAAGCTCCTAATAAGATCTAAATTTGTCCGCTTTTGTCCGCAGGCCTTCTCTTTAGGTTGGTTGGTTGGTTTATTAGAAACTTGGCGTCGACTACTAAGGTCATTTTGCGCCTTTTACACAAGTTATAACAGTACGCAGCCCGGGACAAACACAAACATTCATGCCCACGGCGGGATTCGAACCCACGACCAGGCGGACTCGAGTACTAGAAAGCCTACGCCCTAGTCCTCTCGGCCACCTGGCCGGCCTTCTCTTTAGGAGTGTTGCATCACCCACGGTGGGTATTGTTAATCATATTTCTACGAATAATAAAATCTTGTAAACATTCCAAGGAGGAGCTTTACCAGTGAGGCAGAAATACATTTATTAGGAGCTTTAGCATAAAAGAGACTTATAAGAATGCGCCCTTGGTCTGTACGTTTATCCGGCCGTCCACCGTTTGCATGATAACTTTAAAACGAATTAACTTTTTCAAATTCTGTTTTCAGAAATATGACCATCAAAGTCTTAGCTCGGCCGTATCAACTTTTCAGAATTTTTCGTGGATCCCTTTAAGTCGAATTCACGTGCTAAATCAGTGAGTGTAAAGAATACAAAGATAAAGCATAACAATCGATTTGTCAAGAAGGAATACATTGTTACTTTCTGTTCATCTTTTAAGCATTACTAATATCGGCGCGCGCACGTGAAATCGCTCAAGTGCTCATGATCTATATTATTAAATAGCGGAAGAATGGAGCTACTTATTGGGTTTATAATGTCAGTCCTTCATAATTTCTACATTTTTTTGAGATAGAATGTTGAAATTCGGAATGTAGCTTATTATGGGCATGCCCATCTGCACTATATAGTTTGTTTTTGATAGGTACACAGGGGTCGGAATTACGGGGGTGGGATTCAGGGAGGGCAACATATCTATGTTCTATTTAGGTACGTAAAGGCGTGAAATTCGATATCCAGATTCCTCTAGGCAAGATGTTTAGGCCCAATTGTTCCAGGGGGGTCGGATTTGCGGGGGTGGCATTCACTTGGTCCTTAGAACTATGGCAACATACGGCATTTTATATATCACACGTTCGGAAGTGATGAAAAAGGGAAGAAGATACGAGGTTTTTTTACATTTTATACACATTACGTTCGAAAAAATAAATTTTTTTGATTAAAAATCTTGGGGAGAGGTAAAAAGTGTACTGCTATTTTTTGAAATAGAAAATTGAAATTCTGAATGTAGCTTCCTATGAGCATGTCCATCTGCACTATGTAGTTTGGTTTTGATTGGTATACTGGGGTCGGAATTACGGGGTTGGGATTCAGAGAGAACAACATACAGGGTGATTATGATTAAAATACGATTTCAAAAATCGATAATTTGAAAACTACTCATCAGAATGACCTGATATTTTAGCAGAACAATCGTGAGGCAATGGAATTTTGTTTGGCGAAGGAAAAAAATAGTTCCAAAATCTGCCGATAGATGGCGCTGGCAGGGTAATGTCAGAGGAAAAACCAAAAATGGATTCGTTTAACACAGGAATGTTATTAGCCAAAAGGAAATAATAGATTTCAGGGGTTTACGGAGAATTCATTAGCGAAAAGACAAGAATACGTGTTTACAGCGACAACGTGATAATGCCAAAAAAACAGAGCTTCATGGAACAATCATCTGATGATTAAGGCAGTTGTTCGATATGCCCCTTGCCTTGTTCAGCTATTATTTGAAAGCGCAAAATGGCATGCTCCACAACAGATCGGAGGGTATCTGTACTAATTTGCATATCTGCAGACAATGTGAACCCTGCCAGCGCTATCTATTGGCAGATTTTGAAACCATTTTTTTCCTTCGCCAAACAAAATCTTATTGCCTCACGATAGTTCTGCTAAAATATCAAGTCATTCTGACGAGTAGTTTTCAAGTTATTGATTTTTGAAATAGTAACTTTAATTATAATCACCCTGTATATATGTGCTATTTAGGTATGTAAATGCGTGAAATTCAATTTCCAGATTCCTTTAGGCAAGATCTACATTACTATGGATTCAATTAAGTTTAGGCAGAATTATTCCATTGGGGTCGGATTTGCGGGGGTGGCAGTCACTTGGTGTTTAGAACTATGGCAACATATGGCATGTGGTATATCATACGTTCGGAAATGATGAGAAAGAAAAGAAGATACGAGGGTTTTTTTTTACATTTTCTACATCTTAAGTTGAGAAATTTTTTTTTTATTAAAAAACTTGGGGAAAGGTAAAAAGTGCAGATAAAGGGGTAAAAATAGATGACTGCAGGATCTGCTACTTGCCTTAACATACTCGGGGGGGGGGGGTTAATTTCTTTTTAATAAATGTATAAATGTATTTCTGCTTCACTGCTAAAGCTCCTGCTTGGAATGTATACACGATTTTATTCCATAATGAACATCTACAGATGAACTCAGTGATTGCCTTAGAGTATCCACCATTTGGAAATTTGTCCACACAAAAAAATTAATTACAAGTATGAGGGTGCGTATTCTTGGTGACAACATTCATAAAATTTGTTAACAACTACTCAGTCTTGGAGATGAAAAACTACCCACAATTGCTTCAGGTTTAATTTCTCTCTCACCCGATTTCTGTATACTGTTGTCGTCGGTGAGAGAAATAATTATAAATAAGATGTTCCCGAACATAGCCACAAGAATTGAGGACCGACAGTGGCTTTGAGAACGTACAATTTTTCCACCAAAGAATGAGAATGTAAATAAAAAAACATCATTTTGCAAGAGTTGCCAAGATCTTGCATTACATATAAATCTATTAACACTATTATGGACCAGGAGCAAGCTGAAAACTAACCCACAGAATTTTGAAATTCATTGGAACCCATCTGTCATGCCACCACATAATTTCATTGTGAAAGTAAGGCCAGTAATAATATTGAAAATTTTGGATACCCCCAAATTATGCAATGGTACTAGACTGTCACTAATTATGCCCATTACGACCCAGATAACAATTATCTAGGTTACAATTTCCTGTGCAATTTGTTTTCGCAATGACGATTAACAAAGCACAAGGGCAATCTCTTAAGTCGCTGGCATAAATTTGGAATCCCCATGTAGCATGTTCTCGAGTGGGTACACCGAAATATTTGTAAATTTATGATTCTAATGGCCTGACAAAAAATAGTATATCCAGAACATTCGAGTAACCCATTCTATGTCCAAATAATAGACCTTTATGCATAACTAACATTTATTAATTTTTTGTAAATAACTGCCAATTACAATATTTGAACAATTTTGGATTTAATATATTCGGTTATTATATAATCTTTTAATTTTCTTAAAACAATTTTGCTGATTTTTGTGAAATTTTGTATGTAATCGTATTATTGCTACTATGTAATAGCACAGTTTTTTTTTTTTCACTCATAGCGAGCGAAGCCGCGGGTAACCAGTTAGTTCAATATAAACTGGAGATGACCTCCAAACATGACATTCTATCGAAAAATGGAAGAAAAAATTTTGCGACCTGGATTCGAAGGAGGAACCTCGACTGTCATCGTCGACGCCTTTACTACATGCTTGGAGGTCATTTCCAGTTTATATTTAATTATTTATCTATGAGTTCATCAAACTTTCTGATGGTTGGATAGGAAAAATTCTCGATCTGTGAGCCAGGTGCCCACCTCTCATTGAGCTTTCAACCTTGACAACTTGGTTGTCTTTAAGACATCTTGTGACAGCATAGCTGTCCGGGGTCTGCGATAGCCCAACTGGTAGAGGCGTCGGCCATGGCAGTCGAGATTCCTGGTTCGAATCCAGGTCGCAGAAATTTTCCTTCCATTTTTCGATAGAAAAATTATTATTTAAAATCAGTTTTCAATTGTTGTACAGTGGATACTTGTTTCTCCATGTAGGTCGTTTAACAGGATGGGTGGATACTTTGAGCCAGATTTACCCCTTGTAGACAAAGACTGTGGATCATTTTCCCAATATTTGAAAACTCTAGATATGGCACTTTTAGGGTATCCACTCAGCTACTTCTTCGTTTCAATCGTGGCTAAACGAACACCGACGATGCGTCTCTTTCCGAAGTCAGTTAAGGGTGCCCGCACACTGGCAACTTTTTTTGTCAACTAAATAGTTGCCCAAAATGGATTACATGGAATTCTGTAGGAGCACGCACACTGTCAACTTAAAAATTGCAGCAACTAAAAAGATGCAACCAGACCCATTTTCAAGGCAACTAAATTGTTGCTCACTCGAATAGAATCAATAGGATATAGAAGGGACGCGCACACTGGTGATGATTTTGTTGCTCTGAGCTAAAAAATTATCACCCCCACTTGTTAAAACTCCCTATTTATACTACAAGTTCTGCGGTGATATTTTATCTGGGAATTTTTTTCAGACTGATTTTGCTGTAAACATCTTTTTTTAAAAAATCTCTCATAAAAATGTCAATTAATATAGAGCTATTTATTAGCGAAATCGAAAAACGACCTGCTCTTTATAATTTAAGTTAAATAAATATTCAGATAAAAATAACAGAAAAATTACGGACAGAAATAAGTGAACAATTTGTTCAGGATTGGAATAAGCTAGCCATTGCCGAAAAAAAGAAAAAAATAAGCTGTTTAAATAAATATTATTCTTATTTTGATTATTTTAAAAGGTTGATATTAATGAGGTATTTAATAAATTATTATAGGCTATGTTTAGCATAATTATGTGATTAATTTAGAATTAATAGAAGTTTCTTAAAATATATTTTTATTTTATTTTATTTTTATTTTATTTATTTAGCTTTTATACATTTTTATTTTACATTTTTATTACAATTTTTTTATTTTAATTTATTTTATTTTATTTATTAATTTATTTATTTTATTAAGATTGACTGTTTATTTTATCTATATAATTTTATTTTATTTTTAAAATACTTTAATTTTATTCTTATTTTTATATTTATTTAATTTATCTTTTTTTATTTTATTTTTGTTTTATCTTTTTTAATTTTTATTATATATTTTATTTTATTTTAATTATTTTAGTTTATTTACTTTATTCTATTTTGATTTATTTTATTTATTATACTTCAATTTTATTATATTAATTTTTTCCAGATTTAGTTTGTGTATTTATTTTATCTTATTTACCTATCTCATTTTGTCAATAAGATTTTGTTCGAAATCCATCTTGAAATGAAAAGGATTTGAGCGTATTTTGTGAATCACCAGCAACTATTTAGAAGACAGTGTGCCCGCGAATTTAGCGTGAACAACTTTTTTCTTCGAGCAACTATTTCATTGCCTGACTTTTTAGTTGCCAGTGTGCACGCTCCCTTAGTCCTTCTTTTTTTCCACGCTTATATCTCGTGACCACAAACTATTTTTCAAAAAAAAAAACGGATTAAAACAAATTTACATACATTTCACAGATGTCTCTTATTCACTGGCCCATGTGTGTCTAAATACAGTACAAAATTGTAATATTGCATATTTTTTTTTTTTTACCTTAAAGCTAATCATAAATTATCAACTCAGGATTAATCAACTTTCTTATAATTATTGTGTATAATAGCTGAATTTAAGAAAAATTCTTTACTCATTCCAATCAGAAAAACAATACATTTATCTATCATGTATCAATTACTTTGGTAATTAACACGAATTGCTCCTTTATTTTATTTTCTTCCTATTTTCCTCTTTAATATACGAGGAAGTTGCAAAACGTTTCCTCTAGTCTTTACAAGCATTTGAATGCATTTTCCTTCAATGAACTTTCAAAGTTTCTTCATTTGAAACAGGAAAAAAAATCACTTCATTTTCCTTTTTTCCCCTCTAACCCCTTTCAGACCTACGATCCCAGAGGAACTAGCTGCTCGTCCCCGGCGGCAATTGAATCGCTTGTTAAAGAACATTGTGAATCCCCTTAACTTGGGTCTTCCCATTCACTGTAACCTCAGCCAAGAAATGGTAGTGTTCACAAAAATACAATGTTATTTGGAGACAAGACTCTGGCTAAACAGCCTCCTCCTCCAAGGGAAAATTGCATTAAATAAACAACAGACAACTGGTGAAAGAATGTTTTAACTTCAAAACCATTTCAAAAACAAACAAAAGCCGAGAATAAACTTATGTCTAAGTAAAGCTTTATTAAAGTAACATTTTTGAAAAGTAAGATGTGAATGAAACAAATAGTGATATCGTAGGAAAGCAGGATGAAATAAACTTTGATGAAACTCCTAATTCTACTTCTTTTTTAACAGTCAAGAAACTGAAAAAACGAAGTTAAATAAAAGCCCCATTTTCTGAAGTAAACACTTCTAAGGAGAATCATTTCATAACTTTAATACTGAATAACCTCTTTCTTATTTGCTTTATTTTAGCCTTTTATTCTTATTTCAATATGTGGTTTTGAGGATTTAATATGAATAAACGAGAAAATGTTACTTTTCAAACACAAACGGAGATTTAAGTTTATCTTGGCATACAAAGTCTCAGGATTCACAAACGTATTTTGCCTTGGCAGGTTTCAATTCCACTTAATACCAAGATGAAGGATTCCGGGAATGTTTTAATTAAAATTTTCTATATAGCTACAACAGAGCAAAGTAGAAACTCATTTATTTATCTCATTTCTGTAAATAGTTGTCAAACCCTGTTGATACAAAGATCTCATCATGTCGCTAGATTATCTATCAGAATTCGATCGGCTGATCGACAAGCCATTGCTGACGGTCATCATTTTCATTTCATCATCAGCTTAGGAATGAGGGAATTCCTCGAATGAATTCCTTTGACAGGCTAAAGAGATAATGACTTCTTATCCTCACTTGGCTAGTTTCTGGACCGTTGAATAAGCAGCTTGCGGCGAGGTTTTGTCATGTAGAAGAATGACATTCTCGAGTGGCAAATCAAGCCTCTTGTGACGGATTGCGTCCCAAAGATATGATAATCTGTCATTGTATGCTTATGCATTTTTGTATCGTCTTAAGATAGGAAATCACAACAGATGAAAAAAAAGATATAAATGTTCTGTGGAAATCACAAAAAATGACAAGGCTTTTTCTAAAATAATATTGTCATGATTTTGCGAGCACTTTCGCAGCCTTGAATTATTTTGCCGCAGAAGTTGATTTATGCTTCCACATCATGCTTTCGTATCTTGATTCTAAATCGTAATGATGAACCCAATGATTCATCTTCTGAGATAATCCGGTCTAAAGAACTGTCTCCGTACTCCTCATGTCGTAGCCATGATTCCAGGGAGTACGCCAATGACAATAGTTGTTTCAGAATCTAGGATGCTGCGAATTTTCGCTGCTCGACTTTCTTGTGAATGAGGTCAAACCCTACGCCTAACTAGTATCCAGTCTGCTTGGAATATCCTTAATCTTAATGTGACGATTTTCCTTAACTGCCTTGTAAACCGTAGCAGTATTGTCTGGAGACGTCATCCTGAATGGTCATTGTCAACAACCATGCTTCTTCCTGCTTTAAAATCATTACACCATCAAAACACCTGAGATTTTGAGAGAAAAGATGGTTGTTTATAAGCAGAAATCAATTCAAAATTCAATTTATAACGTTTTGTACCTCTAGACCAAAATCGGATAATCGGAAATACCACTTTGTTGCCTTAATATTTTGAAAAGGTGTGAATTTTTTGTTTCCACTCTACGCTTGCTTTTTGGAGTTTGGTGAGGGATCCGTCTCATCCACTAATATCAGACACACCTGAAAACAGTCATCACCTTTATTGAGATCTCGTTGCAACATGCTCGAAACCTGCAACCTGGTAGCTTTCTGATGGATTATAAGGCATCATGTCTGGCACAAACCTTAGTGAATTGCAGGTTATCATGGATGGTTTTATTTACACTTCCAGCGCAAATATTAATCTTGAAGTCAGTTAATGTACCGAAATTCCCATAATGCTCTGTAATATGAGCTCATTTACTCTCGCGATTAGTTCATAGCTCTTATTGGCCGTGCATTATACAGTTCATTTTCGATTCGTTGTCTCCCCTCTTTAAGCGACTATGCTATTCAAATATAAATGAACGTGATAACAATGCTTACCAAACAGTACCTGAGGTGTACGGTGAATTTCACTTCGATACACATCTTCTTTACTGAGAAATTTAATAATTATTCGTTGTTTCATTGATGTAGGCACCCCCCCCCCCCCCCCTCGCCATTATGTTTCTGCGATGATGCGCTGGTTGTTGTGGCAATGAAAGAATTTCAGAGTATAAGATTTTAAGCTGCCAAACAAGAAAACTCTTTAGATAAAAAATTCCAGGTCAAATTTTAACTTCTCAAGTAAAAAACGAACTTAGATGCACATTAGATTCACAACGAATAAACTTTTTTCATCATTACCATCTATCACTTAAAAAATCCAGTAGACAAAAATTGCAGTTATCACAATGCAAATATTATCCAGTTCATTGTCATTGTTCCAGGAGCATCACCACGACTAGTAGAAAATTATTCTAATGTACATATTTAAAAATTAAAAATTGTGACGAATTATGTTAGCGAAATCTAAACATGAGTGGAAAACTATGCAACCGAATAATAGTTGAAGGAGATAAGTAAATGATCCATTAGGAAAATCTTGTAAACATTCCAAGGAGGAGCTTTAGCAGTGAAGCAGAGATACATTTATACATTTATTAAAAGGAAACTACCCCCCCCCCCCCCGAGTAGGGTAAGGCAAGTAGCAGATCCTGCAGTCATCTATTTTTATCCCTTTAATCTGCACTTTTTACCTCTCTCCATTTTTTAATCAAAAATTAATTTTCTCGAACGTAATATGTGAAAATGTAAAAAAGCTCATATCTTCTTTCCTTTCTCATTATTTCCGAACGTATGATATATCACATTACACATGTTGCGATAGTTCTAAAGACCAAGTGACTGCCACCCCAGCAAATCCGACCCCTATGAAACAACTAGGTCCAAACTTCATAGTAATGTAGATCTTGCCTAGAGGAATCTGGATACTGAATTTCACGCATTTACGTACCTAAATAGCACAGATATGTTGTTCTCTCTGAATCCCACCCCCGTAATTCCGATCCCAGTGTACCAATCAAAACCAAACTAAATAGTGCAGATAGACATGCCCATAGGAAGCTACATTCCGAATTTCAACCTTCTATCTCAAAAAATCTATAAATTATGAAGGGGACGGACTGAATTATAAATCCAATAAGTATTTACATTCTTCCGCAACGTAATAAGATAGATTATGAGCACTTTGAGTAATCGTGCGTCGACAAAGCAATTTCACGTGCGCGCGCCGATGTCACTAATGCTTAAAAGATGAACAGAAAGCAACAATGTATTCCTTCTTGACAAATCGATTGTTATATGACATGCCATTATCGTGGTATTCTTTATACTCACTGTATTCTTTATATTTCTGAGAAGTTGATACGGCCGAGCTGAGATTTTGATGGTCATATTTCTGAAAACAGAATTTGAAAAAGTTGAAAATTCATTCATGTTATCGTGCAAACGGCGGACGGCCGGATAAACGTACAGACCAAGGGCGCATTCTTATAAGTAAATTTTATATCAGTAGAAGGGTGGATCATAATACTGTTCCTATTAACTAAACAGGTGGTGGCCTTACAGGATAACAGAGGGACATCAGGAGTTCCTTGCTAAAGCTCCTAATAATTGCATATGTAGAGATTTGACAGCCCAGCAATGAAGATGATTGAATGCACACACTCGGCGAATATTCGGTGAGTGTCCGGCGATTTAAAATAAGCACCGGGGGATCTAATAATGGTCGTCGTTAAGTGGCACAAAAGACACATTTGTAGGTTAGAGACAGAGAGAGAGAAACTTAGCACAAAATTAGCAATTTTATTAGTAATTTTAACGAACAGTTAATTTTACCCAGGAGAGGATGTTCACCGAGAAGTCGCAGCCATTGATGAATGTAGATGACCACCAGAACAAACAACATATTGTGAAAAGCAGAATTCCTTCAAAGTAAAATTAAATTTTCTGCATAAAAACACCGCTTCAACGAGCTGATATCTCAGCAAATCACCGTATCAACAGCTAATTAGACAGTACAATTATATGATATAGGCCTATAAAAAATTTCTCACATTTGTCCTTATTTAAATGCATTTTCTATTGTTAAATTATATCAAAATTTCACTCTATTAAATTTCATAATTACAAAATTTCGTATAATTTTATGGGCTGGGAGAGATGAAATAAAAAAAACAAACATTTTTGTAGTTCTTTATACGAGGGGTGATCTAAGAGTAAGTTTACAAAACCTGCAATAATAGTGCATACATTAGGTTCATTTTTGACAGTCTCCATATTACCTCATCATTTAGGCACTTGTCGGTTGTTGGGATGAGTTTGAATATTCCCTCCTGGTAAAAATCCTGTCCTTGCTTGTTCAGCCACGTTGTTGCGAAGTGTTTCACCTCCTCATCTGAAGCGAATCGTCGGTCTCCTAGGTAATCCTTCAAGTGAGGAAAAAGGTGAAAGTCGCTTGAAGCCCATTCAGCCCAGAAGACCACCACGCTGTTGAAGCAGTTTCGCTGGAACATCATCGAACACCCTCCCTATATCCCGGACCTCGCTCCAAGCGACTTTCACTTTTCCTCACGACAACTAGCTGAACACGCAAGGACAGGATATTTACCAGGACGGAATATTCAAACTCATCCCACGAACCGACAAATGCCTAAACGGATATGGAGACTATGTCGAAAAATAACCTAATCTATGTACTATCAATTGGCTGTGTTGGTTGGATGAAATAAAATGTACACTTTTCACTGCAGGCTTTGTAACATTAAGCGTGGTTTCCACATCACCAGTAACCGGAATCAGAAAATCAAAACGGAAATTTTCCGGTAAGAATGATCCGTTTCCATTCTGGTGGCGTGAGCTGTTCCACATTAACAGAAAAGTACGTCGGAAAATTAGAACCCAATCGCCATCTGCCGTCAATTTACTGTTCTACTGGTATCCTTGCTACTCCAAATGTAGAATAGACGACCAACAAACCGCAGCCTTTGCTATGAGCTATCTCTTCTCAATTTCGAGATGTTTGGCTTTGAAATCCGACAGACTCTTAATAAAATAGCATTTTGATAAAATATAATCCACAGTGATAAATGAGCATTTAAAGGCAGTTTATTTATCCACATTTAATTATTTGTATAATTTTTTTTTAAACTTTAGGGATTATATTTTTCATATAATCAGACAAAACATAAATACTGCATCCACCAAACAAATTTTATTAGAAATGAAAATTAGCTATTGCCTGTCTTTATAATGACTATAATGGCATGCAGTTTATGACTTCTTTTTTGTAATCTTTAATAAAATAAAATCAATATAAATTGTAACAACTTTTCATTTTATGAAACAATAATAGTAGCAAACAGAAAAATTGAGATTATGATTACAAAATGGATTACTGACTTCCGTACATGTTAAAATCAATTCAAGAAGAAAAAAGAAAAAAAAATTTCGAGGGCGGAATTCGAACCCGTACCTGCAAACAAGATACCTTTACCATACCGCTGTGCTACAACAATAAACTTAAATTTAATGTTAAAATTTTGGTATTTATAAATAAATCACATTGGTGATAAACTTTTATGAAGTTTTTTTTTTTTTTCCTGGAAACTCATCCAGGTGAATGCAAAGCAGCTTCTTTTCAATATTCTTTTCATTTTTAGCCATATTATTCGGAGTTCGCCAAGGGAAGTGGAGAGATTGCAGACTCGATTCGATAGAGACAATAATGGCGGCGAGGCGCTAGACCGACAGCAGCGAAGCCGACGCGCTGACGTCATGGCGATGCTGTTTTCTGATTTGTTTTCCGTTCTGTGGCGAAACGGAATGAGAATTTTTCTTCAACACAGCTTAAACTTTCCATCGAGATTCTGGCGATCAAAAACGTAATGGAAAGGAAGTGACGTCAAAAGATTTTCCGTTGGGGTTCTGTTCTGGCGTGATTCCGATAATGTTTTTGATCCTTACTTTTTGATCACCCCTCGTAGTTTTTCTTGTACCTAAAATTTTAGCTTTTTACAATTTTATAGTTTATTTTGTACAGAATATTTTGATAGAAATTTTATACATTTAAAAAAAATAATTTGAAAAAAAAAATGCATTGGGAATTGGGATTTTTGATATTTAATTAAACCTTAGAATAAACAAGCTTTTAAAGGAGTGTAGCTGAATAATTAGACTGAACAAAAAACAACTTATGATTATTCAAAAAATTTTAGCATTTTATTTATTTCAAAAAATGGTAGGGTAAGCTGCTCAGTTGTTGCCACTCGCGCAGTTGTTGCATGACCACCGAGAGAGATTACGATTGTTGTCAATTTTAACGAAAACATTTCTATGAAAAGTGAAATGAGATAGGAACGAAAATGTTCCTATATTAGTTCCATCTATTGTTAATGCAGTCTACTATTTAATTACCAACTCTCCACTTATGTTTTGCTTTTATGTAGATTTAAAAATAGTGCTTCGTGATCAGTCACGCTATCTTAAACAAACTGTTAAGAAAAAGACAAGTGAATTTATTGTTAAATTATCAAATATTATTATATGATATTGTTCAGTAAGATGTGAGGTAACATAATTCATGAATGAAAAAAATTACGTAGAATTATTTATAAATAAGTGAGGGTGGCAACTACTGGCAATGAAAAATTGTCTTTGTCCTATAGTTGCCACTCTACTTTCATGTTAAAATTAAATATAAATTGACGGAATAAAATTTGTTTTTCTTTAGAAATAGTACTGCGGAGGAAGATCACTTGCTCTGAGGATTAAGAAAGTGATATTGAATAATGATGAAGAAATGTTTTTCATTCAAGCCTAAATATTCTTTATATCTAAATCTGTTATTACAATTATACTCATATGAATAAAACCTTAATCAAACTTTACCTAAATTTTATTATAAAGATTAAAAAATTTTGTGATATGGTAAGTTGCCCAGTTGGTGCCATTTCTTAACGAAAGCATTACATTTATATGAAACGTGACATATAAGAGGAACGAAAATGTTTGTATGCAGTAATTCCATCTATTCTTAATTCAATTACCAACTAGCCGCTTATGGTTTATTTTTATGTAGATTTAAAAACAGTGCTTCGTGATCAACCACGCTGTCTTAAGCAAACTGTTAAGAAAGTTGTTTTTCGAAAAAGACACAAGGTAAATATAGAAACGATAACAGTTATGTGGATAATAGATATGTGAACCTTAAGACTAAAATAACTCTTTCACCACAACAAAAAGAGTGAAAGAGTTGTGGTGAAAGAGTTTTTTATTCTTAAGGTTCACAAGGTAAGTGAATTTACGGGGAAACGACATCTAGCGTGCGTGCAAAGGCGTCCGGGTAGGATGAGAACTAAAACAATGCTTTTTTGAAATTTTCCGCGTGAGAACAGTCACAAACAAAGAGCGTTGTTGACAACAGCCCAACGAGATAAGGTGCGTCACATATGTATAGGACCACCCATATTTTCCCTTGTCTGCAAGAAACAAAATAAAATAATTAAAACATTGTCACTGTATCATATTCTCACAACTATTATTTATTGTCTCCAAAAAAAATAATGGAAAACAAACAACAACAAGAATGAGAATTTATAAAAATAGAAATTAAGCTGTCCCATAAGTATAGGACCAGCATCACTTAATGCCCAATAAATCATCCCTTTTTTCAATATTTTTGAAAATTCGGTTTGGCATAGTTGTGACCAGGTTTTGCAGATAATCTGAATTAATTTCTTCCCAGGCATTCAACACAGCATACTTTAATTCTTCTATATTGCGGTACTGTTTACCACCTGCGTAAACAGATCTGGCTAAAGCGCCCCATACATTTTCCACTGGATTGATATCTGGAGATAGGGCAGGCCAGTCCATAATTTGCACCCAATTTGCTAAAAACCACTCATATGTGCTGTTTGCACGGTGAACTGGGGCATTATCTTGCTGGAAAATCCATCTGGTCCCTCCAATCTTCTCCCCAAACGGTAAAAGATGAATATCAAGCAGATCTTGATAATCTAAAATCTTCATTCTTCCACTAACAATAGCTAAATTGGTTCTACCATTCCATCCGAAGCCAATCCAGACCATAAGTGATCCTCCTCCCTGTTGCCATAAGAAATACATATCTTCTGATCTCCTGATGTCATGCCAGTAATATTGCTAGCCGTCTGACCCATCTAAATTGGACTCTCTTCCAATCTTCTGTCCAGAACATCTCTGACTGGGCAAAGGCCAACCATTTCTGCTTGAGGTGCAGTTGGGGTGCAGGTTGCTGTTTTCTTTTCGTGTACACAAGAGATGATGCCTGCTTCACAATCCGTTGCACAGTTGATTTTGATACTGGAACATCTTCAGAATTGGCCACCGCACGCAAAGATGTTGTGGGGTCTTCTTATTTTTTTTAATAATCGCCCTTTTTTGTCGATTAGTCGTCTTTTGAGGTCTCCCAGGTCTCTTTTTCTGGCCATACTGAGCACCAGCTTTCAAATAATGAAGTACAGCTTTATGTGACCGATATAGCCTTTCCTATACCTCGTGCATTCACTCCAGAAGCTTTCAGAGCATCGATTTGACCTCTTTCATAGTCTGACAAGGTGGTGTTACGAGGCATTGTGTTTAAGTTGCTTGTTTACAGTCACTTGAAAGTTTTTGTGAAGGCAACCGTATTAGGTAATCATCAGTGTTATCTATTGACTGATTAATCACTGCTTTGTTAATTTTTCTGCTCGAAAAACGGCATTAAGTGATGCTGGTCCTATACTTATGGGACAGGTTAATTATTTCTTTGGAGACAATAAATAATAGTTGTGAGAATCTGATACAATGACAATGTTTTCTTTATTTTATTTTGTTTCTTGCAGACAAAGGAAAATATGGATGGTCCTATACCACCTTAGAATACATAGAGTGGCTGCATAGCCGCCATATTTGAAACCAATTGAAAGTCCTTCCGGCATTTTTTCTTTAGTATAATGGGCGTGGCAGACCTTAACTAAAGTATGGCCTCCTATGGGCGTAGTAGAGGAGCCCATGACTAAAGCAGCGATTTTCAAACCTCGGGTGTGCCGCAAAATATTTTCATTGACAGAAAATCAAATTAAAGCATTTTAAGAGATTTAATAATCTTTTTATTTCAAATTATACTACGTATTATACTATGTTTTGTTTTGTTTGTGGTAATAACAAAATCCTAAAAAGTGTGATAATTTAAGTCTGCCGCGGAAGTTTGATTCAAAGAACACTAAATTAAAGGTAACTCATTAACTACTGTTTATTTTATTTTTAAGGATTATATGCGACAAATATTTTTTTTTAATGTACAATTAACATTTCATATTTTAACAGTTTTTTTTTCTTAATTGTACCAGCTTTTATTGACCTTTGAATATAACGAATCCCTTGTACATTTGCCTGATAATTTTCAAAAGATTGATTTACACAAGTGATTCATTCTACATTACTGCCTAGCGAGTGGGAGGGGAGACGCCGCGAAGACCAAATATGAGAAGACGGGGTGAAAAAATGAACGTCATGCCCCGGGCGCCATTTACTCTCGCTAGGCCACTGCCAGCGGTTTATTTTAGTAAATTTAAATTTCCATGATAGGATTTGTCTATTTGAAGAACCCTACATAGGAAAGAAATGAAAGGTATACGAAACGCCTACATTAACATAACTTATTTGTATTATGAAATAAATGTTGTTTTATCGCTGCGATTAGTACAGTTGTACGGTGAACAAACTGCAGGCATGTTCACGTTCTGTTACAAAAAATAAAAAAGAAAAAATCCTTTACAAAACTCAAAAACAAACTCGACTTTATGTCACTAGAAAACAAGGTAATGACACAGAATAATACAGAATGGACAGCTCAGCATTTCGATGGTAGTGACCTTGAAGCAGCGCTCCTAACGGATGGGTGGAATCTGCCGGCTCTTTAACCTGTGTTTCTATGGAGCATGCTACGACTTTCTCTAGATTTTTAATTATTTTTCAGTCTGTAATTAACGGAAACCGCCGAGATCACATGGAAGCTTGAAATGAATGACATGTAAACTATCAGCATAAAGCAAAAAAATGTTTCTACGGAGGAAAACTAGATATTCGTCTAATTAAATGCCTGAGTAACTTGCTTGGCAATCAGCTGACTGGCTGTTAAGTTTACAGCATACACCTAAATCATTTAGACTTTGCAAATGTGTTAATATATTTTCCGAAATATAGTAATTTCACTCCAAACTAATCTAATTTCAACAACAGAATTAATTTGACTTACTTTAATTTGTTTTTATTGAAAAAGTGAAAAGCAAAATAAGTGACAAAAGCCATTAGAATGCAACTTTTAACTATATTATGTAGACTTAAAGATATACATTTAGATACACTGTATATTTTAAGGATAAATTACATTGAAGTAAATGATGTTGACAAAAATTAAGAAACTTCAGACTTCAACAAGATAATATAACAAAAACAAAATTCATAAAAAACTGACAGTTTATTATAATTAATTTACATTTCATTTTAAACTTCATGGGAAACGAATTACTATTTATTTTGAATTAATAAAAGGCCAAAAATTAAAATTTACAGATTATTTTCAGACACAATTCTGAGGGAGAGGGGGATTAATTTTTTTAATAAATGTATAAATGTATTTCTCCTTCACTGTTAAAGCTCCTCCTTGGAATGTTTACCAGATTTTATTAAAAAAATTAATGCCGCCCTCCCCCTCCCCCCCGATTAGGGTAAGTCAAGTAGCAGATCCTAAAGTCATCTATTTTTACTCCTTTATCTACACTTTTTATCTCTCCCCAAGTTTTTTAATCAAAAATTAATTTTCTCGAACGTAATTTGTAGAAAATGTAAAAAAGCTCATACTTTCTTTCCTTTCTCATCATTTCCGAACGTATGATATATCACATGCCATATGTTGGCACAGTTCTAAAGACCATGTGACTACCACCCCCGCAAATCCGACCCCAATGGAATACCTGGGCCTAAACTTCATAGTAATGCAGATCTTGCCTAAAGGAATCTGGATACTGAATTTCACGCCTTTACGCACCTAAATAGCACATAGATATGTTGTCCTCTCTGATTCCCACCCCCGCAATTCCGACCCCAGTATACCAATCAAAACCAAATCAATTAGTGCAGATGGACATGCACATAGGAAACTATATTCCGAATTTCAACCTTCTACCTCAAAAAATGTAGAAATTATAAAGGGATACACAGTTAAGACATTATAAAACTAATAAGTAGCTCCATTCTTTCGCTACTGAATAATATAGATTGAGCACTTGAGCAATCGTGCGTCGACAAAGCGATTCCACGTGCGCGCGCCGATGTCGTTCCTTCTTGACAAATCGATTGTTATGACATGCCGGTATCTTTGTATTTTTTACACTCACTGTTTTAGGTTGTGAATTCGACTTGAAGGGGGTCCACGAAAATTTCTGAAAAGTTGATACGGCCCAGCTAAGACTTTGTTCGTCATATTTCTGAAAACAGAATTTGAAAAAGTTAATCCGTTTTTAAGTTTTCGTGCAAATGGCGGACGGCGCATTCTTATAAGTAGCTTTTATGCTTTCTATCAAGAAATTACTCGCCGAGTAGGGTAAGGCACGTACAGATCCTGCGGTCATCTATTGTTACGCCTTTATCTGCACTTTTTTCCTCTCCCCAAGTTTTTGAATCAAAAAATTGATTTTTCTCGAACTTAGTGTTTAGAAAATGTAAAAAGCTCCTTCCTCTTTCCGTTCTTATCATTTCCGATGGAATGACATATCACATGCCCTATGTTGTCATAATTCTAAAGACCAAGTGCCTACTACTCCTGTAATTCCGACCCCACTGGAACAATTAGGCCTAAATTTCATATCTTGCATAGAGGAATCTGTACACTGAATTTCACTCATTTACGTACCTAAAGGGCACATCAAAGACATTCAATAGAGAGACATGCCATTTCATTATTTTCCCATAGAAAAAATGTAATTTGCTGTTAATAGGCGCCCTCTGAACATTTGCAATGAAAAACTCAGGCCATCCATGAATGACGCAAGTAGTGACATTGAGGCAAGGCATTATTGATGTCACAGTAAAGCCTGGGCGTATCCAGTTAAATTTCCGATTTCAATTGTTAGACATTGTTGAAATGTCTAACAATTGAAATCGGAAATTTAACTGAACACGCCGAGCAAAACTTTGGTTGTAAAAAGTTTTTTTCAGTTTAACATTTTTTTACTTATGTTTTTAATTTTAACATTATTTTCTGGACATCTTATATTTAAACAGAAACGGCAAAAAAACATTTTAAATTTCAAGCAATTTTATTTTATTTTATGTTGAAAATAATTTTCACAAAAGTACAAACTCATCTATTCCTGTTAAAACTTAAATTGCTAAATAGATTTTATAAATATTGCTTTATGTGTATTTATCATGCAAAAATATCCACATAATTCATTTGTGTATTTTATAATTCCCATTATCAGAATCTAAAAATGATAAAATTGAACTATGCGAAAAATGAAATATACAAATGCTAATGAATCTCACATGTACAAATTTATAAAAGACAAACAATCGATCAGGAAGAAGTACGAACATTGAAAATGTAATCACTACAGAAATCTCGAATATCAACTATACATAATTATAACACTGTTATATAAACTTTGCGTACATTTCAGTTAATTGTTTTCTGGCTCTTTGCAAACTTACTCTGCATTTATTTAGCTTCATTTGTAGTCGCTTTTTTTCGGGGTGGCAGCTAGTTCTCTTGCTGTTTGTTTTTTTCTGCTTTTTTGGTGGTGGTGTGTTGAGAAATGGTAATTTTCTTTTGACACTTGCAGTCCTTTCTTCCGAAGTGACTCTTTGGGATCATCTTGGGATGATTCATAGTGCACTTCTGATGTACAAAGAGCGGAAGGGGCATTGATGATCTGTTCTTGGTATTGTGAAGTGGATGGTGAAAGTTCATGGTGCTGTGAAGTGGATGATGCACCATGAGTTGATGTTTTCCATGTTCTTGTAAAAATGGTGGGAAGTGCTGATTTTAATAGACGGCTTCTCTTGCTGGCATTATAAAATTGTTCATTTGTGAAATTTGCTGCACATAGTATGTAATTTTTACTGAATTTTTCAAAAGTTTCAGTAAGCAAGTCGCTTCTTCCATAGGCTGTTAACTATATTTTGCACCTAACAATGTCAAAAATATAAAAACTTTAAGTTAACGACAGCAATAAACTAAGAAATATAATTATGCATATGTAATGAATATCATAAAATGAAAAAACACGAATTGATTTATTTTTGAAAAATTTCGTTAATCAATTTCAAAAGATTTTTATTTGGATTTTTACTATCTTTATTAAAATTAAAAAATAAGAATCATAAACATAATGTAATGAATTTCATAATTTATAATAGGTAAAATTGCTTATTTAGGATTTAATTTGATTTTTTAAAAATTTTAGCGCGTTTTTTGAAATAATCGATATAGCTACTATAGTAAAAAAATTATGATAATATATTTTTGGCTTTTAACAATATATCGGATTTTAACAATCAATGTTTTTTCGTTTGTTGGAAAAAATGAAGGTTGGATTGTTGTTAGGCACTATGGAAGTTAACAATTTATAAATAAGATATTTACTGTAAATAAACGTACCTCTCAGACTCCGTTAGAAATCTAAAGAACGAAAGGTGCTTTACACCAAGACGTTGGGCACAAAATTTTGCAGCACACCGCTGACCAGGCATGTCTTAGTAAAACAATCTGACAAGTTCTATGATGGTTTTCGCTCGTCGATTTGATCGTTGCTAAACTTTGAACATCTAGCGAAACTTATAATCGAAACTATGACGTCGTCGTCGTCGTCGTCGTTACAGCGCCATCTGAACATATCCAATGAAACACCTAAGAGTCTGTATTACATGAAAATTAAGTAAATGACATGTCTCCCTATAGAAAGTCTCTGGGGCACATAGATTTTTTGTTCTCTCTGAATTCCATTCCCGTAATTCCTACCCCAGTGCACCAATCGAAAACAAATTAAATAGTGAAGGTGGGGATGCCCATAGTTTGCTACATTCCGAATTTCAAACTTCTACCTCAAAAAATGTAGCATTTATGAAGGGGACGGACAGACATTATAAAACCAATAAGTAGCTCCATTCTTCCGCTATTTAATAATAGATTATAAGTACATGAGCACTTGAGCGTCGACAAAACGATATTACGTGCGCGCGCCAATATTTATAATGCTTAAAAGATGAACAGAAAATAACAAGATATTCCTTCTTGAAAAATCGATTTTTATATGACATATCATTATCTTGGTATTATTTTCACTCACTGTTTTAGTAAGTGAATTCGACTTGAAGGGGTCCACGAAAAATTCTGAAAAGTTGATACGGCCGAGCTAAGACTTTGGTGGTGTTATTTCTGAAAACAGAATTTGAAAAAGTTAATTCGTTTTCAATTGTCTATCTTTATGGACTGGATAGACAGGGGCAGCCGAGGCGATGAGCGTGGTTTGTGTGGGCGACTGCCTGGTGGAGAGGTTGCTCTTTGCTGACGACCTTGTCCTCCTTGAGTCTTCTCGCACGAACCTTCAGTATGCACTAGACCGGTTTGCAGCCAAATGTGAAGAAGCTGGGATGAAGATCAGTGTGGCTAAAACCGAGGTTCTGGTCCTTTCAAGACAGCCTGCTCAGTGCGCTCTCCATGTTAGGGGAGCCTCATTGAGACAGGTGGAGAAATTCAAGTATCTCGGGATTGCATTCACAAGTGATGGAAGGCAGGAGAAAGAATTGGATGCTCCGATCGGTGCAGCAAGCTGTGTCAGACGTGAACTGTGGCGATCCGTGGTAACGAAACGCGAGCTGGGTAACAAAGCCAAGCTCTCCGTCTTCAAATCTATCTTTGTCCCCATTCTCACCTATGGTCATGAGGCTTGGGTAATGACCGAAAGAGTGCGATCGCGGGTACAAGCGGCCGAAATGAGATTTCTGAGAGGTGTGGCAGGTGTTACCCTACTAGATAGAGTGTACAGCAGCACAATAAGGGAATCTTTAGGTGTTGAGCCGCTACTTCTCCGCATTGAGAGATCTCAGTTGCGCTGGTATGGCCACGTGATACGGATGCCGCAAACTAGTCTTCCTAGGCAGTTGTTATTTTCCAAGCCGGTGGGTAAGAGACCAAGGGGTCGGCCTAGAACCAGGTGGCTAGACTACATGGAGAATCTGGGTTCGAGTCGCTTGGATATTACTAGGGAGGACATGCGCCTGATGGCGGAAGATCGCGATCGCTGGAGATCCTCCATAGGGCTGCTGCCCTCGCGACCCTAACGGATAAGCGGGTTTGAAAAGTAAGTAAGTTATTGTGCAAATGGCGGACGGCCATCCGGATAAACGTACAGACGAAGGGCGCATTCTTATAAGTAGCTTTTATGCTAAAGCTCCTAATAAAATTATGTAAACATTTCAAGGAGGAGCTAAATACATTTATACATTTAGATCCTTTCACGTCATTTCCGAACGTATGATATATCACAAACCATATGTTGGCATAGTTCTAAAGACCACTTGACTACCACCCCCGCAAATCCGACCCCAATGGAATACCTGGGCCTAAAACTTCATAGTAATGTAGATCTTGCCTAGAGGAATCTGGATACCGAATTTCACGCCTTCACGTACCTAAATAGCACAGAGATAGCTTGTCCTCTCTGAATCCCACCCCCGTAATTCCGACCCTATTGTACCAATCAAAACCAAACTAAACAGTGCAGATGGACATGCCCACAGGAAGCTACATTCCATATTTCAACCTTCTATCTCAAAAAATGTAGAAATTATGAAAAGGACGGACTGACTTTATAAAACCAATAATAGCTCCATTCTTCCGCTATTTAATAAGCATTTGAGCACTTGAGCAATCGTGCGTCGACAAAGCGATTTCATGTGCTCGCGCCGATGTCAGTAATGCTTAAAAGATGAACAGAAAGTATCAATGTATTCCTTCTTGACAAATCGATTGTTACCTGACATGCCATTATCTTTGTATTCTTTACACTCACTTTTTAGCACGTGCATTCGACTTGAAGAGGTCCACGAAAAATTCTGAAAAGTTGCTACGTCCGAGCTAAGACTTTGGTGGTCTTATTTCTGAAAACAGAATTTGAAAAAGTTAATTCGTTTTCAAGTTATCGTGCAAACGGCAGACGGCCGGGTAAACGTACAGACCAAGGGCGCATTCTTATAAGTAGCTTTTATGCTAAAGCTCCTAATAAATGTATGAATGCATTTCGCCTTCACTGCTAAAGCTCCTCCTTGGACTGTTTACAAGATTTCATTTATAGTTTGATGATATTTTTCAGTAAGATAGGAAGTAACAATTCAAGAAAGAACAAAAATTACATAGAATTATTTCTAAATAAGTGAGGGTGGCAACAACTGGTATTATTAGGAGCTTTAGCAAAAGGCTACTTATAAGAAGGCTCCCTTGACCTGTACGTTTAATCCGGCCGACCGCCGTTTGCACGATAACTTGAAAACGGATTAAGTTTTTTAAATTGTGTTTTCAGAAATGTGACCAGCAATGTCTTAGCTCGGCCGTATTAACTTTTCGTGGACATCTTCAAGTCGAATTCACGTGCTAAAACAGTGACTGTAAAGAATACCAAGATAATGGCATGTCATATAGCAATCGATTTGTCAGGAATGAATATATATTATGTAGCTTTCACCTAGTCGTCAGAACGCAACTCATGTCCCTTAAGGTGCTCTTTCTTTTTTGGGAATTAGTGAAAGTAGCAAGGTGCAAAGTCTTTCATTTTTGAACTGTAGTTTTTCATCTTTGAACTGTTGGCACTGCAACGCCTCTGACGTGTTATCGTACTGCAGAAGAAGGTCCAAAGCCCATTCTATCCTGGTGTTAACAACAAGCTCGGAATTCCTCTCCGACGGGTTCATCCGACTAGTCACGCGTTGGCGCAATGCGTGGAAAGGAATGGGGACTATGTCGGAAAGTGAATAGTGCTTTACATAGAGAAGGAATACACTGAATGACCAATTTATTAGAGACACCCGACTAATAGCGTGTTGCGCTTTCTTTAGCGGCGAGAATTGTCTAATAAGTGCTTGCATGGATTCAACAAGATGTTGAAACCGTTGCAGAGGAATAGCAGCCCAGGCTGACATCACAGCGTTCCGTACTTGAACAGGTTGGACGGTAATGTGGGAAGGCGTCGGATAGTTATCTCCACTTCATCCCATAAATACTCGATCGGATTGAGATCGGGCATCCGAGCTGGCCACTGAAGCAGGTGGAAGTCCGCGTCATGTTCCTCGAACCAGTCCACGACCATTCGTGCACGGTTGCAGGGAGCATTGTCCTGGTGAAACTGTCCGTCACCACCAGGGAACACAGTCATCATGAACGGGTGCACTTGATCGGCGACAATGTTCCGGTAGTGTGTTGCATTCAGAGATGTGTATAAGGATATGAGAGGGCCAAGATCAGTACTCTCTTCCAATCGCCTGTACGGTTGTCTGCTGACAGGATGGGTCCATGGCCTCGTGCTGTCAGCCGTCCGCATGATGAAGTAGGAACCGCGATTCGTCGGACCAGGCGACCTTCTTCCACTCATCCAGTGTCCAGTGGCGATGCCTGTGTGCCCATAGCAGGCTCGCTTTCCTATTTTGCGGTGACAGCGACGGCACCCCTACTGGCCGCCTGTTGTTAAACCCAGCTCGGTGCAAGGTGCGCCGTACCGTGTGCTCCGAAATGGATTGGGATGTTCCCTCATTGAACTGCGCTGCAATTTGTTGAGCTGCGTCCAGTTGCTGTGGATGATTCGTGCCCGTCGCCGTTGGCCTCTTTCATCCACGGCCCAATTTCGTCCGGAGTTTGTTTGTTGAAAATTGTTTTTTGACATAATTGCCATTCAAGGAATACCCTTGACACTGTTGCAAGGGAAAACCCGAGGAGGTTCGCGGTTTGCGAAATGCTTAACTGCGCCCGTCGAGCTCCAACGATCATGCCTCGTTCAAAGTCGGTCAAATCCTTAGATTTACCCATATTATTGGATTTACCCATGCTTCACTTCTGCTGCTAACTCTAACTTGTGATCCAATGCGTCCCTTTTATACACGGCTTCGGCCTGTTCCATTGTTTGGGTATCACTGGGAGGCCGATCCATTTTCCGTAAGAGGTGTCTCTAATAAATTGGTCGTTCAGTGTATAAGTATTAGGTACTAAAAATGAATGGATATTAATAAGTGAAAAGGACGAGACACAAAAACCCTGGAATGCAATAAATAGTTAATAAATACAACTGAAAAATAAAAAAATAAAAAAACTATAATTATAACTTCAGGATAATTCTCTAATATTCTATTTGCTTTTAGAGAATTATCCATTTTTGCTTTGATAAAGGATAGGCTCTATCCGAAACGTCAGCTCTTTATTTGATTTTTTAGTTTTATTTTGATTATACTTATATATTTATTATTTTGTTATTTGTTAATTATTATTTTTTTATTTTTCAGTTGTATTTATTAACTATTTATTAGGTACTAAAAGAATTTTAAAATCGGTTAACATATAAAGTTACGGACCAGGAGGAAAAAATTCCTGAACAGCTCTCGTACATTACTATGAAGTTTAGGCCCAATTATTCCAGTGGGGTCGGAATTGTGGGGTGGGCAGTCACTTGGTCATTAGAACTATGGCAACATATGGCATGTGATATGTCATTCCATCGGAAATGATGAGAAAGGAAAGAAGATACGAGTTTTTTACATTTTCTAGAAACTACGTTCGAGAAAATCAATTTTTTGATTAAAAAACTTTGGGGGAGGTAAAAAGTGCAGATAAAGGGGTAAAAATAGATCACCGCAGGAACTG
>JAHWFO010024270.1:789891-813991 GCA_023313115.1 Rhysida immarginata
TGGGGGAGGTAAAAAGTGCAGATAAAGGGGTAAAAATAGACGATCGTAGAGTCTGCTACTTGCCTTACTCTACTCGGGGGGGGGGGGGGAGTAATTTCTTGTTAATAACTGTATAAATATATTTCTGCTTCACCATTACAGCTCCTCCTTGGAATGTTTACAAGATTTTATTAGTTTATTATTTTCATATCTAATATTCATACACATAATAGTAATAAATTAAAAATTTTTTCTCGTAATATCTTCTCCGGACCTTCGTTTATGCCCTACGTTGAATATTTTATACGCATAATTAATCACAATAGCACTTTAGAATCAAACAGGTAAATTTTATGTTTATGGGTGAAAATAACTGGGCAGTTTACCCTAATTCATACCAACAAAATACCACACTCTTTGCGTCTGGTTTTATGATACGTTATAACTTTTTTTATTAAAAAAATCAACAAATTTGTGCGACCACATTACCACCTCCTCGGAATTCCTTAAAGGTAAACTCCACACTCAAAACAACTTTGTTTAAAATGAAAGATGAAGGTCTCAATAATAACGTAGCGTGTATAAAAATTTTCAATTCGAACTCAAAATTGATAAAATAAATAAAAAAAAACTTTCATTCCCCCCCCCCCCCCCCGATCGACACTGACGCCACGTTTCGGGACCTGTGACGTCAGAAGTTGCCGAGAGGTGCGAAGGAGTTTCGAATTTGCGACGTCATACATTGGACGCTATCGCAGGCGCCGCTATCAGTTCTCCCGCTTCCCTGGTCAGGGCATCGCAGTGGTCTAGGCCTACAATGGACTACGAATATGAAAACAAGACCGACAGTGACGATAGCAATTTTGATAACAGTGACAGTGATGTACAAGGGCCGTAAGCAGAAATAAATGCTACGGAAACTTCTGCGATATACAGCCCTATGTATTAAACCGTGAAACGGGATCTTCTGCTTGCCGTGTCAGTGTGTGCCCTACACAGCAGATATGCCTACCTCTTTCCTTCGGCGTTTGACAAATGCTGTTGCGGTCGTTGTTCTTGAAGAACGCCAGGCCCGTTTAGAGTTGGAAGAGCATCTAGTTCCACCTAATACGTGATGTAGTTTCAGCGAATTTCTTGTTTGAATTGATACCGAATTTATAACGGCGGATGCGTAGACAAAGCAAGACGCTTCAAAATGAGCTGAACACACAATTTCGAGTTGGATAGCAGTTCCCTCGCTGTCAAAAACTAATCCACTGTTTTTTAATCGCTTCTGATTGTGGAAATCTATGAAACGTGAAATTTATATTCGACTATCTATTTACACATTCAAATAGAGAACAAATTGAAGGCATTCCGACATAAAACAGGTTAGCAAAATCTTAATATGTAGCATAGTTGAAAGCGACTAGAATCTCGGCGAGGAAATTTCCCGAGGTTCTCGCGGCAGGAAATGACGCTTTGTTCCGTCAGTGCTCTCTGGAGTAGGGAATGGAAGATCCCACGCAAATTTTCAATTTTCCGAGGCATTTTTCTTAATAAAATATTAGGAAAAATCGAAAAATTTTGAATGATATATACTCTATTAACCTGGTGTAACGCTCCGATTCTGGCAACGTACAGTACATTAAAAGGGTTATTTTACCTCTTGAAAACTGGAGGAGAATCCAAAGACCAGAATGACAACTAATCAAATCGCAAAACACGATTGTTTGTTTGACCATAAAAGAACTAAATATTCTATACGCTTTGCATTCGATATATAAAACTGTGCTTTATTCTTCCGAAACACTACCATATGTATACATTATCTCATTACTGTCTGTAATTTGTTCTTCAAAATTCATATCTAAACGTTTCTCATAAAGAATACTACTTTCCGTGTAAGATTCCTTTAAGTTTTACATAATCCCGGCTTAAATTCCTTAAATTCTAGACTTAATGACAAACTTTTACCTGATCTTCTGATGATATCAGTCCGTAACACAATCTTCACATGAGGTCGGGTCGACCTTTTGGTAGAGTTTTATTCGAAAATAAATAAAAAAAAAACAAAATTAGAACTTTCTTAATACTCAGCGTTCAATTTTAATAGTCATTAACTCATGCTTTAATCATTTTCATATTCATTAAACACTTCCTTCAAAATTACGCCGCACTACTAGAATTTCTTTTTGAACTAAATGCATTTCTTTAACAGGAGTATATATGTCGTCTTATCGACCCTTCAGGTAAGTACTTAAAACAAACATCCTCTATTCCTGGCAGTATTCCTATTTCTTTTACAACTTATTCTTATCCTTATGCGTTTAAGTTCAGGTAATTCTTCTGCTAATTCAACAATTTAATTAATTTTAGTTTAATTCAACAGCTCAACTCTTCGATCTTAGGTTAAGGTAAGTCGACGGGGGACGAATGGGTAAATCAGAAGGGGGGGGGTGGACAATATACTAAGGATTAGATTAATACGGTTAGTATGGTTTAGGACCGCCGATCTAAATACCTAATTTTCTTCGTTTCTTTTCAGGGAATCATCGATTGTGCTACAGTTGAATTCCTTCGAACGATGCTTTTCGTCGAGGCTTTTGCCGACAACTTCGAGGTCTGTGTTGTTCCGGTTGTCCGTAGAAGAATCCTACCCTTCCAAAGAAAATATCCTACCCTATGCGCTGACATAGTGGGCTGGATATCTTTGATTCGGTTCGCGGTTGAAGCGTTCATTTTGGATGAATTATAAGCTTGTCGTCGCCTTGAAGTCGATCTTCCATTAGGTCTTTCTTCGTTTGCTCATGTATCAAAAATCATACTGCCTAGGTTACGGTTGCCTTAAAAACCTTATGGTCTCTTGTATTTTTTAACTAACTTTACAGTTAAACTGTTTAACATTCTTTATTTTAAAAATGTCTGGCGTTCACTGAGTCCATTAAGTACTATTTATCCCCTTATTTTTGGTCTCAAGCGTTCCGGAAGACAATATGATGTAGAACATGTCTTTCTTCCCGATTGCCGCCATCCCATTGCTTCCAGCTTCGTAACCACAAGGCAAAAAAAAAACTATCTCCCACATTCCTTCTAAACAAAGCCTCTCAAATTCATCATTCACGTGTCCATTGTCTCCGAACTAAACAATCACTTAGATTTCCACTTGTTTTATCTTAACAATACATTTTCTGTTTTTTAACGTTGTATTTCAGAATTTTATATTTTCTATAATCATCGTCTTTATATTTCTTTATTTTATTTTATTCAAGTTCGTTATTCCTATAGATCGAAAAACAACACCTTCTAAGTCGAGACACCTCTGATTCTTCGGGTCTTCTTAAAGAAAAAACGAAAATTCCTTGTCTGTAAATCATCGTCATGATCTACAGAAAAGATTATTCTCAAATATAACATCAACAAAATTTTTGCGTGCGTTCAAAAATTTTTGTGGGTGTTACACTGGATTAATGTTATGATACAAAAAAAATAAAGTCGATTTTTTCCATGGAGTTTACCTTTAAGTTTTGTAGTCACAAGAGCTAAGATATGGACAGTATGGAGAGTTGTACAGCACTCCCGAATCCCATCTTGTTCACAGGTCATAGAGCATACCAGCCTCATGACAATCCTAGATTATAGCCGTATGCTGGACTTACGGCATAATGAAATAACACATATATCGAATCAAAATCGTTTTAAATGATCTTGAGGTAAGCTTTATGCAAAATTATTATTTTTCTGTATGTACGTTGTCATTAACAAATATAATAAAATCTTATATTTTTAAATCCTTTTTAAATTGCCATACTTATCTTTGAAAGATTTATTCTGCTATAAAAATTATAAATTTCAGCATTGCTTTAAATATGCCACATAACTCTTTTAAACGTCTTTTTCTTTTAGAGTGGAAGTTTCAATGTTGAGATCGTCTTTAAATGCAGGAAAAGAAATATCCATCTCAATTTAAGATATTATATGAAAGAAAGAGCGAAAATAACTCAATTCGATAGCTGGCAGAGGCTTATAAAGCAGTGCTACACGATCGGTTTGACTTTGATAGTGAGTTAAAGTTCAAGGAACGTGGTGTTGAAAACATCTCACGAATGTATTCACTTTCATTTAGCATCTGCAATGGACCCTTTTTCCCGTTTCTAACTTTTTCCCAGCCTTATTCTCCAATCTTTTTCTCTCTCACACACACTCTCCCCTTTCTTTTTTATTTTTTATTCCTCGTAAACCTGCCGGAGAGAATAAGACGCCAAGGATTTCTCTTTCCCGACGCCTTTCCCACTTCCGCACCGGGAAATGGAATCGGCAGAGGGAACGACAAACCTTTAAAATATTGAAGGCGGTTTAAGAAGTAAAACTCGGGAATCCGCTCAACGTATGAAAACTTAAATTGCTTGGATAACAACATTCTCTCCCCCTTTGCCTTTCATTTCATTGCATCGCATTCGTCTTTGGAATTTTTTCCCTTCAAAAAGCTCTTTGATCTTTTATTTTTATTTCCTGTCATTTCTATTCCATTGATTCCATTGCTCAGATGCTTATTTGAACATTAGAAGAGCACTACTTGTATTCAGTCTCTAAAGCCTTTGAATTAACTATTGAAAATCCGTGCTCAGTTTGTATTTGCTGACGTTTTATTTCTTAGAAACTTAAAAAAAAATGAAGAATAGAAGATAAATCCAGAATAAATTGAACCCGAACAAATTGGAAAAAAATGCAGAAGTATCTTCGGCGGAAATATATATGAAAACTTTTAAAGACATACGATTACGTACATAAACCTTACTATATTTCAAAAACTTTTAGAGATTTCTAGCAATGCTATTTTAATAAAATTCTTCTCACCTGCAAATATTTTTTGTTCCATCTTTCGAATTAAGAACAACGACAGACTTACGTAGCATTGCCTTGTTTACTCCAAAATGTTCATTCCATAGGATTACTTTTGTGTTAGCATTTAAGTGACTGTAAAATGAACAAAAGCTAAAACGAGCGGAAGAAAAAGGAGATTAGGAAGTATGAAAAAATCTAAAGACATTTTTAAGTTCCCCAAGAAAACAAATTCTTCAAATATTCTTCCTTAATGCTGGATTAATATCCAAATCCGCTCTCTGATTAACTCATAAAATTTTCTTCATTAACTCAACAAATCCAACGCAAACTTAATTAGCAAAAGTTCTTTATTCATTAAGAATATCATAGACTGCAGCTTTAATTTCATTAAATTTATATACCTGAAAGCATCTCCACCAGTCGATCTTGTAGTAAAAAAAATACTTTAAGTTTTTCTCTGCAACTTTCTTTTAATACCCTTTAAGAGTATTAAAGTCAGATCGAACATAATATATTTTGCTTAATTGCCTGTTTTTATCTTCTTATTGTTAATTAGAAATGTATTGTTAATTAAAATATTCGACTTACATTTTTATAAGACACTATATATTACGTTTTTTAAAATTATCTTTCTTAAATATTTTAATAAGCAGACGATATTTTATTAAATCTAAATTTGTTTCATTAGATGTGTTGCCAAAATTACAAAAGGATTAGTTTTAGGCATACAATTTTCTTTTAATCTTTATTTCTCCTGTAATCTTTTAATAACGATTCATATTACAACGTACACTCAAAGGCCAAATATGTTATTCCTCAAGAAAGAAAGCTAATTTTGAAGCGAAAAACTTGAGGCATTGCCAAAATTTCAGTTGCTTTCTTTAAAAAAAAAAAAAAAAGAAACTGCCGTAGCTTGCCATGTTAGTGTTTCTCCCATAGATTACAATATTAACCGTTTCTTTTCATATAAAGACTGTAACTTATATCGCATATTTTTCTTTTTATGTGAACATACTTTTTAGGCATTAAATGACAATTGTTCCCAATGTACAAACTTAGCTATTATCTGCGGTAATCCGAGGGGAACAAATCTTTTAATTCTTTTTATACATTTTCATAGTAATGACAGCATAGAAAGTTTTTTTTTAATTTCTTTTTGGGCATGTTTAGGACAAATAATCAGCTTGACGATGGTTTATCTGGGAAATTTTATTCAACGTAATGCTTTCAGCTCTAAAATATTTTAATGTAAACCTGTTGAATGTTTCCAAATTAATACCTAAAGATTCTCAAGATCATTTATGGGCGCGATCGAAATCATTGTCCTCCTACGCGTCTGCATTCCATTTCTAAGAAATAATTTTAAATGCTGGTAATAAAACTCACCATTCTAATATGAATAAATTATTTGCGGAAAACAAGTGAATGACATACTGAAAAAAGGATATGAAGAGAGCGAAAAATAAGAAGCAGAAAGAATAAAAGTATTAGATCCTAATTCTTTTTTAAAACACTGGTATGTGACTTATAATGCTTATTTCACAGAATTCCAAATACATGCTTTGAGACTTGTGTATTTAAGCCAAGGAGAAAGAAGAGATAGGCTAAGTCGAAATCAGCAAATAAAATTCATTATAATTTTAATAAATATTGACAGTTTGCATTCAATAGAAAAAATTATAAATTATGGTATTATGTAAATTAAGCTCCGGATTTGCATGTAAATCGTTTTAATCGAACTACTCTTCACCATATATCGGACAATCATCAAATTTTACATGACGTTAGCTATGTTTGCTGATTAAAGTGTGTCTTAAGGTATAGCATGTCAAAATCGGTTGTGCCATTGAGAAATAATCACCGCACAAACCTTGTCTCCATAGAGTTACATCGTAAATAACAAATAGAAAAAAGGCCCAGGAGTAGCAAAACGGTAGAGGTTTAATAAGTCAACGCGTTCCGAAGTAACTTCATCATCAGGGCATAAGCAGAACTACAAAGTAAGTAGTCGACAATCGACAATCGAACAGTGTAGTGTATCGGTATTCGTGTGGAACTTGAAGCATAGATTCCATAATCTCACCCTTCATAATCATATTCCAAGGGAAATACACTGAATTAGAAAAGAAGCCTCATGTACCCACAAAGGTCATCCAAAGTATAAAAGAAAATTGCCTCCTCTTGGTGGAGGAAAATTTGATTGACGACTGTCTAGACTAGAAGCAGACCACTAGTATTAGATAAAACACGACCTATGAAGTCCAGTAATCTGGAAATAAGACATTATCAATGTCTTCAAAATTAATATCAAGTATATGTCTTAGATCACGATATCTCTTTCTATGCATAGGATGCTTTAAAATGCCCGAGACTAGCTCGTTGCTATGATTTTCTATATTGGGCAACATAGATTCCATGAGCCCTTGAACGTATTTGCCAATATGAGTCATGTTGAAGTCATTATAAATGGAGGAATTGCGAACAATTCTCCGATCTTTTTGCGCAATAGTCCTAAGGGTAACGTTTTGGAACGTTTGCAGTTCTTTCCACCTAGTCTTACATATTGTGGCCCAGACGGGCATACCTTAGGTCAAGATAGTCCGAACAATGACCTTATAGAGTAGGAGTTTATTATCAATGTTTAGAGCACTATTCCGGCCCAGCAGAGCAATCAAGCTAAACTTGGCTCTCCTAGCCTTATTCAACGCATAAGTTGCGTGGGGAGTCCAGGTAAGTTTAGAGTCAATAACAACACCAAGATATTTATAAGTTTCAACCCAGTCCAGTTTTTTGCCATATAGTGTTAGAGAATCTAATGATCTCTTTCTCTTCTTGGAGACAAACATCGCCTTGCATTTGTCTACATTCAATTTTAACCTCCACTTGCTAAACCAGCTTTCACACTCCTTTAGAGCCTTCTGCAGCCGCGAGACTACTACGGCTGGTTGACGAGCACAGGTCAGTATAGCAGCGTCATCTGCGTAAAAAAAGAGCTTACATTTGGAAGGACTTGGAAAGTCTCGCATAAAATAATTGAATAATACTGGCCCCAGGACTGAACCCTGTGGGACACCAGCTTTTACTTCATACATAAGAGATAGACTATCTCCAACTCTGGCCTGAAAGAACCGATTGGAGAGAAACGAGTGTATCAGAGTAATTATGTCTTGAGGAAATCCATCCATAATCATTTTAAAAATAAGACCATCGTGCCAGACTTGGTCGAAGGCTTTGTGTACATCGAGGAAAACGACCCCACAATACATAGAGAGATTAAGGGGCTCATTGATATCCGCTGCGAGCCTCCATGTTTGGAGTTGGCAGGAATGGTTTGAGCGAAAGCCAAATTGTTCATCGCGGATGAGATCGTTGGCATCACAGTGCTCAATGAATCTCTTGAGAATTGTTTTTTCCAGGATTTTGGAGATTGATGGTAACAAGCTGATGGGCCTGTAGCTAACAGGATTTTGTCCTGGCTTAGGAATGCTTAAGACAACTGATTGCTTCCAAGCATCGGGAAGTAAGTGTTCTTCCAGCAGTCGTTAATCACTTTTGCAATATCTTGAATTGTATTTTGAGGTAAATTTTTCAAAGCACTGTTCTTAATAGAGTCTTTACCTAGAGCTTTTCTCGTTTTTAAATTTTTAATGATGCTTTGGACTTCATTTACATCAATGCTATGTTTTGGGAATTCATTGCTGTGAATATTATAGAAGCCAGTTATGCAGGATTTTACTTTCTCAGACATATCAAGTCCTATTTGCCGACCATCAGTAGGCGTGACAAGCTGTTCTGAAAGTGAACTTGCAATAAGCTGCGCTTTATCATCATCATTCGTGATGAATTTGCCATTTTGGGCTAACAGAGGTGGGATATTAATGGCTTTCTTGTTTTGCAAGGCTCGAACCATGCACCAAATAGAGTTATCGTGGGTCGACAGCCTCTTAACTTTATCATTCCACCTGTCATTACGAAGTGCTTTTACCTCCTCGTGAACTCTTCTTGTGAGCCTATTATACTTGGTCTTAAGCCATGAATCACGAGTTCGGTACCACTGCCTTCTAACTTTATTCCTTTGCTCAATTAATTGTTTGATTTCTGGGGTGAGATCAAGGTGATCAGCTCGCTTCGACTCTAAGGGCGAAGCACTAGAGTCAATAGCTGCATTTATACGTTCAGTAAGCCTTTTCACATTGGTATCTATGTCGCTCGTACTATGTACGTTATTTAGTGGGTCGTCATCATTTTTGAGAATTTCTCTAAAAAACTTCCAGTCTTGTTTGAGCCTCAGTTCTTCTTTGAGGTCAATGTTTACGTTGTCAAAATTTAGTGCAACTGGTTTATGGTCTGAGGATAGATCATTGACAGTATAGAAACTGAATGATTTGTAGAAGCCCTTCAACAACACAATATCAAGTACATCGCTTGAAGGAGAATGATCACAATAATATGTATCATCCACAGGGCCTACTGCAATAATATCAGATTGCCTTTGCACGTAGCCATACAAAAGGACACCGTTTTGGTTATGGCATCTTGAATTCCAATGTGAGTGCTTAGCGTTCGGGTCTCCCGCCATAATAACGGGAATATTTCCGGAAAACAGCTCGTCAAGCTCATTAGTAAGTAGTCTGAAGCCCACCGTATTTATGGTCTATGTCCGCCAATCAGAGAAAAAGACAGTGAATCATCTGATTGGCGGACGAAGAAGCCATATAACAGCAAGTGACAGGACGAACAGGAAATATAAAAATAAAAAACGATTTACAAAACGCAAATTAAGTAAATCACTCTTGATTGGCTGCGCTGTGGTTCTTTCTAAATCGTTGATCTAGTATGTTGTTCACCGCGTCCAGGACGGGGTTCTTCTCGAAGCTAGTCTGGTTGTTCAAGTATTTTGTTCGGATGGTCTCTAATATGTCTTCTGATAATCAGCGCCTCGTGGATAGGATTCTCTTTGGTCTGTTTCCACCTTGACTATGTCATCACTTAGTTAATGATTCCAAATCGATGCTTTTTTATGAGATGATCGGCGATGACCGATTTTCCATCATTGCCCAACTACGATCTCCGATGTTCACTGACCCTTTCCTTAAATGATCTTTTAGTACATCCTATATAGAAACACTTACAGTTGGGGCATACGAGTTTGTAGACACCGCATTTGGAGAAACCGTCATTGTGTGTAGGTTTACGTTTGGGTTCAACATCTGCGTGCAGTGTTTACATTTTTAAATGTAATTTTCAGACCTCGCTCTCGGAAAATGTTTGATATTCTTGTGATCTCCGGGCCTGTATACGTAACTGCAGCGTAGTTTTTGAGTTCGTTCTCACTGGAATCAGTCTCGGTTCTGTTTTTGAGGTTGCATTTTGTCCTTTGAATCTCGAATGTGTGACCTGTTCGGGGAAGGAACTATTTCTAGCAACGCTATATTGAGTTGGATTTCATCATTCCTGTCTTCTTTGGTAATAGGGTACGTCAAAGCCCTTTGGAAATAGTATCTCAGAGCTACTTTCTTGTGTAGAGGTGGGATGATTGGTTGAAAAACCGATGATGTTGTTCGTAGTGGTAGGCTTACGGAAAATACTGAATCCCAGAGTCTTTCATCCAAATGTTAATAATAAATTATGTATGAGACTGGAAACTTCAGTGTATGACTCGGAAAAACTAATAGGGACAATTTTTTCAGAGATGATTCTTAACTTTCCTTCAAAGTAAGTCCCCATGGCCACAATACACTTGAGCCACAATACACAACCTATTCAATCGTACCACTAGGCTGCTAAGCAAATAACTCTTCATCCAGGGAGTTTTCCTGTATTGCTTAAAACCGTTGCTCTACAGGAAAGCTCCCTATTGCTGTCAGTTTAAATTTCACGTTTGTTTTTGAGGGGCCCACTTCAGGAATTCTTACCCATTTTTGACATCGTTCGTACAACTATTGCATGGCGTTTGAAAATCCTCTTTCGGTACTTCTTGAAGTTCCCTCGTCACAGCCGTTTGAATATCCGGAACGTCGAGAAATTTGTGTCTTTTCATTGTTGTTCAAATAACGGTCCTCGGTCGTGTATGGAAGCGCATTCGTCGGGTCCGGCCGCAGTTTGCTCAACCGAGATCCTAGTGTCTTCGTTATGATAACGCGAGGCCGCAAATCGTTACAAAGGTGAAGCAATTCCTCGCGCGATAGATTCAAGAACTTTACCATCCTTTATATTCTCCAGATTGTCACCGCCGGAATTCTTTCTGTTTCCTCGTTTTAAATCAACAATGAAAGGACACAAATTTCTCGACGTTTTGGATATTTAAATGGCTATTTACTATAATATTTCGAACATTTAATTGTTTTCAAAAAATGGTACTTCATGCCAATAAAATCCACACCCATTGCGCTGTAGTGCCTGTTTTTAGGATAGTTAATAACTTTTTTTATTACCAAAAACATGGAGGGGGCATTTTACCACCGTTTCCTATACTATTTGTATTATATTCGTCACTTTTTGCTCTTCCCATTTAGCGATCATTAATCATAATGGTCGGTTTGATGGCCTATTCCTAATTCAATCAAATATTCTCAAAATGAGTCCAAGCTAATTTTAATTTTAAATGTTTGATTATACTAAGTTAACACACTCCCTGCGCTTTAGGCAACAGCTTCATTTGGTATTTTGAGCGATTTTGATACCATAGGACAGATCTGAATAAATAAATTGAAACTGCACGTTATTTATTTAATTCTTATCATTTCGATAGGCTTAATACGAGGATTATTCGTAAAGTAAGGTCCGTCTTGCAATAAAAACAAAACTACTATATATATTTTCAAAATTTTTTCTTTTCCAGATTCCATGTACCTTTAACTATTTATCCACATAGTTTCCAAGTTTATTTAAGCACTTGTCATAGCGCTCAATGTACTTCCGCATGATCACTTCATAGAAGCTGCCGCCGGTTAAGAAAGTCACGCAGTTTTCACTTGTTCATCGTCGCTGAAATGCTGGCTGCCGAAGATCTCCTTTTAAGAATAATCTAAGACTGCTATATACAATATGCTTGTTGGATGATAAGCACCCCTTACCACCAAGAAGAAAAATGTAAAAAAACATCTATTGTAAAATTAGGTGAATGGATCAAGATTGCATGAAATTTTTCTGTTTTAATTAGTGGTTAAAGAATTCATAAAAATGTTGCGTTTCTAATAATATGGACGGCACTGAAGGCACGGAAGAAGATGAGGAAAAGTCTTCAAGTGATGAAGAAAGTGAATAACAAAATAACATTTTATTTTTTATTAATTTTTTTAAGTTTATGGTATTTAGTTTTGTAAATAAATTCTATCTTGATTACATTTACTCTACACTGAGGAATGAGAAACGGGAAATGACTGTGGATAACGAAAAAAAAATAAAAAAATAAAAAATATTTTTCTGGACAATAGATCTCGTCATCGATTTATTCTACACTGACTGGCCAGATTATTATGACACACCCCATCAGTATTTATTTGGGCCACCTTTTTGCCTTCAATACAGCGGCAATTCTTCTTGGCATTGACTCCACGAGATGTTGAAAGGTGATGCGAGGAGTCTGACACCATGCCTGATGAATAGCACTATTCAGTTGTGTGAGATCTGATGACTGTGGAAGAAGCAAGAATAAAAATATGAACCTGTGGTTCTTTGTTGCCTCCCAAATTAACGCATAAGTATTTCTGCCAGAATGGGACTATCCGCATGAGTTCTTCTGATAAAAGCGACCATTAAATTGAAAGGTATTGTTGAGTACACAGAGTTTGGTCTGGATAGGATTTCTCTAATGATAGGTTCCTCTATACGTCGCCATTGAGATATGCCATCAACATGATAGGATGAACTTGATCAGCAACGATACCTATGTATGTTCTGCTATTCAGACGTTGTTCCACGCGAATTAAAGGGCCCAAATCATGCCAGGAGATAGACAGACTGTCGCTTTAACGCAAATAAACGCCGCACCGGGGTGGGGGGGGGGGGAGGTGCAAATAAACGGCGCACCTCACGTTGGTGTAGTCGGCTGTGACGTGTATCAAAAGGTTGCTTCTCTTGGGTGTAGGTATTTTGAATTACGACGTTTTGGACATGAAGGGACTGTTTTCCGTATATCTAGGACAATTTCTAATTTGAATCATGTCTATTCATAGACAACACAAGTTAAGTATGCGTGATACTGCATTGTCAGAACGAAGTTAATCAACAACCACTGAGCTTCTGTTTTATGGATAGTCATTGCTCCGCAAAATCAAATTATTTATTCAAATCGTTGATAAATACAACAAACACATCCTTACTGGAATTGTGAAGGCGGTTTTTCTGTTGTCATTTTTTTGAATTTTTTGTTTTTGACTTCAGATTCGGATAGAGCGTCTAAGACCGACCCTCCATCTCTTTGCCTTCATCGATAAAATTGAGTTTAAAATTTGAAAGTCAAGGAATTTCCAACAATGACTGAGCTTCGAATTTTATGGCTATTATTCCTCCGCAACAATCAAATTGTTTATTCAAATTGTTTTATTGTTACGACACCAGGATTGAATGGCAGCTTTGGACCCTCTTCTGCAGCACGATAACGCCCGCTTGCATACGATCCTCATGCACCAGAGGCGTTGCAGCGCCTACAGTTCAAAGATGAATAACTGCAGTTCAAAAATGACTTGCACCTTGCGACTTTCACCACTTCCCAAAGAGGAAGGAGCACCTTAAGGGCCATGAGTTGCGTTCTGACGACGAGGTGAAACCTGCCGTTCGGTCCTGGTGTCGACAACAACCCCGGAATTCCTCTCCGACGAGTTCAGTCGAATAGTCACGCGTTGGCTCAATGCGTCGAAAGAGGTGGGGGTTATGTCAAAAAGTGAATATTTCATTATATAGAGGACAAATGTAAGTATCAGATACAAAAAGAACTTGAAAATCGGTTAACAAGTAAAAAAGTTACGGACCAGGAGGTAAATAATCTTGAACAACGTATTTAATTAAATTTGAATGCTTTCTCTTTATATTTTGTCATAGAAAATTTTACTAAATATTTTTGTTTATTTTACTTTAATCCAATATAAGGGGGGTGCGAGTCAAACTCTTGTATATCGTAAAATTGTAGGTAAATATTTAAGACTCATCTCTCAGTTACATCTAATTCGTCTCTCCATGGCAACACCCTCTCAATGGGAACTGATTTTAGACGGTTGGAGGGAAAAACATCTGGGATAGGGAGGGAGGAGTTAATTTTAGATCGGCAATGTGGAGAACAAAAGAATGGGAAATTTCGAGCGGGATTTTGGAAAACTCTGACATGGAAGAAGTAGAACTCTGACATTCTACTTCTTTTCAAGTGAAAAACACTCGTTTGACTGGAGGAGACGGCAGCATCAATATGGAACAGTCATGTATTAAACCTATAGGAATTCTGAGTGAAAATTTAACATTTCTAATTCGATAAAGCTTTAGAATAACGAAATAATGTCAAGCAAAATAAAAAAATCAGTACAATGCAATATCATACTTAAGAATATTTAGTGCACCTGCTATATGTAATCAACAGATGCGGGGCACTGAGTTCACAGATCGCTCTGAAAGGTTTAAGGATCGTCAATCTGAGATGAAAGTAGGAATGAATTCAAGATACTGCATGGAGAAACTACGAGTTCGTCCCAGAAGCGTCATCAAAAAGCTCAAGGAGCAGAGCAACGAAGGCTACAAAATACGGCCGGGGACGACCTCAAAGTGAATTAGGCGACTGCAGAGCCCACGACGACGACAATGATTGCGGTCTTCAAGACAACAACAGAGTCCGCGAAATGTACGAGAGACAATTGGTAACAGTTCCGCGAGAGACTGTAAGTAATCAAACGTTCCATAATTTCCCTGAGAACGCTGAAGAACGATCAGCAGAATGTTAACTTAATATGAAAGAGCAATTTGATTCATATCCTGTCCCACAATCTTTGATTATTAAGTGATATTCTAAGCATTACATTTCTTAAAAACATTGAAATTCCCTTAATTTATAAATATATTATCCGTATATTATCTAATTCTACCATTTTATTTTAGTCATTCACCCTCTTTTTATGAATGCCTAATCAATATTCAATATATCGTGTTATTTGATAGCACGGTGCCTTGAGTCATTTTTTCTCCATATATCAGCATGTTAAATAGCTTAAATACGTGTTACTGAGATAGAAAAGCCTGAAGTTTGCTCGTCCTGCATTTGAGTAGATGATAGCGTGCTAACATTTGATAAACGTGTACCATTAAACTATAAAAACTTCCCCGAGAAAGAGGCAATGTCAAACACATTTTCCGTAAAATCTGTATGTGTCATTCCATGTCAATTCAGGCAGAAATTTTATAGTTTAGGCACTTGACCTCTCGGATTTTAATGAAATTTGGTATATACAATTGCCCTAGGGAGTTGGTAATGAATGCCAAATACTATTTTTTTTTTTACATTTTTATGAAGTTACGGACAAACATACATACATTCACACACTTATGAAATTTGGCATACTTGTTTAGAAGCCCACATAGATTAACATATATGAATATTGTGCAACTCCAACAATATTACATACATAGGCATCAAATTCATAAGCTCCTTTCTTTTGAAGTCGGTTAAAAATGGCTGCTCATTGGCCTCGATCAAAGCACTGTACATCCAGAGCTTTAGCCTCGATTAGAGTTCCTGTAAGTAAAACGAGTAATGATACGCCGCCATTTTGGGTGTATATGGCAGCCATGTATAATGTTATCCTATGGGAAAAACTGCAAGTTTGATTGAATTTTTGTAATTACGAGGTAAAATAATTCATTACCAAATGAAAATTGTTAAAAAATATTTTATTTAAGTGTGAGATGGATTTCCATGAGAAAAATTGCTCTTTTTTGAACATCACTTTGCTCAGTTACATAATCAATAATTCCATACAAATGCTTAGGCTGTATTTTTTTAATTTCTGAAAGCAATAGCTATTACAAATTGTTAAATTTGCACTTCTGTTAAATATTTTCTTCTTATTCGATTTTGGCTATCTAGAGAGCACGTAATTTAAAACTCTGTTAATTGAAATTTGAAGGGGAAGAATCTGTATATACCTGATTAAATTTGAAACTGGAATTGTTAGTTCCAGAGTATGGATGAAAATGATGAAATGAAAAGGGAAAAACAAAAACATCCTTGCCCTCGGCTGGATTCGAACCCGCGCCTTAACGCTCTTGGCCATCAAGCCGGCTTGTTAAATATTTTATTACAAACTTATTTTAAAAATTCAATTCAACTAAAAATAAGACCTTGTAAAGTGATAAATGATGTGAGAAATCTGATATTTTTAATATCACAGTTTTTACCGTTTTAAGATCATAAAAATTCATTCTTTACGACGTTCGTGAATACCTGTAAATACTGAGAGCATCCATTTTGTGGGTTGTCACGTGATTTAATAAACGGCTTTAATTGGCTGAATTCGCTTTCCATAGGAAAGAATGGAGTGTCATTACTCGTTTTACTTACAGGGACTCTAGCCTCGATGAAAAGGTAGCGCCCCCTTTATGATTTTTGTTAATTAATGTGATACAACAATGGTGGGATGGGATATTTCAACGACCACCCTAATTTATATATAGTGATAGCTGCACACAATTCACCAACAATATGCACGGATCAACAATATACAGGGTGTTTCTAAATTATCTTCCGTGTATGTTTATTACTCAAAATCTATTACAGATTTTAACGTGATTTTGACGTAGAACTACGTCTATCAGGGGTGCAGCCGAGGAAAAATTCAGACGCGATTTTTCGTTCAAAAAGTGATGTACATATCTCAGTCTATATCTTTCTATCACTATAACCTACAACTATGGTCATTACCTCGTTGGAAAGAGGAAGGTTGAGTCTTGAATAATAAGCAAAAATTTCACCAAATGAGCCACTGGGTCAAAAGTTACAGCAAGTTAAAGTTAAGTGAATTTTATGCTCGCCATCGTAATAACGGAGTGGCGCTGCTGCAGCATATACGTGTGCGACGTATATTGGAACTAATTGGAACTAACCATGGCCATAACGAATAGATCTACCATAGCGTAGTTCTATTCGTTATGCCATGGCCTACGAGAAAAGGCCTGTGCATTAGGTATAAAAACATGGAAAATAATATCAATATCATGAAATCCTGTCATCTGCCGGCGAAATCAGTACATCATCATATATATAAAATCAGCGACGGTGGACGTTGTCACAACAAAGAAAAAATCCAACAATGAGTATATAACAATGGGTTATTTCCCGATTATACAAACGGGTGGGTTCGCTTCTAGTTTTCTATTAAAAATATGTTGTAAAATAATAAAATATATATTATTTTAAGCATAATTATTTTAAGAAATGAATTTTGAAGTTTTGTTAATTTCTTAAAAACAATAAATCTGATAAAATAATATATGTTTTCAAACATGTTGGTCTTAGTTGTTTGTAAAAATATAAATATATGGGTCTTTAAAACAACAGTGATTTTACGACATAGAGTCGATGCGTTTCAGCCGTGGCTTTCTTCCGTGTATAATGATTAAAGAAGCTTAGAAGAGGGAGAGAGGCAGGGGCGGATCCAGGAATTTTACCAGGGGGGGGGGGTGTCGAATGAATTGTCTAATATCTGTTTTGATTTGCTTAGCATTCAGAGATACAAATACGAAAAGAAGGGCTGAGCTCCCCCTCCCCCCTGGATCCGCGCCTGGAGAGAGGGTTGGGGTAGGCGGGTAAAACAACAACAGGGGGGGGGGTCTAGGAGATTGCTGCATTCGTAATTTAAAACCCAATGGGAATAGGAGAGTTCTGGCTCAATTACTTGTGCAAACGGAAAACAATACAAGACTGTATCTAGAATAACTCAATGGTATATTACCAATACGGCTGGTATGGCCCATTTCATATCAATTGTTACTTTTCATATCACAGACCCATTCTTCACAAAATTGTAATGTAATTGAATATAGTAACGGTAACCAATAATAATATACAGTAGTAGTTCTACGCCTTAAAAACTCGCGGCTTTGGCAGTTACCAGAGCCTCCGTCAATTTTTTTTTTAATTCACAAAGAAAAACTCAAAAAGTTTCTTAGCATGCCTTAATAAATTTCAATGTGCCACCCGTTTATGGCGTGAAGGATGTCAAAGCGAAACTCGATTTTTTCCCATGTTCGGGCTAGCATTTCGGAGGTGATTTCAGCGATTGTTTCAATTATTCTGTTCTTGAGAGTTTCAATGTCATCAACGTTTTCTTGTACACTCTGTCTTTCCCATATCCCCAGAAGAAAAAATCCAGAGGGTTCGCATCGGGTGAGCAAGGGGGTCAAAGGATTGGCCCATTCCTTCCAATCCATCGTCCTGGAAACTTCGTATCAAGGCACTGCCTTACTTGCAGGCACCAGTGAGGAGGCGCTCTATCTTGTTGGTAGACTATGTTGGGCTGCAGTTCTTCCACCTGTGGAATCAGGTAATTCTCCAGTATATCTACAGGGTGACAATAAATTAGAGCAACTCATTATGACAACTTTTTTAATCCAAAAAACGAAAAGTAAAGCAATTGACAACTAATAAATAGAACATGTTCATTCGATTTCGAAGTGGGCTCCTTGGGCGGCGATACAAAGCCCCAAATGTGTCTTGAAATTTTCAGCAATGAACCGAAGTCGTCGGGCGACAATCGGTCCCATTCTTGGCGCAGGGACTTCTTCAGCGACTCCAAACCGTTGTGGCGTTTAGCACAGGTCCTGACTTCCAAGATCGACCATACGCTGTAATCCATCGGATTGAGATCCGGCGAGTAGGGCGGCCACTACTGAGGCGTGAGGAAATCCGGAAAATGGCTCTTGCACCACTCCAGCGTCATTTTCGCTCTCTGAGCTGGTGCAGAGTCTTGTTGAAAGGTCCAATCCACATTGCCAGCCCAAGAAAGTAACATAGCCTCGAGAATGTCACGACGGTAAACTTGTTGGTTGATTTTGACTCCTTGGTCCACGAAAGGGGTGTCTTGCCACTGGCGCAAATTCCGCCCGAGACCATTATAGACTGCAGAGGTGCCGGGTGCCTCTGCTAACCATACGGTCGTTATGGTAATTGTGTGCCTGCTCCACAGTGAAGAGATTCTCGTCTGTGAAGAGGATGCGCTTCCATTTCTCAGCTGCGGCCCGACGCTTGAGTTGGCGGCATCTGTGGAGCCGTACGCGCTTGTTTTCGTAAGTGAGGAGCTGGACTTTTGGAGCTTGTAGGGCTTGAGTTTGAGTTCCTCTGTTGCCATTTTCCGCACCGATTCGCGGTTGATTCCGGTCTCACGAGCGATTTGTCTCATTGAGATCCTCGGATTTTGCTGGACTCACTTTTTGATGATTTTCCGGTTCCTAGACGCGTTGGTGGTACGCTTTCTTCATCTTCCTGGACGGTCGCCTTCATGGCCAAGCTCTTTGAACCGTTTAACCGCTTTGGAGACGACGTCTCTGCCAACTTTGAGCAAACGAACAATTTCACATTGACGCTTTCCTTGACGAAACAGCTCCACTAATTGCACTGCGTTTGCTTGACATTTCAAAACACACATCAATTAACTCATAATGAGTTGAAACAAGGACGACTTGCCCAAGAACATGCAGTGATTGCAATGAATTAAAAATTATTTGGTGGCGCTTTAATATATTCGAGCCTGGACACGTCCATTTCTGTTGCCATAATTTATTGTCACCCTGTAGATAGGTTGCAGCGGTAATGGTGTCTTCAACGAAAAAGAAAGGCCCGATTACTCGATCATGCATTAAACCGCAGCAAACATTAACCTTTGGGCTGTCGCGTAAATGCTCCCTTATTGACTTATGATTTGGATGATCCTATTTAAACTTTGTTTTGAACATTCTCTGAACTGTAATCATTGACTTAATTTTTGCAAGGCATAACACGCATTGAGCTTTTTCTTGAACACTTGCCATTGTTTACTGCATCTTGCGAAAAATGAAACAACGCGCCAACAATGGTACCACGCGCCAACCGCGTGTTTTTTTATCAACTCAGGCGAGGCTAAGAAACTTTTTGAGCTTTTCTTTGTGAATAAAAAAATCACGTTAAAATCTGTAATAGTTTTTGAGTAATAAACATGTATAATACGGGAGATAATTTAGAAACACCCTCTATATCTAATGACCAACAATCAAGGCAAAGTTTGTGCAACATACAGGGTGAGTCAAAAGTCTGCCCCCCTCCCCCCCATACAATTTCAAAACTATAAACTGTCAACGAAAGAAAAACTGGGCGTGTCCAGTTAAATTTCCAATTTCAATTGTTAATCATTGTTATTTTTATTTAGCAAAATTCTTCTTTCGTTGGACAGCATATAACGGAGATAAACAAATCTGTTGCAGGCAATATATAGGAAGTTAGGTAGGGGCTAAACAATGGTGGTGTCAAATTTGACCTTTGACTTTGGATTATGCACCTTGCAAGTTTGTAACCGTTACAGTTAGAGGAAAAATTCCAATTGTACAGTTGTAGAGATCAAAAGGCTAATTTTATCAAAAAAATAAAGAGAGAGATTAAAAATAAGTGTAAAAATAAACCCACTACAACAAAATGAAATTTCATTGCTCAAGCTGTGGTGTGGACTATGAAATGGCATCTTGGTGGGACCTGTTTTCTACAACGGTTGCCTTACAGGAGTGAGGTACATAGAAAAGATTTTGGAATCATTTCTCTATTTCTAAGAAAATTTTTAATCTCTATTTTTTAAGCATCATTTAGCTACATTTAATAAATTAATTCATTTAATCGGGTATTAGCAGTTCCAGTGTAGTTTTCTTCTATAGGGATCATCTTCATTCAATGCATATAATAATCTTGGTGTTATAAAAACCCTTAGATAACATGCATAAACATTTTCGGAGGTACATTTTCTGTTGACTAATTTTGGAGCGCAAAAAATTTAATTACACTGCCTTCTTAAATCATTTTTGCAGCACAATAAATCTGAAAGAAAGGAGAAATAGAACATTATTATCATTATTAATAGAGCAATGCAGGAGAATGTGTATTTGGAACTTTATTTATTATCATAATATATGGAACAGTTTGTCACTTGAAAATTTAACCATGGGCTAATTTTTCCAACGTTACTGTTTCAAGAAATTAATAAAATCTTCTGAAATGTTAAAAAGACAATAATGAACCGTCATTTAAATTGTTATTCTGAATATATTTACTATTAAACTAAAATGTCATGAATTACCGTAAGATGATTGTCGATTGCTTCTTATTACTTTTACAAATGCGAAGAATATCAATGGATAAAAATATGTTATTGAAGCACTTTTCACAAGAAGTCATAGCATTCGAAATTTTTCACGTATATAATAATCGATAATCTGGGAATACATTTGAAACATTCGTACAAGTATGAGGAGGAGTGGAGCGCCGTGCAGAAAGTGCGAGAAATTGGCACGATGACAGCTTTGCTTGATTGCCTGGGTGACGAGAAAATTCCTCCGAACTTCTTTATGTAGAAAATTTTGAAACTTTTCCTCGAGGAAAACATTTCACAAGAGATAAAAAAATCAACTTTGGAATTCGACAAATTCTAAACTCGTATAATTTTATTTCCTAAAATATTTCATTTTTTTATTGGCTGAAAGAAAAGTACAATGCATTGAGTTTGGTAATGAAATTCTTCTTGGATGTCGTAGTCATTTCAATACACTTGATAAGGTAAAATTTGGACCAATATATTTAGTAACTGAATACATTAACGTTTATAGAGAGATTAAAGTTCATGTGAGGTTTAGATTTCTAATTTGATATATCAGCTGCGTTGATTATTAATTAAGTTCATGCGATAAGAAAAACTTTTATTCTTTTAATTAATTAATCCAATTAACTTATAAATTTCCGTAACCCTTAAATGCAACAAGATGCATATCTGCAACAACAGAAAGAAAAAATTTTTCACAGCCACTAGTGAGAATTAAATGAACTACAGGGTTGGCCATAAGTCCCTTACCACCCCTTGTACAATTCGTGCTTGTGAAAATTTGACAACCATCATATGGTGCAGGTGACCGGGATGGTGGCCATTTTGGATGCACCGTAGGGTTTTAAAAGGTTAGGTTAGGTTAGGACACATAATTTCGGGCTGGAATTTCCCAAGGAAAACAATGATGCAGTCCGTTTGTTCATATCTTAATTCGGTCAACAGTTTTAGCACATAGTGTTGCATATACTGTTGACAAATATTCTGTTTTTGGGAGGATAAAATTAAGCGTAGAATTTTCTACTATTTTTCCTATGTTTTGTGTCCAATACCAACATGAATATAATTTTTAAATCATCAGTTAAAAAAATCATGCATTTAAGGATTACTTAATTTTATTTGTTGTTCCTGAAGAATGTACAAATTAATGAATCATGACCCCAAGTCTTCATATAAGTCCTTGTAATTAAAAAGGATTTAAAAATATTTTAAAGAAAATAGGATTTGAAAGCATATTCCTTTCATTGAAGCTGCATTTAAGCTCGATGTTGTAAATTACAGCTTATAATAAAGAATATTTCATTGACAAACATATACTACGTATCTATATATATATTAAAAAAGAAACTGACTGAGTGAGTGATCAACGCACAGCCCAAACCATAAGGCCTAGAAACTTGAAATTTTGTACAGAGGTTCTTTACAAAATGTAAGTGAGCACTAAGAAGGGGTTTTTTGAAATTCCACCCCTCGGGGGGGGGGGGGGGGGGGTTGAAAGTTTGTTAACACATTAACTGGTGTTGCACTATATACAGAGTAAATCAGTCAATTTCTGACCATTTGAGTACTATGATTTATTTACCCCATTAACGTTTACAAACTTAGCATTTCAGTATGATATTTTAGGCAGTTCGGGGTTTTATTCCCGTGGAAAACTCTTGATGATATGCTCAATGTGGCCACCACGAACGTTTTGAACTGCTCGCAGCCAAATGGTGAAGTTGTTCATAACTCTATCCAGGATTTCTGCATCCACAATGGTGCAGCAGTCGACGATGCTTTGTCGCAAGTGGTCTAGGGTTCTTGGTGCTGCAGTGAACACACTGTCTTTAAGGAACCCCCAGGGATAAAAATCACATAGGTTTAGGTTAGGACTCGTAGGGGACTAAAGAAAGCCACCCCCGAATCGATCTGGGAACCTGTTTGAAATGACACGATTTCCGAATTTTTGATTGAGAATGTCTAGCACTTCATTACTGGTGTGAGGCCTAGCCCCATCCTGCTGAAACCATTGATGTCCAAGCGGTATACGCCTCCTTCGCAGCTCGGGGATGAAGAAGGTTTCCAACATGTTAAGGTAAGCCTGTGACGTTAGGGTGCCCTCAAAAAAGAACGGGCCAATGATGCCTCTTTAGGAAATCGCGCACCAAGCCATAACCTTTCGTGGATGAAGAGGTGACTTATGGATCTCATGAAGGTGCTGGGAACCCCAAAAACGAACGTTGTGTTTATTAACGTCACCTGATAGATGGAAGAAGGTCTCATCTCACACCCAGAGGTTGTCCACAATGTCCTGATTGGCTTCCATTTCTGCTCCAAAAGTCCATCGCAAATTGTTGTCGCTTCTGTCTTCCAGTGTCTGTTAACTCCTGATAAACATGGATCTTATACGGGAACAGGTGTAAATCCTTTCTAAATTCGCCACGTCGTGGTATACGACAGCCCTTCTTCAATGGATAGGCGCCGAACAGTTTTGGTAGGGGAATCGACCATCCTTATACGAACATTTTCGACAACTTCGGCCGTTCGAACACGAACTTCGCTCCCGCCTTTTTTCTTGCCTTTAACACATCCAGTGGCACGAAATTGCTTGACAAAATTCATGATTGCTTGCGTGCCTGGTTCGTCTCGACACTTATACTCCTTCCGGAACTTTCTTTGCACGGTTACAGGTGATTTTGTCTCGAAATACCATTAGACAACTTTGCATTTCTGCTCTGTTGATAAAGCGGGCGTCATTTTTCAACAATACGATTTTCATGCAGCGCCGTTGCAACAATACAAACTCCAACTATTTAGAAATTCGATATGGCGCTCATATTCTTTCAATTGTTTATCCCTAATGCACGTCATTCGAGTGAAATGGTCAGAAATTGACTGAATCACCCTGTACTTAACAATCGTTCAGTAAGGGGTCCATAGTGCTGTTTCTATCGATAAAATTGGTAGAGACTTTACAACACAACAAAGGGAGAACAGAGTTT
>JAHWFO010024270.1:828991-909223 GCA_023313115.1 Rhysida immarginata
GGGTGGCAGTTGTCCGGGTGGCAGTTGTCCGGGTGGCAGTTGTCCGGATACCATGAGGTCACCATCTAGTTTCTACGGATTTGAATTCATATCCTTCTGTCGTTCGTAGTGAATATTTTCCGTTTGGCAAAATTTTTATTTATCAAATGATACTGTTTAAATACAGTTCATTTACCATTGCAGAAAAGAAGCCCTACAGTGCAATAGAAACGTCAAATATGGAACGTGTGGATTCAGTTGTCTCCCCTGAAAATCGTCTAATTCACCGAATCGGTCTAGTACCATTGATACCAGCAGAGCAACTCTATTGCCATTTACCGATGAGTGATCTGAATGATCACGCAAAAATGTGTAAACTGTAGAATAGGCTCAGCCAATGGGCCAATAGAGATCAGCATCAAGTTTTCTGGATCTCATTTCGCCAGCAACATCTCAGTGTTCTTCAGCAAACATTCAGTCGTCCGAAAGTGATGATTCTGTTGGCTACGAGTATGCTTTTCGTTCGGCGATACCTACTTCTCGGAATCGCAAACATTTCCCATGTAATTGTGTTTCATATTGCCGAATAGAAAGCAATCATGAGGGTAAGGTCGGTAAGTATGCGGCAAGACCGTCGTTCCAGGTTTCAAAAGGTTTGATTGCACAAGGCAAACTGAGCGCATTTTCGTGGAAATGCTCTATTTTTATCCTGCTCCCAATTCATATTTAATGAAGATAAAGAAACATGACTGTATTTTCAGATCCGACTGCACTTTGAATTGCCGTCGCCATCTAGTTTCTATGGATTTGAATTCTTACTCTTCTGTCGTTTGCAGTAATTATTATCAAAATTTTTCTTTATCAAAAGAAACGATTTAATTACAGTTTATTTACCATTGCAGAAAGAAAACCCAACAGTATATTTTATTGAGTAAATTCTTTCAATCAATGGAAAAATAATTCTTTTATGTTTATTAATTTTTTAAATTAATATTTATTTTTTTAAATTAATTACTTTTTTACATACTCACATAAAATTCCTGTTCCTCCACAGAATCAGGACGCTTTTGACGATTGGATCACGCAGACGACAAAGAATGTTCACATACCGTTTTTTAGTGCCTGCCATTCCGTCGAGAATGAATTCTTTGTGCATCATTCTTCTGGCATCAAAAATACCTGCACACATAATTTTTGCTTTTGTACCTGTCCTAACTGCATTTAAGGAGGACTTTCTTGATGCAGACTGATGCTTCAGTTGTGGATAGTACATGATCCTCATTGAGGTATAGAAAGATGATCAACTTACAGGATCAAGATGAAGAATATGGAGACCCTCCACTTGTCCACAATAGGTTTTATTCTGTCACAGAGAGGATACAAAGTCTTGTTAACATTTTTTGTTGGTGTTTTTTTTAATATTAATTTGGAATGAAGCGGTTTGCGGGAAATAATAGAACAACTCAAAAAGTTTTTTCGTAGCTTATTATTGCCGATAAAGGGAGCCGCTTTACGGTGCTGCAGTCAGTTTTTCAAAAAATGGCGACTGTCAGTGAAAATGTTCATTGCGTGACGTGGTATATCAGAGTAACAGACTTTATTTAGACGCAGCAACACTTCAGAACAACATTTGGTAGGAATCCACTATCCTTTGGGAGTATAAAACGATGGTATTCCATGTTCATGGAGTTCGATTGTTTACATGATGATCAGGGCGGCATAGTATCAGAGCCCGCTCTAGAAGCCGGACAACCCAGACATTTGGGTGTGAATATGGCAAAATATTGATAAATTAAATATCCAACTAATCGAAATTTATATTTGTCGATTATTCTTTCTTTGGCTAAATTTACCATGCAATTTGCATTTCGTATTTACTGCTTTTTGCCTAAAAAATAAAAAATATAAGTAATCTTTAATTCTGAACAAAACAACCATAAAAGAGAACCATGTTTAATTAAATAACAAAAAAGGCTACGTATCTAATTCGCTCACCGCATAAACACGCAGGAGGCTGCGTGAACTTGTTTGAAATAAGTTAGGTTACGTTAGGTCAGAAATAGGAATGTATATCATGCATTGACTTATTTATTACCTCTAATTATAAAAGGGGGGGTTTCGTTACACAATGGCATTACTCTTACTAATACGTCGGTGGAGATAACAAGTGAGTGTTTTTATATAATGTTGAAGCTCTTTGAGTTTATAGAAGAATGTTTGGCAATTTTACTGTTAGTTCAATGGGATTTGTTAATTTTTAAAGGCAAGTACATCCGTAAATACATTGAAGTGCCAAAAGTCATGGGAGCATCGTGCAAATTTTCGGGTGTCGCTTGCATCGCGTAAAACATGTATAAATAGGCAGAGTGGTATCAGTGCTGTCAATTCGACTATTATCAGTCGTCTGAAACGTCTTGTAACGTGATCATAGCTACACGACGAGAATTATCAGAGTTTGAATGTGGAATGATAGTTGGAGCTAGATGCATGGGACATTTCATTTCTTAAGTGGTGCGGGCATTCAACATTCTTCGATCCACCGTCTCAAGGATGTGCAGAGAGTACCTCATTTCAGAGTGTTTCCGACCATGGACAGCGCAGTGGCCGATCACGGCTACTAATTGCTCGTGACCAGCGACATCTGAGCCGAATGGTCCTTCATAACGGACACACGTCAATATATCAATTAAAAGCCACATTCAATGAGGGGCGTACTAGAAACGTGCCTTTGAGGTCAGTGCAGCGAAATTTGGCACTGATGGGATATAGCAGCAGAAGACTGACCTTAGTGCCTTTAAGCATAGCACGCCATCGGATTCGTGAACTTATTCCTTAGACTTTAGATGACTAGAAACACATAGCTTGGTTCGAAGAGTCAGATTCAAGCTGGCGCAAGCTGATATTAGGTTTCGGATATGGCGCAGATCCATGAGGCCATGGATCCAAATTGCCAGGAAGGCACTATGGAAGCTGGTGTGGGGTGCGTTTACATGACAGGTTTGCGTTTCTGATCAAATTGAATGTACAGTTGACTGGGAATCGTTATGTCTAGCTGGTTGATGATCATTTGACGTCTTTCATGGCCTTCATGTATCCTAACAACGATGGGATGTTCCAGGAAGACAATGCGCAATGTCAACGAGCCAACATCATTCAGGATTCGTTGGAGGTGCATTCTGAATAATTCTCTCGAATAAATTGGCCACCCAGAAGGCTAGATATGAAGCCTATCGAACATTTACATTTTAACATTTGGGCTGAAAAGTGTATAATAACAAAAGTTTTCTCCAGCAAATCAAATCTAAAAATTTTAATTTTAACATTTGAAAAACCTAAAACCAAAATTTAACATTAAAAAAAATCATAAAATTTACAACGTAATTAAAAATAAAAGAACATTCTCCCCTCCCTAAGCTACAAGGAATTATTCTTTATGTTGGCTCAATTTCATTCCTTGCAGCTTAGGGAGGGGATAATGTTCTTTTATTTTTAATTTCGTTGTAAATTTTATGATTTTTTTATGTTTACGTATTTTTGTTATTGGGTTTTTCAAATGATAAAATTAAAATTTTTAGATTTGATCTGCTGGAGAAAACTTTGTTATTGCCCATCGAACATAATTGGGATATTATCGAATTATCCATTCGTGCATAAGAGTCGGCATCTGCAACACTCACGGAATTATTGGCGGCTATTGAGACTGCATGGCTAAACATCTCTTAGGAGGTCTTCCGCCGACTGCTCGATCCATGCCATGTCAAGTTGCTGCACTTCGCCCGATAAAAGGGGGTCCTACACGATATTTAATAGGTATCCTATGACTCTTGGCATTTCAGTGTAATTAAGCTGTTTGAGAAAAACAATTTTTTTAAAATTATTATAAATTTATTATTTAATTTAAAGTTTAAAGTTACCTTGCTAAATTTTCTACAATTTTTAAGCGATTGGAATTTATGGAACAGGGCAAAACAATACTTTTTTACCGAGTGGTCTGTTTAAGACGGGGTTACTCGGCGAAAAAGTAACGTGATTTTAAATAACTTTCGTCTTAAATGTCGAATAAAATATACGTCTGGTGCTTGTTAATTGAAGGATGGTTGTTTGTCTCAATAAAACCGCTTCTTTAAATTATTTATTTCTTTATTTTGTCATCGTTTTATGTTATCAAATGAAACTTTCCCTATACATGTTATCATACGTCAACGTTTTAACTTTTTTAGGGAGGGTAAATCTTCATTTTTAAAGTTATTTATACATCTACAGGGTGGTGCAAATAAAAGTAGCCTCGCGTGAATTGCATAGAAACCAACCTACTGCCGTAAGGAATGATTGGGTGTCCCATTATTAGCACAGCAGGTTAATAGCGAGAGACGCACCGTTATGAGTTTTTTTATGCACCAATGTATGACCTTTGCAAGGTTTTCTTGGAACTTTGGAATACCTTTGGTTTTAACATTTATTTATTTGTTTATTTGTTTATTTTTAATGGGGCTTTATTTTTTATTAATTTGTTTTATTTTATTTTCTGGTTGTCTTCTGCAACAACAAACCAAAGTTGAAGTGATTACAGGCGATGCTGAAAGTGAACAATATTCTCCTCTTGACATTTTTGAGCTCTGGTCAATAAGTTGTTAAATACAGAAATCAGTTGAGACCCCACAAAAAGAAATCACAAACTGAGAGGTCTGATGATCTTGGAGGCCACCTTAGACCAACTCCGTCCTGACCTCTACTAACAACTCTCTCAGGTTCAAACACTTCATGAATGCGGTCCAATGTACGACGTGCAGTATGGGCTGTTGCTCCATCTTGTTGAAAGTAGCCGTACGTTAGTTCCTCCTCAGTTAATTAATTGACGAATGGGTTAAAGATAAACATCGTGCTGCGTTTCATGGAAGAAGATTGGACCAAGAATGCGCCGAGCAGAGACTGCACACCATACGCCAACTTTCTGGTCGTACAAAGGAGTTTGATGATATTCGTGAGGATTAGTGGTCGTCCAGTGCCGGGTGTTCTGCGAGTTGACATAGCCAGAGAGATGGAAACAGGCCCCATCAGAAATGAAAAACAGCTGCATGTCCAGTCCATTCATTGTGATTTCTTGAAATAGCCAGTTACAAAACTGAAGACGTTGACGGCAATCCGCTGGTTTCAGTTCATGGACCACGGATATATGGTCGTATCTTCAAATCGTCGTGCAGAATGCGTCCACACGATCTTCTTGAAATTCCGGTCTGCTGAGACAAACGGCGCGTTGCTTTGCTTGGACTCTGTAGCATCATCATTTGGAGATTTTGAACATTTTGTGGATTTCTTACTCGTTTTGGAGTGGTTCTACGCTTGTTTAAAACAGAGCCTGTGTCCTGCCACTTTTTTATTAAAAGTTGCATCGCGCGTTTCGTTGGAATTTTCTCATCTTCATAGTTTTGAGCAAACAAATCACTACACTTCTTCCACGAGTTAGTTTTTGCATAATTCTCAACAATGAAGATTCTGTGCTGCACCGAAAGCACCATTTTTTCAGCTAAGAATCGTTCAAATGATGCGCTTCTCGGTATATACCTGCAGCGCTGATAATGGGACAGCCCAATCATTGCTTACGGCTTAGGTTGGTTTCTCTGCAATTCATGCGAGACTACTTTTATTTGCACCACTCTGTATTTAAGGGGCGGCAATTTGTCTTTTTGTCCGGGGCAAAGTAAATGCTAGAGCGGGGCTGATAGTGTATCGGAAGAAAGAGTTGAGCAAGTGCGGGAAACCTGTCAACGCAGCCCGACAAAATCAGTGCGGACTGCATGACGGATCTTCTTGAAATGCCTTGTTCAATCTTCAAGAAGATCCGTCAAAAATTATATAAGAGAAGGAGTTAATTGATAATTTTTCAATTAAATAAATATATAAATCTCCTTTTTAATATTGTAAAATGGAGATATTACAAATATACAATTATACAATTACAAATATACAATTATTTATATTATATACGAAGGGTGATCAAAAAGCAATGTCGCGTATTTTTTCTCTCTAAAATCGTGACCGGGAAAAAATAAACACATGTACAGTCTAGTGCATAAAGATTTAGACTTAAGTCATAGTTGAGCAAGTGAATAGCACATCCCAAGCGTATACCTGCTACCCTATTTTCATTCAGAAGGGACAGGTCCAGTCTAATCTGCCATGACTCAGTAAAAGTACCTGATTATGCAATCGATCAACATCCGGTAAGCTCAGTTCCTACGGAGCAGGTAAAACTTTTTTTGCACTAGACTGTACATTCGATAGAACAATACAACTTGTATTTTCCACAGAGGCAACGATTCCAGCGGTGGACAAGTTTTTCCACGCCCTATCGAAAAAGTCGTCCGTTTGGGTGTGGAACCAGTTGCGAAGTGTCGATTTTCAACTTGTCGTCCTCACGAAAATGTTGACCGGCCAGTGACTTCTTCAACCAACGGTCCGAAGATATGGTAGCGAGGTCCGGGCTATATGGAGGATGAAGCAGTGTTTCCCAGTTCCATCGCTGCAACAAGTCTGTGACCTGTTTCGCTGTGTGGGGACGTGCGTTGCCGTGGTGCAGCAAGATGTCCTCCATTGCCAAGTCAGGTCTTTTCCTGCGTATGGCTGCTGGAAGATTCCTCAATGTGCCTCTGTAGCGTTCGGAATTGACGGTGGAAGAAACTCAAACAGTATCGGACCACGGCAATCCCAAAAACATGTCAACATGACCTTGCCAGTTGTGGCACAGTTTTGAAGTTTTTCGTTGTGGGTTTTTCGTTGAGTTTTTCGTTGATGAAGTGTGTTTTTCAAACCGCCGATTGCATTTTGGTTTCGGGCGTGAAATGATGGACCCATGATTCATTGCCTATATGGGTCGATCCAAAAAATCCTGACCCTCCTCCTGGTATCGAGTGAGATACAGCAAACAAGCATCGAAACGAGCACCTTAGTGTTCGGCAGTCAACTGTCGTGGCACCCGTCTGCATGACACTTTGCGAAAGCCGAGTTGCTTGTGAACAATGTCGCACGCCATCCCATATGAAATGTACAATGTTGCAGCAATTTCTTTCACGGTAATCCGCCGTTCTCCCGCACCTACGCTTCCACAGCGGCAATGTTGCTCTCAGTCATGGATTCCCGCGGCCGGCCAGAGCCATGTTCGTCTAGCAGGTCCTCTTGTCCTTCTTTAAAAGCCTTGCACCAACGTTGTACTGATTTGAGCTGCACGATATCACCTCCGTACACGACACAATTTCCTTTTGCACAGAGAAAACGCATAGCACTCCGCCGCTCAAAAAGACTGGACGATAAAATGAGAGCCGCTATCTTGTTTGGACTGTCACGTCGCTAGTGCTTTGCGGATGCACACGACACTAACAGGAAACGTTAACAATGAACGAAATTAACTTTTATATATCTGTCACGGAAATCGAATCCAGATTCGTCTTCCGGCGACACTCGTGTTCACTTTCGCTCTCGCATATTCTACCGCTCGAAGGCGGGGGCGGAAGAGCGCAAAGAGTGTCGTCATCGCAATCAATACGTGATGACCAATGAGAGACCTGTTTGCGGAGCGGTTGAGAGGCGGAAAGATTCGAAATCTCGTCGGAGAAGGGGGAGAAGGAAAAGGAACTTTGCTTTGGAAGCGAAAGGTCGAGCAAAGCACGATCCGAGGCTGGACGGAGCGAGCGAGCTATATGCGGTAACGAGTCAACCCAGGCTTGAAACTTTCCACTGCAGAGAAGGCGGAGAAACGACGCCGAATTATGCAGGAGTTCAACCGCCGACAGGAGAGCCTTGCAGCCAAGCTACTCGGGCGGAGAATCCAAAGGAGCGGCGGCCAGACGTGAATGACGCAGCCAGAGATTCGTCCGAAGGCGTCGTAAGACCTCCCTTACGTGTTGGAAGGACCGTTTCTCCTTGTCCAGCTCACTTCGTGAGTATTACTTTGTTAGTGGGGCTTAATGCCCGTTTGATAAGTGCAATCTTCAGCGACTTTTACGACCGAAAACTGAATACCGACATGGTCGTAAGAGGAGAATGGCCTCGCGGCCTAAGTGCTTACCTTCATGAAAATTACGGGTTTTCTTTCGTCCGTGATAACGGTTCGAGTACCCGGGCATACCTGTAATTCTCCCTTATCCTTGTGCTTGAAATATGTGTGTTCTTGCAATTTTTATATTTAGCCAGAGTCTTATTAACGTGCTAATTTGTCTTCTTTCAGTGAATGTGCAAATATGTTAAAGTTACGATTATGAATGGTGGATATGCCTAGTATCACTAATTTAAGACTTTAAAGACAGTGCATAGACTCTTGGTTTGTCATTTTTGTTCCGCTGTGTCAAGCTAAGAACTATTTATTTATTTTTTTCCTGAAACTAAGAAGTTTTCTTGTAATATGGTCTGGTATATAATTGTGTGAATTTATGTGCGTTTTGCTTAGAAAATAAGCCTTTGTTCATTTCAATTTTTCCACTTTAAAACTAATGTGTTCAGCTGTATTTATTTGAGTTTATTGGTGAAGCCAGCCATGCTTCAGCTGTTAGAAATTACCGTGCATAAATATTTGTGTATTGAGCTTTGATAATCATAAGTAAGCTAGTTACGGTTTTCCAGTATTCTTATGATTTAAAATGCTTGCATATTTCATTAATGAAATTATTATTTAATGCTTGAATTTAGAGCTTTAAGTTTATGTAGCATTAAGTGTATTAATTGTTTGCTTTATTGAAGTGACTGAATCCTTTAGCCTAAGAACATTTATTGCTACCATTTATTATTTTATTTTACTTTTATTTATATTTACTCAATAAACATTTGTTACAATAGGAATTTCCTTCCTCTGTCACGTGTTCTTTTAAATTCCACTGCGCCAGCTTATATAGCTCTGCAATTACACGTTACAATATCGCAATTTTCTCATATATGCCGTTATTTTCGAGAAAAAAAATACGCGACATTACTTTTTGATCACCCCTCGTAAGTTAATATAAATAAATAAATAGTCTCCATAAAAGTTCTGATGAAATTTGGACTTGTTGAGGGATAGAAGAAATCTTAATAAAAAGTACAAACCTCTTGTCCACAAAATATTTTTAATAAAGCGTATACGTATAATACATCGTTCTCATTACGCATTTGGATCATGATCCAGACGTCAATCACTATCGAGAGGTGCAATGTGAACGGAACATCGTTCAATCGGATTGTGATTCGTTCGCGCGAATGATGATCCGCTCAACGACGTTCCCGAAACGTCGTTCGCCTCGAATTACGTTCGAGAACGAGGCTCTGGAGCCTCGACCCAGATTTTTGACTATAGCCTCAACTCAGATTATTTCAGCAGCCACAGACATTTTAAAATAGAGGACTCCAACGCATGTGTTGCTTCCCGAAAGAAATTGTCGCTGGCTAGGTGGTGTTGATCAATCACACTAGCGTGCATGCAGTGTGAACACTTCACGACCGTCAATCATGATCCGTCGAATAACGATTGAGCCGAATCATCATTCACGAATCATGATTCGCAGTGTGATCATTATTCAACGCAACACAGGCTATTTATAAGTTAAGCAAAAACGCCGTTAATCCTCACCACCGACCAATCAACGAACGAGTTGACCGGTTACCTATACGATTTTTATTAAGATGTCGTTATCCACGGTAGTATCCTATTGCTCGATAGAAGAAATCACATATCAAGAGTTTTCTCTCGAATTCAGGTTTTTCAGTTTGAATTTTAATTAAAACTAAAATTGAAATTCAAACTGAAAAAAACTGAAGATCAGAGAAAACTCTCGAAAACGTTCTAAATCTTAATTTTGACTTGGTTAATTACACTGGACAGCAAAATTTAAGATTTTTCTTGTGACAAAATGAAAGTGTGTGATTTTTGGTGGTATTTTTTCTGCTGATTACGAATATAATTTTTAAATTTCTCTAGCACGCACAGCTTTCTTGTTTTACAATGAAACATTCTTAAATCATTCAGTGTTTGGGGCCTGGTAAATTTCCTTGCGGCCCCAAAATATGGATAGTTTAACAATGCAGACGCTTCTCTTCACACCCATTACTTTAACATAGAAGTCTCATAGTGCATAACTTGGGAACGTGGCGTGACAGAAAAAATCTAAAAGCAGATTCGGATTCTACATACAAATTACTGCTACTGTAAGAACACTATGTGTTGTCTTAGTCACAAAATGTGTGTTGACTAGTGTTATCATCAAGACATCTACCTTTCAGCCTACATTTCAGAGAGATCTGTTCAACATTTTCTGTCTTCCAACTGTACAGACTTTCTGCCAACAATATTTGTGCCATGTTCAGTATTTATACTGTCTTCTATCTGTATTTCTTCTATCCCTCAACAAGTCCAACTTTCATCGGAACTTGTATTGGTGACTATTTTTGTATTTATATTAATATACAGGGTGATTTACATCGAATGTAAAATACTTAAAGGGGGTATTATAGAGGTTAAGATAAACACAAAACGTCTTATGAACATGGGTCCGAATTTGAACGATAACTGAGATATGAACAGAAATAAAAATGCAAACACCAAGTTCAACAAGTTAATAACTCAGGTTCCGTAAGGCCTAGATTAATGAAATTTGGAGAAATAACAGGGCACATAAGACTGTGTATATCGTTAAAATTTGATTGAATTCCAACGAGAATTTTCCGAGTTACACAGTCAAAATTGTAACAAGTGCTAGTTAGTAGTCACAAGTGAGCACGTGTTATGATGTTGAATGAGTAACTCGGAAACTGCTTGTTAGAATTAGATCAAATTTTAACGGTATACACAGTCTTGTGTACCCTGTTATTTCTCCAAATTTCATTAATCTAGGCCTTACGGAACCTGAGTTATTAACTTGTTGAACTTGGTGTTTGCATTTTTATTTCTGTTCATATCTCAGTTATCGTTCAAATTCGGACCCATGTTCATAGGACGTTTTGTGTTTATCTTAACCTCTATAATACCCCCTTTAAGTATTTTACATTCGATGTAAATCACCCTGTATATCATTTTACAACATTAAAAAGGAGATTTATATATATTTATTTCTATAGCAAGCCTGTTTGCCCATAGATGGCCCTAGCTGTCAATGTAGTTACTGTCAAACAGCGTCGTTGGTGCCTTATTAGCACATTTTCTATATATAGAAATGTGCTTATGTGACCGGTTGTCCAGCTGTCCGGCCATCCGTCCGTCCGTCTGTAGACTCAATTCCCACAATTCATTGTGTTGCAATAGAAAGAGTGCATGCATTGAATTGCTGGAAGACACGAATTATCCTCGCATTCGGAAAAACGCGTGTTGAGAACATACATGGGTTCGGCTCTGCGCGTGCTCTAAACGTTAATGAGATGGTGCGCGTGCAGGATGCACGTGTTTGACGATTATTGAAAGGGCAGTTCGGTCTCTAAATCAAGAGAATTTTTATATTCCTAGGGAGCTTAGTATTTATTACGATAACTTGAAAACGAATTAACTTTTTCAAAGTCTGTTTTCACCAATCCATTAATATGGGACAGAGCACGAACAAGTACGAACGTGAAATAGCCGGAATAAGAACATACTAAAATGGCACGTGCTTTAATGGTACCATTATGATACCCCCTGAAAAACTTCCTATAATCAGATATGGCATGTTGGTTACAATATATCAAACAAATCGTTACAACATGTCATGAACGAATATATAAGAGTAACTAGTGATAGCAGGTATTGGTCTAATGGCACGTGTACGTGCAAGGATGTCTCATGAATGAAAATAAAGCGTAAATAATGTTGGTGTGAAATGTTTAATAGTACGTGTTTTAATGGTACCAAATGGAACTTTCAATGCTAAGATATGGCATGTAATACAGGGTGGTCATAAATTATTAAGCACATTTTGACAGTGAATATTTTATTAACCAAGAAATGTACACACTTCTTGTGAACATCATTGAAAAGTACAACTCAAACAGTTTTTTTCCGTAATATTCCGAAGTAACAGCACTTCCACGTGTGCTCCTGCAGTGACTCGCAGAATATCCATTCGATATTCGATTTCACGCCATGTATTCCGCAGCATTTCAGGTGTCACTGTTGCAATGACGGCCACAATCCTTTCCTTCAATTCATCAAGATCACGCATTTTGCTGGAGTACACGCGGTCCTTTACATATCCCCACAAGAAAAAATCGAGTGGTGTGATGTCAGGAGATCGCGGAGGCCATGAAATCGGCCCCCCACGGCCAATCCAATGACCAGGAAATTGTTCATCCAGGTATCGCCGCACAATCGTTCCCCAGTGTGGCGTTGCACCATCCTGTTGAAAAATAACATGTGGTTGTCGTTGTTCAAGCTGCGGTATAGCATAACATTGCAGCATGTCAAGGTACGTGATGCTATTCACCGACTGCTCTGTGAAGAAGAATGGTCCAATCGCTTCATTGACAGTCAACGCGCACCACACATTGACCTTTGGACTGTTTCTAACATGTTCACGGACTTCAAGAGGGTTCTCTGATCCCCAAATGCGACAGTTGTATCTGTTCACACGCCCGGAAACATGAAATGTTGACTCATCTGAGAAAGCCACTTTATCCAAGAACGTGTTGTCCACATCAATTTTGTGCAGAATGTGCTCCGCGAATGCAAACCGTTGCGGTTTATCGTCGGGCTTTAGTTCCTGAACAATCTGAACTTTGTAGGCATACAATTTCAAACGCTTATGCATCACTTTCATCACCGTAGATCGTGGGACTCGCAATTCCAAGCTGGCGCGCCGAGTTGACTTCGTAGGGCTCCGTTGGAACGCATCTCGCACCTTCTCAATGACTTCCTCACTGACGGTAGGCCTACCAGCACCTTTCTTGTGGGCTACGCTTCCAGTGTCCTTAAACTGCTGATACCACCGCTTTATGGAATCCTTTCCAGGAGCAGGTTGTCCATATTCCCGTTGAACTGCTATCACGGATTTCTGCTCATGAAACCAAAGAACGCACATTGCTTTCTGCTGCACGGTCGCCATTTTCGCGTTTTGTGTTCCTATGCCAAACAGTGCTGCCGCCTGGTGGTGATAGTGACACCTGACAAACTGTTTGAGTTGTACTTTTCAATGATGTTCACAAGAAGTGTGTACATTTCTTGGTTAATAAAATATTCACTGTCAAAATGCGCTCAATAATTTATGACGGGTATATCAAAAAACCCGTAACAACGTGTCATGAGTGTATATAACGAGTAAATAATGATAACGGTTATTGGCTTAGTAGCACGTGCCCTAATGGTGCCATATGATACCCTATGGTACCATTGGAACTTTCAATGCTAAGATATGGCATGTAATATAGCAAACAACTCGTAACAACGTGTCATGCGTGTATATAACGAGAAAATAATGATAGTGGGAATTGGTATTATTGCATGTGCCCTAATGGTACAATATAGTATTGTAGAACTTTCAATGCTAAGGTATCTATTATTACGAGTTGTTAGATCTATTGTTATCCATAGCTTATATGTATCAAGAGCATAATGCTGTTAGGCTTAATGTTATCTAAAACTCACTACTGTTATACATATTGCTATTTAATAGTAGTTAATCGCTTGCTTCAATAGTAGACGATAACGTAGAAACACTTTAGTAATTTAATATGAAAAAATAATAGATGCTTACACACAACCCTTCAGCAATTGAGGCTCACTTCGTTTAACACTATGTGGGAATTCTTACAAATTAAAGAACTTTTATTTTTTTAAACGTATGAGGAATAACTCCCTCTCCATTTACCTTTCAGTTCTTCAAGTTTATTCGTTTAAATTCTCTCTATACATTAGCTTACTCAAATAGTAATTTACAATTTAGTTTTCATATTTATTTTTTTCTCTTAAGTGTTTTAAAATGTTGATTAATTCAATATATCCATGTACGATGCTATAACATGAAAATGTGCTCCTTGTATCCGCTTTGGCGGTAAAATCATTCTAGTTCTTATTCTGATATCCGACAAATATTCTCAACTCATAACAATACAAGTTTCATACAACAGCATAGTTTGTAATAGCCTTGAACACATCGAATTTTGAGCCTGGAAACTATGATTTGCGGACAGCATTGGTTTGGTTTGGTTTGGTTTGTTTGCTGTTATCGTCTTTTTCAACTTGTATGGTCATTTCAGGATGGCGTTATAGGGGCCGCAAATTTTGCCTCGCAAGGGTTCTATAACGTGCAGAAGGCAAACGACTACACGGGATTAACGGCTTTACTTCCCTTCCGAAGGAAGTGCGTGATCTCAGGATTTTGCTGAAAAAATCCTCGTCGTCCTCGGCCGGGGTCGAACCCGCGTCCTCTGGCATCAGAGGCGATCACGCAACCAGTGAGCCACTGAGGCCGACGCGGATAGCATTGATTATCTGCTACCATTTGAAGAAAACTGCTACAGAATCTCATCGAATCCTTGTCGAAGCTTACGGTGAGCATGCTCTTGGTAAAACACAGTGTTTTGACGTGAGAAACGATGCTCTGTGTTTGATGGGATCAGAAGGGTGTGATATATTATGAGATGCTGAAACCTAGTGAAACCGTAAATACTGAACGCTACCGACAACAAAAGATCGATTTGAATCAAGCTTTGAAAAACGACCAGAATATCAACAAGAATGATTTTACCGCCAAAGCGGATGAAGGGAGCACATTTTCGTATTATTGCATCGTCCATGGATATATAGAGTTAACTAACATTTTAAAACACTTTAGAGACAATAAATAAATATGAAAACTAAATTGTAAATTACTATTTAACTAAGTTTTTTTCACATAATCTCCAAGCCGACTGGACGATCCCAGCGGTGGACAAGTTTTTCCACGCCCTGTCGAAAAAAGTCGTCCAGTTGGGTGTGGAACCAGTTGCGAACTGTCGATTTCACCTTGTCGTCCTCACGAAAATGTTGACCAGCCAGTGACTTCTTCAACCAACGGTCCGAAGATATGGTAGTCACTGAGAGAGAGGTCCGGGTTGTATGGAGGATGAAGCAGTGTTTCCCAGTTCCATCGCTGCAACAAGTCAGTGACTCGTTTCGCTGTGTGGGGACGTGCGTTGCCGTGGTGCAGCACGATGCACTCCATTGCCAAGTCAGGTCTTTTCCTGCGTATGGCCGCTCGAAGATTCCTCAATGTGCTTCTGTAGCGTTCGGAATTGACGGTAGAAGAAACTTTTTTAAGTTCGGTTTCGTATGTTTCTCATTTAAAAAGGAAGGTGATCGACTGCGTGGTTCAGTCTTTATAGCCAAACTGATCATTACGTTGGTAAGTATGGTTTCAGTCTCGTGCAGATTGGTTATAGAATCTGTTTAATGTCAAAGATGATATATGAAATATGTGTAGTCATTGCACTACCCATTTATTCCTATACATTTACGGGTATCGCCGCAGATGACAAAAAAAAAGTTTATGGTGCCGTGGGCATAGCCTCAAATGAAAAAAAATGACATTATTGTGTACAAAAGGCATAGAAAACACTAAAAAAAACTCTGGTGATGTGCCATGCATCTACTGTAATGAACTTTACTCATGTTCGCGATCACGGGAATGCTGGATTCAATGTCAGAAATTCAATTTAAAGAAATTTAAATCACAAATGCTGGATTTGTCAACTGGAGCCACGAAGAATGTGCTGGGGTTGACAAATATTCTGTTCAATTTATCTGTGATGTTTGTACTAAATAGTTCATTAAACATATCAGTTGCATTTTATTAAAGCACCCCTTATTTTTCAATAATGTTCTTTAAACTGACTGTTTCGCTTGTTGGAAGACATAAGGACAAAATGACATACACTATGTCATAATGCCCTAGCGTTAAGGGTAAAATGACACATAACATGAATTTCTTTTTAAATTTTTGGGGGCCTAATTAAAAGCTGAATACTTGATAATTTTTTATTAATAGGAATAGTGGTAGCCAAGATGTCGATTATTTTTAATTGCTTAAAAACCAATAAATTTTCAATTAAAAAAATTCCTTAGCTATGTCATTTTGGGCTAGTTCCCCCTAAAATTAATAATAACTTTATTGTAAGAAAAAAAAATTATTAATTTTTACAGTTTGAAATTCATACATTGCGTTGTGTTCAGGACTCAACAATTTACTATTTATTTAATCAACGAATAGAATAGTAAGTGTGATTACTTGGGTAGTTTTCTAGCGCATCCGCAAGATGTCACTGCGTGCGTTTTCGACCAGCGAGGCGCAGGTTTTAGTATTCGCTTACAAGGAAAAGGATGAAACGTTACAGTAGTTTTAAAAATTAATTTTCTAACACGAGTTCTTTTTTTATTCTTATTGTTTATTTACTGTTTCTTAAAGGTAAACTCCACGGAAAAAATTCGAAAAGTTTATTTTTTTTGCATCCAGGGTAATATATCATTCAAAAGTTTTCGATTTATCCTAATATTTTATTAAGAAAAACGCCTTGATAGATTGAACAATTCAAAAATTGGCCCTCTCGTCCCCTCAGGAGAACCAGCGGAACAAGCAGTCATTTCTAGCTTAGTTTCGATTCTAGCGTAGTTTCAATTCTACATAACGCAAGAGTTTGCTTGCCATTTTACTATCAAAATGCCTTTAACTTGTTCACTCTTTGGATGTGTAAATAAGAAATCCGATAGAAACTTCACGTTTCATAAATTTCTACAATCAGAATCGATTAAGAAGCAGCGGATTACCTTTAGCCAGCGAAGAATTTGTATCCAAATGCGAACAGAATCGTGTGATCAGTTCATTTCGAAGCGTCTTGATTTTTCTATAATCCTGCAGTTTTAAATTCATTGAAAATTAAAACGAAATTCATTGAAACTCGAATCTGTTCCAACTCTAAAAGGGCATAGTTCTAGTGATCTTCACAACAGCCGCGATAGTCGGACATTTGCTAACCAGCGAAGGAATAAAGCAGGCCTATCTGCTGTCATAAGGTACGTGCACGAGTAAATATAACGAGTAAATTTTTTAAAACACGAGTAAAAATTAGTGATGTCCGTTGGATCCGGATCCGGATCCGGATTTCGGATCTCGGATCTCGGATCTCGGATATCGGATCTCGGATCTCGGATCTCGGATCCGGATTTCGGATCTCGGTTATCGGATCCGGATTTCGGATCCTTTCGCTGGATGCGTATTAAGACTAATTAGGACTTAAGAGGACTAGGCTATCACTTAATAAAAGCATTTATAAACTGCTTTCAGAAAAAGTTGCATATACACAATTTCCTGATATAGGATCCGAATTTCGGATCTCGGATCCAAGATCCGGATCTCAGATCTCGGACCCAAGATCCGGATCTCAGATCTCGGATCCAAGATCCGGATCTCGGATTTCTGACCAAGATCCGGATCTCGGATCTCGGACCTAGGTCCGAAAAAAAGATCCGGATATCCGGATCTTGAATTATCCGGATCTTGACATCACTAGTAAAAATACTGTTTTAAATGTCACAAACGATATGCAAATTACATTATTTACAATTATTGATTTAAGGAGTAAATAATTAGTTTAAATTTAAAATTAATTTAGTCTCCTTATAATGGCGAAAAATCGTGAAATAATAAAAACAAAATTAAAATTAAAGTCACCAATCTTGAAAAAACTTGGGAGATGAAAGAAAACTCAAGGATGTAGTCTATTGAAGATGGTAGAAATAAAACCAGTCTATTGAGGATGTAGATGAAGTTCTTGTGTAGATGATGTTGATAGGGGAAAACGATGATCTTGAAGTACAGATGAAATTTTGAAGGGTTGATCCAAATTTTTGGGATAAATTTCAAATAAAAACGTTTTCGAGAATTTTTTTCTCATCATCAGTTGATTAAATATTTGAATGTTGTAAACAGTTTAAATAAGAATGTAACAATTGATATAAAGGTGATGAAGCTAAGTTGATTGTAATTGTTGGTTATGATTGTTGGCTATTGTATATTAGGGTGATTGTTGTTAAAAAGTAGTGTCCATTTATTGTTTATTTCTATTGATGGTTTGGCTAAATTTTTGTTATTTGTAATGATATTTATTGTTTCTTTAATTAATCTTTTTTTATAATTTTCTTCTTTTCCAATGATTTTTGTGTTATTCCAATCTGGTGTGTGGTTTTCTTTGATACAATGATTTACTAAATGGTTGTTTTTGTCTTTGTGGCGTAGTGCTCTTTCATGTTCTTTTAATCTTATTTCTAATTGTCGTTTAGTTTGACCTGTGTAGATATGTTCACAATTTTTACATGAACTTCATCTACATCCTCAATAGACTGGTTTTATTTCTACCATCTTCAATAGACTACATCCTTGAGTTTTCTTTCATCTCCCAAGTTTTTTCAAGATTGGTGACTTTAATTTTAATTTTGTTTTTATTATTTCACGATTTTTCCCCATTATAAGGAGACTAAATTCATTTTAAATTTAAATACATTATTTACACATTATAACAAGCTCGTCACTTATAAATAGTGAAACAATAAAATATACGACAGAAACTGAACACGAAACGTGAAATTCCCATTTGCAGCCAGCAAAAAAAACGCCACGAAGTTGGTCGAAATCGACAGCAGCGCTGTTATTTCGCACATCCGCCGCTCGCCTGATTTTTTGCATTGCTTAATACGAGAGTAATTACACTTATTTATTCTATTCGCTATGTTGCTAGTAAAAAAAAAACAAGTTTATAAAAAAGTAGTAAAACAAATGTTGACTATGATCTTTTAAGACACGTTGTCATGGGTGTAGACTTAAGTCGGAGCGAATTCCACGAGTGGTTTTCATCACTTAGTTTATGTCACTCACCATAAGATATGAATAATGTCCAATTTATTAGAATAGCCATATCTGGAGTTGTAAGCAGTACCCCCGATATGCATATGTGGCTCCAGAAATATATTGTCTTCTTAAACATCTTCAGCAGACTATGTCCAAAGCATCGAAGTCAAATACTGTTACAAGAAGATATTAACTATAATTTCATCAAAGTTCAAGACTGCAGCATTATTAGTTCAAAGACCATATCCATACTCATCGTTTGTTGAGGTCTTCTCTCCATGGCATCAACTGGTATAATAATAATTTTGCCACAAAAGCTAACATATTTATATGTAATTATAAGGAATGATTGCACACATACAAAGAAAAGCTGCTACATCAATGTAATCACATATTTTTGTTGTAGTCAAACATTTTAACAATGCTATAACCTTTTAAAATAAAATTTAATATTGACATTAGCAAAATTAAAAAAAAAATTATTACAAATCGTTGACAAATATGCCACACACAAAGTGATGCTTTCTCTCTCTCGAAAATATCTAAATGATTACAAATAGGCTTCGAGAATATTACACTTCGGCCATCGAAAATTAAAATGGCGAATGAGTTTTCTTAAAGATTCTCTGCTTCATTTAAAAATTTTGATGCTTTCAAACATTCATACAAACCTGATGCTGTAAAAATTGGTGAATTGTTCGCCGAATTACACACTTGTTGAAATCAGCGGGCTCAGTTAAAAAAAGATGCGCGTTGGCGCTTTGGAATACTTAAGGATAACTCGCTATTTTCAGTGTCGATTTTCCGCTAGCAGCATCTACACGATTCTGAACTTGATTTAGTGGAACATGAAGTGAACCTTTTCTTTCTCTTCCAATGATTTCTTCATATTTACAATTATTTCTTTCGAAGTATCCTGGTAAATTTTGCATTGAGACATGGCGACTAAAGAATAATTTCTAAAGCTGACATGTGGAGGATAAGTTTTTGCGTGATTGGCTTTTTAAGCCACCTGATGGTGGCTAACTTCGACTGGAAACGACCTTGAATGCTATTCTGAAATTCCTGCTCAGAGCAACTGTTAGCTAAAGAATGGTGAATGACATTCATATGATGTGAATGAATAAGCAAGTCGAGAAAAGTAATTTGATCTCTTGTGCGTGGAACCGTAAACAAAGGGTTGTTAGGGATCTATCGTAACAATTCACAGAGGGCCAGAAAAAAGTGGAACACCCCTTTCGCCATCATCGAGTGTGTTCAGTCTGGTAGCCATGCATCGCTAATATTGCCCTGCATCTCAGTTTTCACTGCAGGAGGCTGGAACGCCGAACCAACATCAATTCGTCACCACTCCTGTTGACCCGCTGTTTGCGGTCGTGTCTTTCCGAGAGCCCGTTTAAGTAGTCCAAAGCCCCAAAAATCCATCGGCGACTTGACGGGTATGTCGCTGAATGGAATGGAGCGGGTTCCTGTATTTTCTTCTATGCGTACCAGGAACAAGCGAGTTGACGCGATGGTGTGACTCGACGCCTTGTATTGGTGCAGCCATACCTTGTCCGTACAAACTGGGATATCACGAGTAAATACGGGGTTTAGAACGTTAGATGATAGAATATGGCGTTGACTTTGCCCTTTGACTCAACTCTGTGTAAAGTTTACTTACCGTTGCAAGTGTGTCACGCCTCGATCATGAAACCCTTTGAAAATGTTTCCTTGCATTCACGGTACCATTTTCTGAAGTCCTTAGAACACTTTGGGCGGAAAAAAATGGCTCGTTTCTTGGTGCAGTCGCTTGAATAAACGTGCGCCTCATCTTGTGTAATCACGTATTTCCACTTTTCATTCGCCAGGTATCGTTCACACAGTCTACGACAGTTGGTCCGTCGCTCTTGAATATGACACGGCAACAACTTCAGAGCGTGGCTCTTGTGTCGTTTCTCCGGTTGTAAAAAAACGGATGATAATTGTGTTTACCGTGTACACAGAGGCCTTGGTGGATTACACCCTAATACAAGAGCCCGAACTTTCCGGAGACGTTCAGGAGTACGGCTAGTAGATGGTCTCGTAATGGCCTGTTTTTTTTACCCTTAGGAATGGCGCCGCTTCTGGTTTTATCTATGTTATTTAGTACGATTGTATCCCGTTCTTGGAAACTATTAAGCATCGTTTCGTGCATGCTTTCATAATTTCGGAATAGCTGAATTTGACATCGGAAAGGGTTGTTATGTTATCATCCCTATAGCTGTCAAGTTTCGTTTGGCATAATTCGCTGTTCGAATACTAATTATTTTATATCTGCCCTAACAATACTTCACGTGATAGCTCACGTAAAATGAACGCGCGCGCCACATTTAAATAGGCTAACTGTTACCATAGATCCCTAACAACTCTCTGTAATAATGTCTAGGGATCGCTATGATGGTGAAGCCCGCGGTTATCATTTAGCCAAAGGGCATCCTTTATTGGAATCTTTATTTGATCTGCGTTGTCAACGTCGATATAGTTCTTGTCTTTATGGAGTTTTAATAAAATGTCAATCTAATTGCTTCATATACTTTATTAAAGAAGAAAAAGCAATATAGGTGAATCGAACCGAGCTAAAATAATAAAGCGCTCATATTTGCTCTTAAGAATATATATATTTATTACTAGGTATACATACTTTAAGTGTTTTCAATGCAATTTAGCAATACTAATACTTAAAGATGGGATGTTCCACTTCATGCCGCTTTAAACAATAAGGTTTAAAATGTTTAAATGATTCTAATCAATATTTAAAATTGAATTTTGCTTATTACAGTTGAAGTACGAATGAAATTATGACATGCTGTTGATCTTCTACTATATTTTGATGATAATGAAGCAGATTCTCTAAATTATTAATTTATTATAAGTTAGATGATAGCTTAACTCAAATAAAAACAGATTAAGGTCAACCAGGTTACTTCCAACAAGAATAAAGATGGCTTTATTCGCTTTCTTAATGTACTCAAACGCTCTTTGTAGATAGAAACGGTAATAACTTACATGTAAGAGCGAGAATGTTTGATTGTAATGTTCAGAAAATTGTAAAATAAAGTGATGACAAAAATAAATATGTAAACACTTCCTCAAAGAGTTGCATTATCTTAATGTGAATAAACATTCATAGAATTTATAACCAAAATCATATTCATTGCACTATTCCACAAAGAAAATGCAAATTTTAGGAAAGGTTACGCAAATTTTTGAAGTTTAAGATCAATGACGCCATAGGAAAATGCTATAAAAGCTAGAAAGGTAGTCTGCTAATGGTGTAAGTTTTAAGAGATTTTCAAAAACACAAAAAATGGTTGGTTTGTTTATTATTCTTGCGCACATAATAGCGCTTAAGAAATGAAAATGCTTCTATGACGCCGTCAACGGCAGCTTTGTCAGACAGATAACTTTACTCGAAGTTTAATTATAAGGCTATGCACTGCCGGTTTGTCTTAACGTCGTTTTGCGGCAGAAACTGGACGGGAAGCAAAAATCGTTCGTTGAATTTGGAGACTGTGGTCTGAAGCATGAAATGTGAATCGTCGTAGGGAACTGGAGCAGGAAGATAAACATCACAAAACACACATTGACAATCCACAACTAACTACATATGAGAGTGCAAAGGGATGTTCCAATATTAACATAGGCAGTTCCTCTTGAATTATCAGCGTAAGGTTTTTGTGCTTGCAACCTTGCGATTTTCGCGAATAATCCCTGGTATATGACATCGAGTTGCTACAGTGACTTGCGCAATTTCCAGAACTCCGTTGTATAGAACACTTATGAGATCAGCCGGATTTTAGATGTCCGCAAACACGCTTTCACTACCTTTCAATTCGATAAGATAGGTGATACACATGTCTTGGCGTAGAATCAGTTTTAAAATTGTATTAGATCAATCGAAAGAGGAATATACATATAAACAGAAATTAATACAATTCAAGAAGTTGGCTAGAAGTTCCGCTACATCATATACGGTGCACAATTGCCCGGGCTCGTGATGTGCACACTGAACAGAATCGATCGTAGAGGGGCGTATTAGAGATGAGGAAAAATGGCTATTCTTATCTGCCTCAAGAAAAGACAGTTCCAATCTGCGATCTAGGTAACTGCTCTAACTAGGCCAAAGGACATGTACACGGTCATCCAAAAATGAGGAAAAACTTTAAAACTCAATAACACGAATGCAGATAAAAAAAAAATTCTGTTTGCACAGAATCGATTGAAATGAAGTTGGTTTTTGACCAACAGATGGCGTTGTCAGGTTATGCACATTTTCAGACGGTAAGATGCCGGATTAACTATCGGCTTACAAATGTTCAATGTGCCGTCCGTCATTCAGCAACGCAGCCGTCAGACGAGAAAGAAGTTGAGAGCGCAATAATACACATACACATCTCTTTAACAATGGAGTCTTTGTATGGCTATGTGTGCTCAAATTTTTTTGTTTTCTCGTTTTATTTTAAACGAAACAAAATTTAGTATTTTTTTTATTTTGCAAGCATCAATAGTAACTTTAGAGAGTAACATATGTCTGTTTGATGTGAATCTGTGAGGTACATGTTCGTGTACAATACCGTTCACGAAATATTCCACACCTCACTTGCACGGAGCGAATGATCAATTAACTCTTCCTGTAATATTTCTCTAATAGCTAAAGCTCTGATGTTTCTAGAAAACAGATTAATCTATTTTTGAGATAGGGAGGAAGGTGCTACTACGAAAAGTCGGAGCTACGAAAACTTTCTTCAATGAGGTTGCATCATAAAATTAATTTCGAAATTAATACACCTTGAAATAGATTGTATAAATAACAGTAAGTTAAAAAAATCATTTGGAAAATGATAGTTTTAAATCCGCATGCCGATTAAAGGAGCGACATTGTCACTCATTTTAACTAAGAGGTGTTTGTATGTATGCTATCGCCTTGCTTTGGACAATTTGAAACTCTCTACTAGCTTATGATTTAAATTTCTTACAGTTTTCTATGAAACGAAAAAAAGTGAATACGCTATATAAAACTTGACTTTAAAATCGTTATCCTTTCGCTTGGATACAGAAGCTATTGTTTTCCAAATCTTATACAATTGAACAAGTTATAGGAGTGAGCAATCAATCAACATTTCCGATTGCGCAATATTGAGGTGGGGAATATTTCATGATCGGTATAGTACTTTCCTTGTAAGAGGGCCTTCTCGATTAATGACAGCATTTCTATGCTACAATTTCATTATGGTGAGACGGAGCAGCTATCACTATCTGCTTCCGAAATAGCATTTACAGCAATGCTGCTCTCTTTATAGGCGCATTCTCCATCGCGCACGATATGCACAATATGCATGCTGTGGGCGCACTAGATGTTCCGCGTTACTTTGTGCATTTCGTGCACGCTGTTCTTCATTGCCAGTGCGTTTAGTTATCGTGCGTTTGGTGCGTTTCGAAACACACTAGCCAAAGGCTGCGGTTACTCAGTGTATTGAAGATGGCGGAGGAGCAATAAGGAAACCGAAACACAACTATTAAATTTGAAACAGTGAATGTAGACGGAGTAACTGCAGAGAAGCTTATTCAGGTTATTCGATTTCCTCCATAACACTTTCAATCAAATCATCGTCAGTGCTACTTTCGTCGACAGCATTTATAACATGCTTATTTACAACTGTTTGCATGGTATTAAGCATTGATATGGTATCGAAACTTTTCTATAACGGTTAGTCATTTGCAAAAATCGCGGGTTTATCATTAACGCTCTATTCTTCTTGGGGCTACCTAAACTCCATGATTCACACTGATCATGTGACTCACTCTCACAATCATCGATCTATATATACTAACGGTTAGTATATATAGATCGATGATGTGCACAAACTGATATCTGTAGTTGGACAACGCCATCTGTTGGTCAAAATCCGAACTATTCTAGCATTACTTTTTTTTTCCAATTCGACTTCATTTCAATCATTTCTGTGCAAACAGATTTTTTTATCTTCATTCTTGTGCGAATTATTAAGTTTTAAAGGTTTTCCTGACCTTTTGGTTCATCCTGGAGAAAGCATAATGCTTCCTTGTACACAGTAGCTCAATTAGCGCGATTAGCCGAAGGTTTCTGGTTCAGGTCCAGGCTGTGGAATTTTCTTTTCTGTTTTCATCAAAAAAATAGAATGATTCTAGTTTTATTTTAATAATAACGATGAGAATTTTTTAAGAAATACAGGAGTGATAATTGCATGTTGTTAGCCCCAGCAACTATAATTAAAATTTACCTTTATAATTTATATTTCTAAATGTTAAATTTTTTTTAAATTGTTACGCAGCTTAATTCGTTTGTGAAGTTCCATCGCGGCTTTGGAGTGTGATATGAAGAATTTTCATATTAGAGAATGAAACTTCAATAACAAAAACTATTATATGTTTTCTTTTAAATTCTGTTGTGTTAGCTAAATAGAGTTCAAAGTATACTTGTAGTGGTTATTTGTTTTGAAGGCGATTTTTCCGTCGATATTACAGTAAGCGTTGACCATCCGGTTTATTTCAGGCCCTGTATAAAGGCAAGCAAAGGCGACGAACTGACTTTTTTTCGGGTTTATTTTCCGTGTAGACTGTTCGTTTAGTTTGGCGAAAATAGACGCACCAATATGGCGAGGAAAACTGTACATCTTTTCTATTATTTTCGGTAATCGGATATGTGAGGTTACTGCGGAAGTGGAATTTCAAAACAGCAGTTTTCTGAGAGGTTGGATGGTTAGAAGTATAGTCTATGACGTTTAAAGTTGTTGTGGGCTTCCGGAAGATGTTGTATAGTCGAATTTCATGTAGGTTTTTGCTTCCACCAGAAATCGAATACACTAAAGGAGAAGAAAAGGAGGATCTAAGGATAATGAAAAACCTGAATAACGTATTGCATTTATTTGTCCCGTCTTCTTTGTTTCGTTTTGCATTGAGATGCTAGCATTAGGAAAAGTGCTGCGATGCGATGCAACTACGAAACTAATAAATAGAAGAATTTTGAGGTTCATTTATTAAAAGGTAGCACCATAACGGATCTATAAAAATGTCATTATTTTTATAAAATTGGCAAATGAGACTTATTTTATTCCATAACAACAAAATAAGATTGATAGTTGATTATTACTTTAATAATTAAAGAAGTCATTTAATACAATTACTTTTAGCGCTGTATTCAAACAATCTCAATGTTGTATATTTTAATTGTATTCTTGCTATTTTTAAGTTTAGAAAATGTTTAATATAATTGGTTAAATAATATAATAACATTCGCGTTCCAGAATCAGCATCATACATAGTTTTAAACTCAATTTTCTGCTCATTTAATTCTAAAATTCTTTTCCTTGTTCTATAAGATTTATTAAAGTTTCATTCAAGAACGAATAGCTAAATAACGAGGTCTAATTATCTTTCATATTAAAGGTCATGAAATTACGTTGAAAGGTTGAAAAGGAAAATCACTTTAAGAATCCACAAAATTAATTACGAATATGGACATGTTGAGCAACTCATCAGAGGGAAATAATTTGTTCTAGAAAATTCCATGGGGAATTAATTTAAACGCTTTCCTTGTAGCGGGTCTCCGATAGTTTCCCTTGTTGAAAGCAGTTCTCATATTTTTATATACATTTGAAATTTGAACTGCACATTTGGAATAATTTATCGATTTCGGCTTTCATTTTCGCATTTATGCTCTTTTACTGAAGCCATTAGACCTTTTCCTTTCGTCGTCTGTTCCGTTTGTGGGGCGATGGCAGCGTTTGGTTGGCCGCTCAGCCGCGACAAGCTGTCTCCGATCGTTTGTGGCGACACTCGTCTCAAATTGTCACATAGTGAGCGCACCGACGAGATAAATTGATCGCTAGACGAACGAGTTGGGGACCTCCAACGCCTTCGTTTTGATTTGATTCGTACTCTGAAGTTTGACTTGGCTGAGGTTTTCAATTGCGAAGGGCAAGGTTATTGCTAACTGAACTGGTAAAACTCAATTTATTTTTAAAGACGTAATCTATAATATATTAAACTAGAAAGAAACCTTTTACTCTTTTCTTCTTTAATGGTTGGCTACATTTTTCTTTCCTAAGTTTTTTTTTAAATTTTTTGTTATATATACAAGTATTTGATTTATTTTTACGGATTTTGAAAAACGTATAACAATAATTTAGAAGAAGTTGATGGAGGCCTTGCAGTACATAGCGGGAAAGAAATCACACCGAATTCCGACCGGTTTCGCGTTTATTCCTGGCTTTATCAAGGATGTACTGCAAGGCCTCCATCAACTTCATCAAGAAGGACAGTACGGAGGACACATCATTTCATAACGTCAATAATTTAGAAGATAAATTTACACAATAAAACGGTTACAACTTACATTAAATTTAAATAGATAATGCTGAACTCCAATACCTTGAAAAATTAAAATGATAAAGCTGGTGAACGATAACATGGATGATAGGCTTTATCTCAACAGAACTGCTACTTCTCACATAAATATTTAGCGTCTTTATGCAATCTCAATTCAGTCGTAAAGTTATTACTAAAGAAATTTGCCATAGGATATATTTCATTGAAAAAAGTGACTGTCGTATTCTATCCAAAGATATACATGCATATTTTTGCCTAAATCTAACTCCAATATGCTTGACAAACTCTTAATATGTTCTAATCACCGTCTACAGAAAGTTCGCTGAAGTGACTAAATACAGTCTGCTTCTCTTTCCCACATAGAGGAAGAATTAAACTCATTAATGCTTAACCATAAAGAGGAGTGTTTCTTTCTGATGAATGAATTGGTGCCTATGTCGAATTAACAATGGGCTAAGTTATGGGTTAATTTTTTTAGCAAATCACAAATGGATATAGAAATGAAACAAATAAGAATACTGATTTGAAAGCTACTTTTATATCTCCGTATAATTTTCATGTATATTGATGCACTTGTCCCATCGTTTTACAAGCCCCTCAAAAGCAGCAACATAAAATTCTTTGGGCTGCTGTCTGAACAAGGCGGTGAATTCCCTTTGTACAGCTTCATCGCTGGAAAAGTGATGCTCGCAGTCTTCTTGGATCACTACGCCATATTGCTTACCAAATGCCGACTCCTACTTAACATCCTCATGAAACTTCGTAATGTCATTGGACGGATGCGACCAGAATTCCTCATCAAAGGCGTGTTCATATCCAACTATAAATAAAGGAGAACATGTGAGTTCGTCACAGAAACAGTTTTGCATTGTTGTTGCACGTTTAAGCCTTGTTGGCGCTCACTTAAAGCACACGCCGAAACTAAAAAGTCACCTGACCACTGTTTCTAAGCAACAATTTTTACATCAGTCAATCACAAAATTATAAATGAAGGAGAATTCATCAAACGAAACAATTTGAATGAATTGAATTTGATAAAACTAATTACCACGCAAACAGCGCGTGGGCCCCGTTCATTGCATGATAACGCGCGTCCTCATATTGCCAACAAGCCAACTGAGATGATACGAAATTCAAGCTCCAAGCATGAATTTTGAGGAGTTTGTAAAACGATGGGACAAATGCCTCAGGTACAGGGAGATTATGTGGAGAAATAAAAGTAGTTTTCAAATCAGTACTCTTATTTATTTCATTTCTATATCAATTTGTGGCTTGCCGGCCAGCTGGCGGAGAGGGCTAGGGCGTAGGCTTTCTAGTTCTCGAGTCCGCCTGGCCGTGGGTTCGAATCCCGCCGTGGGCATGGATGTTTGTGTTTGTCCCGGGCTGCGTACAGATATAACTTGTGTAAAAGGCGCAAAATGACCTAAATAGTCGACGCCTAAATTTCTAGAACCCCCCCCCCCATTTGTGACTTACTTACAGACTCTACCTCGAGTGTTGGAATTTGTATTTCAATGTAACAGAACTGCTTAAGTCCCATTTATTGAACCTTCCCTTCTCATTAACGAAATATTTTTGTTCTAAATATTTCCTCTACTGGCCAAACCAAGAACGGCAAAATAATTATCTTAAGATGAAAGCAAGGTTGTATAAAGATCCCCCTTAAGACCTCCAGAAATCATTTTGTAGAAGTACTCTTAAAAAGTGCAATCTAAATAATATTTTCACTCAAGAACAATTGTTTTAATAAATGTTCTTATAAGAAGCAGAGTAAAACCGCGCGTTTTCGGAAAAAAATTCTTACGGCTATTTGATCGGTGGAGATTCTCCCGCGTGGCGTCAGTCCTTTCTTAAGCTGTCGGTCGGGATAAAATCGTTCCCGGAAAAATAAAAGAGGAATTTCATTTTTGCTGTATTGAATTATTTTCTTGCTATGCATCTCATCCTTAACATACCTCCGCAGGAAAAAAATCGAGGCGGAGGGATTATTTTGGGTGAGCGTTTCTGTTTTCATTGTTGCAAACTGCGTAGAAGTAGCTTTTCTAGTTGTAATATTATGAACATTTTTAGGGTACCAATAATTATGTTCACCCTGTATAGCTGGTGCATCATATAAGAAATAACGTAGTATATTTGTAAAATCAAGGCCGTGAGAATATATCTCGAATTCTAGGTAGCCATAAATCAAGTATCTAGAAGAAATCGAGATGTATTCCCCACGACCTTGATCTTTTACGTTATTTGTTTATCACTCTCAATTTATTTCTATAAATTGACAGTGATATCGGTTTTAGTTAATATATTTAATTCTAAATAATTCAGAGGCCCCGCATTCATGTTGACTATACACACACACATGCCAAAAGTCATGGGATAGCAGTGGACTATTTTTCAAGTGGCAGTAGCATCATGTGCAAACAGTATAAATATGCAAATCGGTGTCAGTAGGTTTAGTTACACTGTCATGCAAAAGTCAAGGGGTGAGGTGTTCAGTGTGACAATGGCTACACGACGAGAGCTATCCGAGTTCGAACGTGGCCTGGTATGTGGAGCACAACGGTCCACAGTTCCGAGAGTACCAACTTGACGGCATTACCTCCCACCATGGACAACGCAGTGGTCAACCACAACTTGTCAATGAACGGGACCAACGGCATCTGAGTAGGATGGTCACTGCTAATAGGCAACTGACACAATTAGCCAGATGACATCAGATTTTAACCAGCGTGATACTAGAGCTGTATCGAAGCGAACTGTGCAACGAAATCTGGTGTCCATGGGATATGGAAGCAGAAGACCCACGTGGGTGCCCTTACTAATAACAAGACATCATCAGCAACGTCTCTCCTGGGCCCATGAACACATCGACTGGACACTTGAACAACTAGAAACGTGACCTAGTCTAGTGAGTCTCGATTCCAGCTGATACGAGCTGATGGTAGGACTCCTGTGTGGCGCAGACCCCATGAAGGCCATGGACCCAAGTTGTCAAGCATGCACTGTGCAGGCTGGTGGTGGCTCCGTAATGGGCAATTGTGGGAAGCTCTCTAGTCGGAATGGTTGGCATTGTCTTCAGATGTCTTCCACCGACTTGTGGAATCAATGCCACGTCGCACTGTGGCGCTTCGCCGGTTTAGAGAAAGTCCTACACTTTATTAAGTGCTATCCCATGACTTTTGGCATGTGAGTGTACGTCCACATGGTGAATATCTTCGAGCATAAAAATAGAATGTTCAGTTTTTATGCTCGAAGGTGAGTATCAAAAAAAAGATTACACTTTTAAACTTCTTCTGAAGATAAAATACTTGTGATAGAGGGCTGTACACAAATACACTATATGATCACAAATATCCGGACACATGCACGTTTGCGCTCTTGCCACGATTTCATGGAAATCAATAGAGCGTTGCACATCCCTTTGCCCGAATCACAGCTTCCACCCTTCGGGGAAGACTTTCCACCAAATGTTGGTAGGTACTTTCCGGAATGTTCCTCCATTCCTCCCGAAAAGCGAGAATCAGTTCAGGTACAGAAGTTGGCCGATGTGATCTGGCCCGCAAGCGTCTTTCCAATTCATCCCACAGACTCTCTATAGGATTGAGGTCGGGACTTTGTGCCGGCCAACCCATTTCTTCGACCCCTGAGTCCGCAAACCACTGCTGTACACGCCTCGCTTTGTGGCACGGAGCATTGTCGTGTTGGTAGAGAAATGGCCCGTTTCCAAAAAATTGCCACAACGTTGGAAGTGCACAGTTGTCCAAAACATTCAGATAACGGTCGGAGTTCATGATTCCTTGCACAGGAACGAGCTGGCCCAGTCCGTACCATGAAAAAAGCCCCACACCATGACTCCTCCTCCTCCGAACTTGACTGTGGGCTCTGTGCACTCAGGTAAGAAGCGTTCTCCAGGTATGCGCCAAACCCAAACTCGTCCATCGGATTGCCGGAGTGTGTAACGAAATTCGTCTGTCCACATTACACGTTTCCATTGGTCCATTGTCCAGTTTCTGTGGGCTTTGCACCACTCCAGACGTCGCTTGGCGTTGACCCTGCTGATGTGGGGCTTGTGGGCAGCAGCACGGTCATGGAATCCCATCGTGTGCAGTTCCCGACGAATTGTCATTGTACTGGCATCATTTGCAGAGGCGTTTCTAAACTCTGTGGCAATTTTTTCCGCCGAGGACTTCCGGTTGCTGCGGGTGACACGACGAAGCACTCAACGGCTCTGTCCGTTAGTTTCTTGGGTCTACCGGTTCGTTGTTGAACTGTTGTTGATCCCCGGGTCTTCCATTTCATAATGACATCGCCTACTGTTGACTTGGGTATCTGAAGAAGGCTGGAAATGTCACGCACGGACTTGCCGCATAGGTGACATCCAACGATGGTTCCACGTTGTAACTCACTGAGCTCTGCCGAACGACCCATTCTTGCCAATGTCCAAGCAGAGTTGTGTCTGAAGGTGTGGGAAGCTATTTAAATGATGTGCAAGTCATTATCATGTGTCATTGGGCCAATCGATGATCTGTGAGGGGTGTCCGGATATTTTTGATCATATAGTGTATAAAGTAGAACTGAAAGTTTCCTTTGAACTTGGCCTCATCTTCTAGTACTTATCAAGTGACCGCTAAGATCATCTGGACCTGTTCCCTGTGTCTTAATTTTTGCTGTTATGTGAAAGGCAGTCTGTGTACCACTCTGCGAAAGATCTGGCAGAACTGAAAACCGCATCACAAGTGCCGATATGCTGTCGTATATGTTATATGGCGCGATATACGCTTATAGAAAGCATAACGTACACGAGGTACATCTCATCCACACTTATGGATGGGACGGTTCGGGGCATCAAATTAGTTGTATAGTTCTCTTTTGCTCCCGTTCTTTCCTTTACTGATTTCTCCCTTGTTTCTCCAACCCCATACGCGGGTTTTCATATTGAGTCGTGAGTTTTGCTTTCTATTGCCAAAAGTTAACCAAGAGAAGCACACTGAACTAGGAAAGAAGCCAAGTGAATACGTGTTAAATTATTCAGAGGATAAAAAGGAATCCACGAATGTGGTCACCCAGCATGATAAAAACAGATTAAAAAATGTAACATTCTTTTCAAATCACTTGTATATACAAGGTGTTCTCGAATAACGTGTACAAACTTAGGGGGTAATAGAGGGATCAAATCTAAGCAACATTTCCCTCTTTCATTTCTTTTTCTCTGGGGCATTGTTTTTGAGATAACAAATGTTGGATTTCTTTCTATGGGGACACTTAAAGACATTGGTATAAGAGACACCAGTAGGATCTGATGAACAGCTGGTAGCCAGAGTCGCCGTAGCTGCGGACTAGATTCGCGAAGAACCAGGAACTTTTGAACGTGTACGTCAGTCCATGCGACGACGTTGTGAAGCATGCATTCATGCCAGAGGGAGTCATTTTGAACACGTATTGTAAAACATTTGCATGTTTCATAAAAAACGAGTCACATTTTTGTACTGTATGCAATGTGTTTTTGTTCTTTTTATTACATGATTGACCACGATTTTGACGTGCTCCAGAAGCACGGGTTGAGTGGTATATTACGTCTATGCGATGTCCAACATTTTTTAGTTCAAAAACAATGCCCCAGAGAAGAAAATGAAAGAGGGAAATGTTGCTTAGATTTGATCCCTCTAACACCCTGTATAGGGTGTTTTTGAACTCGGTCCACAAACTTCACAGGGTGATAGGTGGTAACATACTGAATATTTTTTTACCAAAGAATGGATGGTACAAAGTTCACCATTAAATTGCTACAGAGGAAAATGTTCGAAATACTCAATGACATCTTGATTGGGCCATTTTCTGGGGATACATGAAGAATCAATTTTATGAGGATCCTGTGAAATCAGATAAGGACTTAGGGGTGCCAGAATTGCAGTTGCAACTAGGAATGTACGTAACATGCCAGGCATTTTTGAAACTGATCCCAATTAATGTCTCGACGATGTCAGGCATGTGTTTCTGTTCGTGATAGCTCCTTTGAACAGTTTCTGTAATCAGTTGTCAATAAAATTGTTAACTAATTGTTGGTAACTGTTTTCTCTGTAGCGATTTAATGGTGAACTTTAGACCATCCATTCTCTGATAAAAAAAAGTTTAGTATGTTATTACCTATCACCCTGTGAAGTTTGCGCACCGAGTTCAAAAACACCCCGTATATGTATAGGGAACAAGTTCGCAGAGTACATCGGATATACAAAATATCCAGATACACAAGCTATACTTTCTTTAAAATATTGAGAGAAGGTGTAAAGAAAAATCCTAAAAAATTAAATTGCATCATAAGAACATGAATATAAACAGGTCTAGTAAGCTCAAATAAGAGTAAATATAACATATTAAAAGGAATTTAATGAATATTAACGATAATAAATAGTAAAAAATGGGGGAGGGAAATAAAAGATAATCGTGCAGGAAGGACAAGGAAAGTATCATATAACATGAAAAGAATGGTAAGAAATATCAGATCAGATGGAGCAAAAGATTGGAAATATCGATTTCATAATTTTTTTTTCTTCAGCGGGGAACACTTGAAACGATTGTTTTTTTCATTTCAGCTCGGCCCTTTCTTCCGTTGTTGATCTTGTTCTCTTTGAAAGGAGCACGAGTAAATAATAGGATAGAAAAAAGATGAAAAGAAAACAGAGAAAGGATTTGAAGTCTTCTCGAAAAATAAAAGAAAATTTGAAATTTCAAAATTCTCATAGATACAATGACAAAGAAATCCTAAACATTTTTCTTTTTTGTAAAACACTAGCCAAAGGTTACATCAATATATGACAAACATAAATATATATATTTAATATTTAATATTCGGATTCAATATTATTTTATCTTTATGATTAATCAAAAAATTAATATTGGAGTAGCAGCTCGCTGAACAAATCTTTATTATATAGCTATTTAGTTTCTTTCTATTATATAAATTAAAATGGATTTCTTCTGAGTATTCAAAACTTAGAACTAAGAATCTAAATAAGTGATATAAAATTAAATATTTGAAGGCGGTTACATAAATAAGTCTACAGTCTTAAATGAGCTTGAATGTAAAATCATAAAATTGAGATCGAATTTTTCTTACAGAAGGGATAAACTGAAACTATTTATCTCCTGGCAATTGTCATTTCTAGACGCTTTTAGGCAATATGTTTATGCCAACGTATGTGTTGAATAAGCAGTATAAATAAACCTTTAGAACAAAATAAATGTTCATTTCTCAATATACTTTTTTTATCAGGTTTATGTGTTCTGTAAAGTTAATTTTATGATCATACGAAGGACGCTCAAAAAAATAAGACACCACATCTATTTTATAATAATGTTAGTTACATCTTTGCTACTTAAACTGTGTGTAGATACATTTTCTAGAAAGAAGCTGATACTTTCCGCAGAATTAAATAGCGGAAGAATTGGTTTCACCATGACCTTTGTCTATTCCCTTTATACTTTTTAGATTTTTTGACGTAGAAGGTTGAAATTTGGAATATAGTTTACTAAAGGCATATGCTAATCACTAGTTATTTGTGTTGTGAACGACCCACAGGGGTCAGAGGAAGTTAGAGGGTTCCATATCTCTATATAGTATATAAAAAACAATAGTTATTAATCAAAAATACAAAATAAATAAAAAATAAGATATAATAAACAAAAATAATTAAAAAATAATATATAAAATCAAAATAAAAAGCTGTTTATTATGATTTTGATTTTATCTATTATTTTATAATTATTTTTGTTTATTATATCTTATTTTTTATTCATTTTGTATTTTTGATTAATAACTATTATTTATTGTATTCCAGGGTTCTTGTGTCTCGTCCTTCTCTTAATATATATCCGTATATAGTATATAGGTATATAAAGCAGTGAAATTTGATTCGCAGATTTTTCTTGACAAGATCTATTACTATGAAGTTTGGCCCAAATTCTCCTAGTGGGGTCACAGTTGGGCCAAATTCGCGTGGTCTTTAGAACTGGTAACGTTTTCAAAAGGCAATTTATGGCCTATTTTATATTATTTGATCGGAAATTATGAAAAACGAAAGAAGATAGAGCCCTTTTATATTTTCTAAATATTACCTTCAAGAAATCAATCTCTGAGTTAAAATATGAGTCTTAAAAAGTTCGGATAAAAGGAGTAAAAAATAGATGAAATCAAAGCTTCCGCTATATCCTATATCCTCCTCAAGGCAGTTAATTTCTTGTTTTCATTTCATCTAGAGGCTCAAATAATTCTTTTACCTTTTTGCCTGCTTGTTTCAAATTACTACGAGCATCTATAGGAACTTCATACGTCAACGCTAGCATCTGATATCGACAACAACTTCCCCATGATTTGCTGTAATCTGTTGCAAATGTTTCCTATCGTCTCATTTTCGCGCACCATGAACTGAATTACAACGTACTGCTTCTGACGGAAGTCGAGTGCAGAAGCCAATTTGAAATAATACTGCATTTGCACTCGTTGCTAGAAGAAGACGAAATAACTTGGAAAAAAAGGGGGAAGGATGTATTTATACACGATACAAGGAGCAAAATTCTCTGAATCAAATATGTAAAAAATGCGTTTCATTATTTTTGGATCACTGTCGTAAAAACTAAATTACTGGTGACAGTGAATTAAAAGGGTAAGAATTTCATATTTTTATTCTATTTTAAAAATAGAAATATGAATAAAATATGTTGTTGTTTGCTTTTAAATGCCATTTTCGATGGTGAATCAAGATGCTAAAACGACCTCATGCTTTGGCAACCGTGACTGGCGGAAAGTTTCTCTTACCACGGATCGGTGGGCGTATTTGTCACCAAGCAATGTTATTGGATATGAAAAATATAATTGCGGCATGGCTCAAATGATGACCTGCAGCTACTTGAATATGAGACATATAAATATAGAATATATCCAAGAGATCCATTAAGTTAAATCATAAATGAAGAGTTCAGCGTAAAACGCGACAATCCACGCATAGCTAATTCTGAGAGAATCATACCCTAATTTTATCAGAGCAGATATCAATGCAATTTTTATAGAAAAGATGCACATGTTCATTTGAGTTTAATGTATATAGTTTTTAAGCAGATATTTACAATGTGCTACCTAAAGAGAATAGGACATTAAAAGGGTGGATGTGTTTTACATTACTATATTCAGCTCAAGCTTGTCTCTGACTATGAGTTTTAATATGAAGTTGCTCATGTTTTTTCATTCTGATCCTCATAAGGTGAATCAGCTGCGTCTGCTTCTGCTTCTGCATTTAGATTTTGGGAGAATGTTGCGCAAATTGGAAGTACGTACTTCATACGTGCATGATGTCTTCAAATTATACTTCTTACTAGCTGATAACCCGGCTTTGCCCGGGACTTTATTTATATCTCTTGTTGAATAACCTGATATCATCTTTACCACCGGGTAATATCCTTTAGACCCATCTTTCCTTGGAATTTCCCTTGCCCTTGACGTAGAAGCTCTTATACCCTCTGCTCTAGACGAAGCTCCCGTTGTTCAGATATTGCTGACGCCCAAATAGCTTTTTTGTCTTTTAGCTGCAGAGTTTCGCTGAACTATACTCGTAATCTTCTTCTGTATCTTCTCTTCTCTCTATATATAAAGCACAATGTAAAATGTATGCATATTTGTACGCTTTTAAAAGTAAGTAATAAAGTTGAAATTTAACACCAGCTGTGTAATACTACCACAATGAGGAAATAAATCCTAAACTGAATCTAAGTCTCTCAAAAAAACATAGAACTTAATATATACATAGAAATATACCTTTTGTCCGCAGGCCTTCTCTCTAAGAGGTGTTAGCTACGACGCTTGCCTTAATGATTCTGGTTTTAAGGGGGATAGTTATTAAAAGTAATAAATAAATAAATAAATAAATAAATAAATAAACATCAGTATTATTTCTTTTTTTATTAAAATCTCTGCGGAGATATAAGAAATTATGCTAAAACAAAGGCGTACAGCTGCTCAAGCTTTTGCTGAAAAGGTGAAGGTACTCTCCCTAATGAGCTAATAACTGGAGAAAATTTATTTTTCGTATGGTTTTTGTAATGTAGTAACCTCCTTTAGAGAAATTATAGAAAGTGTTTATCTAAACATGTCAGGAAATTATAAAGATCTCAACTGATTGTGTGAGAGGGCTGCTAAAATTGATACTGCCCATATAAACAATCACATTCAGGACATGATTCCACGGTCTGTGACTGAATACAACTCTATTGAAACGGTTAAGTGTTGATGAGGCAGTAAACAGAGTTCCTCAATTCTCTCAATCCATCTCTGAAGTATTTTGTAATACAGACAGAACTAATTCAGTACTCATAGCCTTTCTTTGATATTCTAAAATGCTAAGGATGGAATATCGAATTTTCCTGTGCAAACCTAACTGGACACAATTTCTGAATATCGAATTTTCCCGCACTTGCTCAACTCTTTCTTCTGATACACTAGGCCGCCATGCTCAAACTACCACATCCACTAAACTCCTTATCTAGAAGCACACGATTTGCCCTCCGAGATGAAATAATTCTACCACTGTCCCTAGCAAAATATTAAACTGCCTCTTAGAGAGAGAGTCTTCGATCACATGCTTTTCTGTGGATCTGCGGCTTTTCTCATCATATAAACAACCGCTTTCCATGAATCTGGAATGCCATCGTTTTATACTCCCAAAAGATGATGGGTCCTTATCAAATATTGTTCAGAAGTTTCGCTGCGTCCGAATAACAGAATCACTTTTGATATACCTCGCCGTGGACTGAATATTTTCACTGATATTCACCATTTTTGGAACATTGACCCAGCGTAGTAAAGCGGCTGCCTCTATCGGCAATAATAAGCTACGAAAAAACTTTTTGTATATTATTTCCCGCAAACCGTTTCATTCCAAGGTTAACATTTTTTGTTGGTGATTTTTAAAAATATTAACAAGACTTTGTGCCCACCCTGTATTATGGATTGGTAACCATGTGTCTTGTTTACTTCTCGTGTAAACAAGACACTGAATATAGGTTGGTGCCATGTTCTTCGTTGCTTATCTTTTATTCGAAACCTATGTGTCATGTAACTGCTTTGCGTATGTGATATAATATACCTGAGCAGAAAATTTACTTTTTTCATTAGTACAGATCATTTGGCACTACGTTTGTGTCACGTTTTATGCCCGATCCCTTCAAACTTGAAGATGAATGAGAGAATTCGCATTTCATAACCTATTCAAGACAGCGTTGAATAGGAATACTCTATTATCGCCTGACTTAAATAATTAAAATCTGAAAATCTAAGCAATTTCCTTAATTCTTCCAGTACTGTTATTCAATAGATTTTAAATCAAAAGCCAGATTTTACAATACATAGTGTATTTGAAAGTACGATTCGTTATTTAAGGTGATGATAGAGGTAATTTGGCGTATATTTAACCATATACGTCATTATAAAGTGTCATGGTTTTCGAGATACACTGTACATAATTTTTTACACTTTGCAGAATGGTCTATATGGTTAAATATGATCCAAATTTCCTTTCCTATCATTTCCTTATATTAATGCCTATCTAGCTTTTGTCTACCGATATTTTTGTTTGTTTTATGCTATTGTTATACTTAGTTTTTATATCTTGAAATGCAAGCTGCAAAAATCTATTATATATACATTGCTTGAAGTTTAAATATAGGCCAGTTATCAAATAATTTTGAAAGCAATTATTCTAAATGGCAAACTGGGCTAAATCCGAAGAAGGTATTGAATCTATTTCAATCTATCATAATTAGAATACCGAACAAAAATTAAACAAATACTATGGAATGGAACAACCAATGGAAACAGGTTTTCCCTTTTTAATTAGAATACCGTTTATCAATTTCCAATTTATGTTATTGAAATTTCTTCGCTGTGTTATAAAAGATGACAAATTGGCATATGTAATACCTGAATGCGATTTTTAAAAAGATGCCCGGAATTCCGCTAGCATCGATCGTTTTGTTTGTTTGAGTTAAAGCGGGGCGTATATTAAATAAAGATTAAATTCAAGAATCATATTTAGAATGTAGAATATTTGATTTCAAATTCCATTTGCTCGTAACATGTTATTGTTGTTCATAAAATGTAATTGAGAATAATCGGTTATTCGAAAGAAATTACTCGGTTCCGATCTTTCTTTTTATTTATGCAGGTTACGATCTTTCTTTTTATTTATTATAAGTTATAATACATGTACAATTTAGGAATTTTTTCAGTTTAATATTTTTTATAGCTGAAATTTTTATGAGAATTTTTATGAAGAGCTCATAATCGGTGATATTTTGAGACTTATACTTCTCATGAAACTTACTCTCTTTTCGAAGAAGGCAGAAGTTTAGTGAAGAAAACCCAAATAAGTGCATTAAAGGGCATAAGCTAGTTATTACAGTTTATATATTTATAAACGCTGTGTCTTTATGTAAGAAGGTAAAGATGTCACTTCTAAAATTATTAAACGCTAACGTAGACTTTATAATACCCATTGATTTGATTTTAAAGTAGGAAGAATATTTAAAAATTTGAATGAAAAAAGGATAAAATATAGATTTTTTCCCCAGAATTTCTTTTTATCTTTATGTCAAACTATTTAATAATCTTACTTGTGAAGAATTTATTTCAGGTGGGAATATAGTAGTACTTAAACTTTAACAGACAGACTTCATTCTCATAGAAAATCACAATAATGAAACTTTCATGATCAAAACGCGTTTAAGATTTTAAAAATAATCATAGATTGATGTATAAACAATTTATGTAATTATTTTTAATAATTGTTATAACATGCATTAACAAATAACATATGAAAATAAGGATTTACCTAATGCAACAATTTGTATATAACATCTTTCATCAACTTTCAATCGAATTCATAAAGATGAAAAGTAGTTATAGAATAAGCATATGGCGGAAGGTGTCTAAATCTTAGAAAACAAATTTTTTTGAATTCGGAATTATAAAATTTTCCCTTATATATGAATCTAAAAAATTACATCTAAATAACAAAGATAAGATATGTCTGGGCCTTTCTTCCTGTACTATGAAGATACACGTTTATTGGTCTTTGGACAAAGAAAAAACGTACAAATCTTTTGGATGGAAAATATTTCTGGGAGAACCTGTCAAAGGCACCACCTGACACAGCCTCTCCTTGTGAAATACTCTCGGTGAGAAGGAGAGTGTCGAGGGCTCGTGCTCATGCATTTACATCGGAGGAAATGAAGAACGAAGAAGGAAACGGAAGGGGAAAGGGAAGTGATATCCGGAATCATCAATGACGGAAAGGCTAAAGAAATAGAGAGAAAGAAAGAAGACCCACCCGTTCATCCCCCTGTAGAACATCACTGCTAATAAAATTAGTTCTTCACTTTGCCAGCAGAAGATAATGAAGTCTAGGGTGAATGTATTACAATCTGACAGTTGAAACGTTTAATAAACCATGTTTTTACTCTTTTCGCTTCCGTTTTATTCCACGAATGGCTGAGGTTCTCCTCGCTGGTCCTGTTTGACTACTAAAGACGAGCTTTTCTTACTGCAATGCACCGAAAATAATTTCCTCAAAAGGTCAGATAAACAAGCTTTAAAATTTTAAACTTTACAAGCTAAATCACTTCGTTTGAAAGAAATGATTTTGATAAAAATCAAATGTACTTAATTAAAGATTGTGAAGAGATTAATTCGGTAGTGGAAGTTTTTGTTTAGAAATTGGGTAATACATTATTTGAAAATTCATTCTTATAAATACCTGTATATTGTGTATTAAATTTACATATCTTATATTTCAATATAAATAGAGTAATCTCCAATTTAAAAATTAAAAGTGATGTTAACAAAAAGTAAATAAAATAAAAATAAAAAAGACAGATACACACAATATCCATAGCATATTTTAATGGCTGAAAATACAAATAGATCAATTCCACTTTCAAAAAACTGTGGATTATTACCAATTGTGGTCCAACACCCAATTTTAGAAGAAGTGAAATTATATTTTCGAGACACAATAATATGCATCCCTTTCTGTAAATAACGATTCCTCATTTTTTTAAAAATAAAATAACGGCTTAAACTCTAAATCTCTATGAATGTTTAAAATGTGACTTGGTCTGCTTGTTTTTTCAGCCATCCATTTAATGTATAGGAACTCTGCTTAGATGTTTACATCCGATGGCTTCATGTCCTGATGATAACACACTTTTAGTCGTTTATGGTGATAAGAAGAATCATGAAGTCATCAAATATCAACATCCGTGCAGTTCCTCTAGAAATCTCCAACGCTTGGACCTACAAGAAGACGTCGTGAGTTTTTAGGTCTGAGTGGGCAAATTTATTTTCATCAAACTTAAGTACTTTCCATCCGTACTTTTTTATTTTATGGAAAAATATTATTTCATCACTTAGATTAATCTCTATTTTCCATAAAGACAAAAGAAAAAACAACTCTCTAACCACAACAATAATTAAGTAAAAAGAAAAATACAACCTTATCCTAGAAGTGCTTTTCGAGGGCGAAGCTCTCATCATTCAGCAGGTAGAAAAGAAGGGAGTATCATATCCACATTTTTTTCCCATTTGTATATTTATTTCTGGTTTCCCCAGAAGTTTATACTTGTATCTATTTTCCATTATCAACTTAAGCATTATTATAAATGAAATTGAATAAAGGGACCTTAGTAAAGCATTACAAATTATTTATTCTGACCCACGCGTTTCAACAATTTCATCATCTACAAGGTCACATTACAAATGAAGATTTGAAAAATTTTAAAAATGGTATAAAAATCGTGGAGCGTTTACAAACCACAGATGTTAATGAATTCACCAATTTGATCTTCTTAGACATTAAAAATCTCTATACTAATATCCGGCATGTGGACGACACGTTAAAAATAACCTGAAAAATAATAAATAATGAAATTGTTGATTACATTTCCGTGCTATGCATAACTTGCAAACAAAATTATTTTGTTTTTAAAAATCAATATTTTACCTTACCAAAAGGCATATTAATGGGTTCTCCAATAAGCGCCTTAATGGCAGAGCAGTCTATTTTTTTTTACCAAATATTTAAGAAATCTACAGGGTGATTCAGAATTTACGTTACAGACGAAAATGGTAGACAGAGTGTACTAAAACAAATATTTTTATTAAGCAATGAGTGTCCTAACTCACCTGTATGGCGCTTCACTTGCTTCAGTTGCAGCAATCATTCACTTGACTCTCTCATGATTGGGCTTTCACTGAAAAAAAAATGACGTTTGACAACGTGTGCATTACAGAAGTGCTTCGAACTGACGCCCCCTTTCTTTTACACAACGCTGATATCGCCGAAACGTCGAATTATGCCACGTGTTGTCCGTATGGTGTTACAGGCGTAAACAATCCGTGGAAGAAGAACATCGACATGATCTAGAGGTGCGGCATGCAGTACGGTCTTCAGATGTCCCCACAAGAAGAAGACTCAGCTTTCAATGAGCCTAAAAATAACAGACAATGACAAACATTCAAAACACTGAAACAATTGTAGCGTTTTGAATGTGCACTTTTCTTCATCCCAAATATGCAAATGAGGACACATTCAAATCCTATCTTAAATACCGTAACAGATACACGAAAAATTCCAATTGAAGACTTGTTTAGCATGGAATTCCGAACAAAACAAAATAAAATTTCCGAAATCCGATGAACGGATCACCAACAAATAACTTAAATAACTTAAAAGGACAGTCCACTCTAAATGAAAGGGGGGGGGGGGAGGAAACATATGTAATCATTGTAAATACAAAATAAAACTACTATAGTTCACAATTAATTTATAATCATAAGTCCGAATAACGAAGAAAAACGTGGGACTACTTTCTATCGCGCGTGTACAAATTCCTTTGCGTGTGCACGTCTATGATGTCGCAGTTTTCAAAAGCCTGATCGCGCAATGTTTTTGCATAGTAAATGCATTGACTTTCGGTTGTTCGTAAGGGCTCATTTACTAGAAAATGTCAAAAAATTTGATTTGGAACCTTATATATTCGATTTTGAGGAAGAGAAAACAGTTTCATCACAACAACTAGATGACCGAGATTTTAATGTTGGAGTTGCAGACGACAGGTTCGGCTATTCAACAAAATGCGCATGCGCGAACTGCGGCCGATGGACACGGAAGAAGAGTGTTTGTTGCAGCCATCAGTGATGCACTTCTTCACCATTATTGTTTATAATAATTTTTTTAAATGTTTAATATCAAACTAACCTAACCTAACGCGCGATTGCAGTGACTGTAATGTCGCCCATAGATAAAGATGTTAGAGAGGTGGTATCTTATCAGCGCCACAGGTCTGCCCACTTCGTGGAATCACCAGGGCGGCGCTGCGATTAGCACAGGGCCAGATTAGCAGATCCCACTATAGTATACTATACGGAAACTACTGAATTCATCTCCAGGTCCATGACAGCAAAAACATTTTAACGCTGAAAAATATTTATATGAAATAATTCATGGGCTAGATCATTCTATCACAATAAATGTAATTTTTGAATACCACAAGACCTTCCTACAGTGAACAGCAGTCAGTATGAAGCGATGGGCAGTTCGATCGCTGCATCCCCATGTTCGATAGTATCGAGCAACGGCACCTGTTGTGGCGTAGTATCGAGTCAGTGATCAAGTGATCAGCCATTAGTGTCGCCATCATTTATGAAATTTTTATGAATCATTTTGAATCATTTATTGAAGATAAAAAGCTTAAAAAGTATAACTAGCTGTGCCTTAAAATAAACATCGATAACTTATGCTTTATATGTTGAATTCTATTGCATATCTGATTATTTAAAGTATACTTCGATGTTTCGCCATCTGGTGAACAAAATAATAGCGGGATCGCGTTTAAACGGGAGTGTCATAAGTTATGACTCATAACTTCTTCAATTAAGTAACCATGGTAATAGTAATATCATGGTTTCTTAATTGAAGAGGTTATGACACTCCGTTTAAACGCGATCCCGCTATTATTTTGTCCACCAGATGGCGAAACATCGAAGTATGCTTTAAATAATCAGATATGCAATAGAATTCAACATATAAAGCATAAGTTATCGATGTTTATTTTAAGGCACAGCTAGTTATACATTTTAAGCTTTTTAGCTTAAATAAATGATTCAAAATGAAACATAAAAATTTAATGATTGAAGCATTGATTGCTCGTTCGCCATCTACTTCCGGTACATCTTCTGGCTCGCGCCGATAGCATTGGAACAGTTACGAGTGTCATAACCTCTTCAATTAAGAAACCATGGTAAAATCATGATGCGCTACCAAATTAATGCCATCTCTCAGTGCTCAAAGAAAATTCACGCTAAATTAGAGGAGAAATAAGATAAAGCGCGTAAAAGCCCTCACAATCAATTTATGCCGTTTATCGCAACAACAATTCTTCTTATGGAGAATTATATTCCTGAAAATAAACGACGGTCTATGCATTGTAAACTGCGCTTTGCTCTCATTCGTCGCAGTTGGCTATTACGTTCGATATTGGCATTCAAAATCGCTTACTGCGTAGGGTAACGCGCTCTCTATCTCATTTTCCTCTATCATGGTTACAGGACATTCGTAATTATTATTGTTAGAATGTAATAATTTTTCAAATCTCGGTTTTTTTCAAATCTTCATTTGTAATGCGACAGTAGATGACGAAACTGACGAAACGTATCGGTCGAAATATATAATTTTGCATTGCTTAACCTAGGCCCCTTTATTCCGTTTTTTTATTAGCAATACTTGACATCTAAAAATGAATCATTTGATTTCAAAGTATTGCCAAAGTATTTACATACGAGGCATGTCTGAAAATTATCCGACCTTGATTTTTCCCGCACAAATTAATGTCGTTACTTTTCACAGTCAAGTAGGTTACCTTCATGGGTGTGTGTGAATTTTTGTGCCTTCATTGAGCGCGCACGTATTCAGGCAGTTCTCGCCGCTAAAGGAGGCGCAACACGCTATTAGCGGGGCGAACCATGAACATGACGGGACGAACTTGGTCAGCAACGATATTTTCGGTAGTGTGCAGTTTAATGTGAACAGTGTTTAATTTTCGGCATTTTTATTGAAACAAGGAGTAATTATTTTAGTGAGTATTTTTATTATAACGCGTACAGTAGCTGGAGGCAATCTTTGTACGAGGTGGTCTATTACTTGTTCGTCGGTTTTTCGTTTCGCCCAAATGCGGGAACACGTAGAGCAGAAATACTGCGTCAAGTTTTGTCACAAGTGTGATGATTCTCAAACCGAAGATAAGGTCCACTGAAGGCAAAGACGCCACTGAAAGGTTCCCTATTTGACAGTAGAGAGAAGATAATGCAGAACGCGACGTCAGAGCTGCAGACCATTCCAAGAGACCCCCTTCGCATGTTTCCAGCAGTGGAAGAGCCGATAGGCGCCGTGTGTGGACGCACAAGGGGCCTACTTGAAGGGGATTAGGCTTTCAATCGTATCATATAAGCAACATTTTTCCCAAGCCAAAGGACGGATACTTATTAGACAGGCTTCGTAGAGATATAATTGATACACGAAAAGAACCTTAAGTTCACTAAGTTTGCGTCGTGATACACCAGTTGATAGCACGTGTTCAGTGCCTCTACAGAATGGTGTCCAAACGGAAAAAGAGTTTCTGCGTATTAGAATATGCGAGATATACAGTACGTCTGTTATTGCAACGTAGCGTGCATTTAGTGATCAAATGAAACGTAGCCAGTGGTTATAATAAATAATTCTTTAGCAATGATCAAAAATATATGCTCTCTTACGTAACTACGGGATGCTCTCATAGCAACGGCAATCCTTTCATAACAACTATTGAATGAAATGGAAAATTTCATTTACCTTTATCATAATGCATCATTTCATCATTATTTTATCAATAATGTTCAAGTCATATTGTCTTTTCAATTTCATTTCAAATTATTATAAAACTAAATATCGATTATTAAGCATCCATAATATAAACTATACTATGCTCTTCCTTTAAGTGTAATTAGTGTAATAAGAGAGTAATTACGCGTCTATATGCGTGTCATTAATATTCATAATGTTCGCTGAGAGTCCTCAACTCTTAATGGTTAAATATCATTGAATTAGAAATGTAACTGGACTAATGCAATATGCCTAATTATTCCCCACAGACCGAATTATTGATTTCAAACGGAATGAGATTTCTCTTCCTGATTATCGGAGAGAGGCCTTTAATTACTCATCCAAACTGAAAGCTCAACGACGCTTACAAATAGAGCAATCACTCTGCAATTCAGTTGTCCATGGTAGAATAAATCGTCCGTGGAACGACAATCCAGATATTAAAGAAAAATATCGTTCTGAATTTTTCATACGAATAGGACTGAATTTTAAGCGTACTTGACTACTTTTTAATGGAATAAATGCTCACAGTCAGGCCTCGAAGGATAGAAGATCGGTTTGCTTTACTAAAATCTTATATTTCTTCCATGCTCGGTATAATCGAGGTTATTTGAATTCGCATTGCTTGCTCGTCTGTCGTTTGCGAGTTAAATTGTAATTGTTCCTGCTGGCAAGGCCTCAAGATATAACATGGGTAGCGGAACTGTTTCCGATTAAGAAGTTGCATTTTCCGAGCATTTGTTTTCCATTGCTTTTAACTCGAGGGCATTGGCAATGAAGAATATTTAAATTTGAAAAATGAAATAGCTTCTGAAATGTTGCACAGATCAGTGATATTTACTAAGGGGAAAAAACATTTAAGAAAGATTGGATATTGGAAATTTTTCCCTGAATGCAAGTTGAATTTTTAATGTTATGCATTTAAAGTTGCACTTATCTCGTATATTGTCTATATCCTTTAGAGAAGTTAGTTATCGTTTTTGTGTGTTTGGAAATATTTGATTTCAACACACTCATCAGAACAGCGAAGATAATTTATCGGTAATTTGTCGCAGAAGTAATAAATATCTAGTCTTGTTTATTCAGTAATATTAAAAATTTGCTTGGTCAAATTTGCTGAGTATCATGGAAGGGAAATCTTTCATTAATTATAGTAATACGAACAAGGCTGTCTTTGAAATTTGCGGGGCTGTATTATAAATTTTTCATGGGGGCTTTTCTATAAAAATTCTAGCCAAAAATGCTTTATGTACAAAATCAGTCTTAATAAATTATTTTTGAATCTTTTAGAAGCGAATACTATTATGATATTATATGTCTTTTACCATTTTCCACTCTGTTGACAAAACTGAAGTGGCGAAAAATTCTTGGTTTTTGACTTTAAATATTTTTTTTTATAATTTTCAATTTCGTAAAAAGACTTTCACTCTAAACTTATTATTAATATTATTTTTAACATAATAATAAAATGTTAACGTTTTTCTCCAGTAATATTGTCATAAATATATTGTAATGTTTCAAAACATGCATTTCGAAGAAATAATTTTTCTGCACATTTCTAACTTCATTGTGAAGAAATGAAATGCTTATTTCAATTCATCACATGGTATTATTCCTTTTTATTCAGATAAAGACTGGCTTATTCTTAAGTATTGTTAATGGTAGAAATTACTGGCTGGTCAACTCCGCCTCGAAAGGCTATTAACGCCGAAGTCCACCACCAGATGGCAAAAAATAACAACGTAGTCTATCTATATCACGATCTATATACATGGTCATCGAGGTTCCGCAATTTTCCATTGTTTCGAGAAGCTAAGGAAGACAGAACGTGCCAGATGCCGCATAGATCGCACTAGGGCCGATCGTGACTTGCGACAGAAGGCGCATTTGGCAGCACTCAGATCTGAGAGAACTGTCACGTGGTTTCTGACCAGTTTTCAGAGCATCTGAGTGACCGTTACCGAACGCCCTTTTATCTCAGAAAGAAATGGCTTTACCGGCTTTACAAATATTGAGAAGAAACGACGGATCTACTAATTTTAGTTTACATGAAATAAAAATTAACATGAAGTGAACAGCTCAGCATGCATAATATTCGATCGCGATAAGAGCTTTTCAAAAGGCAAGGAAGGAAAGAGTACACAAGGCATCGCCATGATGTCAATATGAAGTCAATATTTCTTCATGTCAGCGTAAGGAGAAGAAGTTGATACTGGTGTCCGATCCAAAAATAAAAATTTGGAGAAAACCCCTTATCGTTTTGTGTATTTTTGAGAGCAACTGAAATTCAACTCATTCTCTCGACGATATCTTTTTGAATTTTCATGATATTTGCTTGGGCTTTTTATAAGATTAGCTCTGTACATTTGGCTAATAAATTATGAAAAAGACATTTTGGTAACGCTTGCGCATGCGCAGTTAAACATTATTTAGTAAAAATGTTCATATTTCATCAAATATTTAATATTTTTATATTCTGATTGCAGGGTGTTGTCTCTACCGTAGTTTGTCAAGTTGCTTTGGAATACTGAGTATTTGGAAATATGTCGAATCTTGCATTGTCATCGCTCTCTGCTAATTACGAAAATGATCTGTTTGCCGATGTTGCGCCTGTGTAGCCAGTTCGTATTGTTTACAATCCGATTGCTACATTGAAAATGGCATTGCATTGGGTTGAAACCTTGCATATTATAAACAAAAAACTTACGAAAACATTTCGATTTTTTTAATGAAATATTAATATCTCCACGACTATACGTGCTATTCTCATACAAATGAACACAGATAAGTAAAAAAAGCCTCATAAGCGTATGCTACAGCTACAATGCATTCAAGCAATATTTTTTACAGGGTGATCCCAAACATTATTTTTTTTTAATTCATTACTGGTCCCCTATTTGCCTTCGGGACAAACCTTCGATGAAATATATGATGTGTAACATGCTCTTTACCCCCCCCCCCCCCTGAAGTTTCAGGATAATTTGTCAAGTATTTTTCTAAATAATCGAAAAAAACCTTAAAATTGAAAGTGTCCATTAAAGGCCTATCATTTTAAATGTAAGGTTTTTAGTTTATAGTCCGAAATTAATGTATACCGTATACCAAACTTTGACAGCTTGTTGTTGAAGTCAGGTTCAGCAAAAATGTCACATGGTCCTGTTCAAATTACGTACATTATTTCAACCTGCAGTTGAAAACAAATCTACAGTTTTATTCCAATCTTGATGAAATTTTCCATACTTGACGTTCAAAAAATGAGGAAGGTCATTGTCTAACTCAGATTTCGGAAAAATAATAATTATCGATAAAAAAAATCAATATTCATGGCTTTCAAAGTTTTATTTGTGTAGTAGCAAATAGTTAACAAAACACATGAAATTATTTAATCTATATACACTACATGATCAAAGGAGTTGGGACACCCCTGTGAACACCTGGGGTGTTTCTCCTGGACTGGACTGGGCCCGCTCATCAAGGTGGACGGAAACCTCAATTCTGATTGCTACAGGACCATTCTGGATAACGGGGTACTTCCAGCGCTGTGGGAACACTTCGGTGACGGGCCGTTCCTCTTCCAGCACGACAATGCGCCTTGCCACAAAGCAGGATCCATATCCGACTGGTTTGACGAGCTGCGGGTTGAAGAGCTGGATTGGCCCGCCCAGAGTCTTGATCTTAACCGCATCGAACATCTTTGGGAGGAATTGGAACGACGTGTGAGATCCAAGATGGTTCGCCCTACATCTGTCCAGGAACTGACCACGACACTCCTCGAGGAATGGAGGTCAATACCTGTGGACACATACCGTAAAATTGTGGACAGTATGCCATGTAGGGTGGAGGCAGTGATAGCAGCTCGGGGTGGTCCTACACACAATTGATTGAAGCTTTATGCGGCTTTACGGTAGAGCAATAGGTGTCCCAACTCCTTTGATCATGTAGTGTATACATGGTGAGGCATTTATCTTGAGACAACTGAATATCTCGGAAACTAAGCATTGTACGAAAAAAATGTCCAAAATCAAAAGTGAATTATTTCGCGGGGGAAATTCATTAGTTAAAAAATTACCCCTCCACCTTGTGAGGGGGGCTGGGGGAAGGGTGTAACTTTAAAATCTTAAATAGGAAACCCTATTATTAATGGTATATTCAAATTGTACACAATATTCGAGAAATGTTTTATTCTTGGTGTTTTTTAAATTGATCCAACTGTTTAGAAGATAGAGGCCCTGAAAGTGTGGAACTTTTTAACATTCCTATTCTATTTTTTGATGGTCTTTAAGAATCCGAAGTCAGAATTTCAAAAATTCAAAATTTTTTGGGTGCACAAGTAAACTTTTAGGGACAGCAGTCCTATGGAGACAGTCTATGCGTGTGTATTGCAAAATATTGGATTTTTGAAATTCTGACTTCGGATGGCGGCAGAAAGGACTTGCAAATTCGGTCGCCTGTCTCCGCCCCCAATAAACGCAGATCCTCGAAATTTTGCAGGAAGGTTTCTAGCTACCGTGCCAAAAAAGTAGTTTCCCCGATTTTCGATATTCGAATTTTAAGGATGCGAAAATTGAAAAAAATCGATTTTCGGGAGTGTTTCACAAAATTTTCTGAAATTATGATGTCACTTCGCGGAGAATAAAGATAAAGCAACGAAACTCGGAGGAAAGTTTCTCGGGGATATTTTCAAAAAACTAATTTCTGTTTTTTTTTCTATTTTGGCTTTGTGAGGGGGGGGGGGGCAGGAGATCCCAAAGATTGGGCCCCCGTTTTGTATTTTTGCCGCCTAACTCCAAGTGTTACATCCCAAACCAAAACTACACGGCAGAAGAAATTGCTGCATTTTCCAAAGCCCTTATTACTTCGTGTGAAGTAGAAAAATCATTTTTACAATACAAATCTATTTTACGTTCAAATCGACAGAGGTTCACACAAGAAAACTTGAAGCTATACGTTGTTAGTCACTGTAATGTTCGAAATTAATAAAGTAGTGAAATTTCTAATTATTCGTATCATTTCTTTGTTAAGGAGCACCTAATTTTAAGTGAATATTTATGCATTTAAAGGGAATATTTCAGTTATTTTAAAGGAATATTAACCTACATACTTTACATGTTTTTAGGACCTAAAGTTCCTAAGCCTAATTATATATACCTATCATTAAATTATATTACTATGAAAAGATAGAATATATATTTATTCAGATAGAACCCGTTTTCCGAGCATAAACATTGATCCCGTTACATTATCGAAAAGACACTCTATTTCGTTCCTCCATCGCATAAAATTACATGCAGTATAGAAGGGAATTTAATAACTACTATTCTAAAAATACAAGACGAAAGGTAAACTCCAAGATAAGTTGAAAGAATTAGCAGTGACTGAAATGTTTCGCTAAATGTTGAAAAGCGTTTATCTCCACAAGGCGCCACGAGGGCGAATATTTAAATGAAGAGAAGAACAGAAACTTAAATCCGTGCAAATCTTTTCCGCTACAAAGTTTCTACAGATGAAAAAAAAATTATTCAGCAATCTCGGAGATAGCAATTGTTTCCTGTAAATCGCCAAGTTTCTACCATTTGCATTTCCAAAGTTTCTAAGTAATTTTCATTTCAGAAATGACGGAATTTAAGAATACTAAACGGAAATCATAAGAAATAATGTACCAAGAGTAATACGATTCAAATTCTTGCAAGACTTTCTTACTTAATGAGGTGGATAAAATTGGGATTTTCTTTAAAAATATTCAAAGATGAAACTTCTAAAAAATTTGCAATTTCAGGAGGATAGGGAAGTGAAATGAACATCCAGAGTTTTTAAAGCCTCTTATTTTTTTTTTCAAAAAAACTTCTAATGTGAAAGCTAGTAATATCCTAGTGAGTTACATCCAAAGAGTGATAAAATATTAATATATACAGAAAAATCACTGAGCTATTGTATGTTTTAATATCAGCGAGATTTAAGTCTGTTTTTCAAATAGGATAATAAAATGGTTGTAAATCAATGCCTAGATAGGAGGTTTGGGGATTCACTTACAGGGGAGGATTCTATAGAGGGAGAGACATCAAACTTTGGAATTTGGTGTTATTAGTATCACTTATGATAAGTATGGATTATTATTTAGATCAATTTAAATTAATTCCTGTCAATTAGTTTAACTTCTAATAAAAATAAATAACAGCTAACTTCTATCTTGGTAATCATCAACTGAATGCAGTTAGATTATCATTGTGTTCAGTCCCAGCATTTGTTATAAAGTCTAACCTAGTAGGAAGACCCAATTGGGTGTTCCAACAAGACAATGCACCCATTCATGCATTTCGCACTATAAACGATTGGTTCCAACAATGTCAAATTCGGGTTATGAAATGGCCACCATGAAGCCCGAACCGCAATTCCACTGAGAATGTCTGGGGCATCATGCAACGTCAGGTGGATTGCAGGATTTAATTTGGTGGTCGTCAGTTATTACCATGATAATGTTTTAAGGCTGGACATCATTCTACCAAAAAACGTGATGCAAAAAACGACACCAATAATCGTTATGAAAACAGTTTTGCATTGTTGTTGCATGTTTAAGCATTGTTAGCGCCGGTTTGAAGCACACGCCGGAACTGAAAAGTCACCTGACCATTCTTGTCTGAGCAAAAATTTTATTTAAATTTTTACTACAGAGATATTAAGAAATGTATTGAAAGTGTGGTAACAGATAGCGCCATATACTTCGCTGTCTTACCTCACCTATTCGTGTAATGGTCTAACGTTTTGCTTCAGAGTTTTGAATGAAGACTAATGGATCCTAATTGAAACAGTGAAGAATTAATTAAATGTTCATTTATATCTTTTGATGCTTTTTGAAGTCTTAATCTTATTTATAATGCATGCGCTTAGTTAATTTCTCTGTGCTTTCAAGTGCTTAATTTATTTCTACAGATTCTTTCCTCTCTATAGTTAAGAAAATGTTCCGACCCAAAAAAGCGTTATGAGTGATTCAATAATCATTACGGTTTTTAATCAATAATAATTTTAATTTTTCGTCATATAAAGTACATTCTTTTTGTGATTTTAGATATTGCAAAAAGTTTGTATGTGCCGTATTTGTGGTCGCACATTGGATTGTGAGCATAGACGCATAGACGAGTTTACCCGTTATATCGAAAAATATTCGATACCCGTGCTTATACAGTGGACGACAAAAAAAAAACTTCCAGATTTCAAATATAAATAATAAAGTAATGATAAAAGAAATTCAAAATTTTATTTCACAGTTTGAAAGAACAATGTTTACAATTTATGTCATATACATTATCATTTAGTTTTGAAAACGATATCGTTCAAATGCTGACCTTCATTTTCTGTGCATTTCTGAAGCCTCTCCCTGAAATCCTGCATTACCCGGTTATTTCCGGTGATATTGCCCCAGTTTCTAGGCATATGGTAGCTTTCAGTTCTACTAGTGTACTTTGCTTTCGTTTGTACATTTGAGCCTTCAGATACCCCAGAGAACGAAATCGCAAGATGCGAAATCGGCGGAACGTGCTGGCCTTTGAATGTCACCTCGTAAGGAGATCAAGCGCTATTGGACGATATTGTTTTCAAAACTAACTGATAGTGCATGTCATGGTGGAAAGAAAGGACCATGTGTGCACTTTGATTCTCAATTACGAACCAGCAAGTGAATGTCATCCTAATCAATTAGAAACAACATTGGCAACGTTTTAAATACTTACTAATTATTAACGGAAATCTTGTATTTATTAGAAAATGAAAAGTAAAATTAAATACTTAATATTTTAATTTTATACCAGGATACATAGCCCGCAAGTCCTTTTACGAGGGCCGTGCAATCCATGAAATGCGTATACACAGACCATCCTTTCTTTCCACCATGTGTATGTGACGTAAATGCTAAATATTGTTCTTTCAAACTGTGAAATAAAATTTTGAATAGCTTCTATCATTGCTTTGTTATTTACGTTTGAAATTCGGGAGTTATTTCTGCCGCACCCTGTATTTCATACTTCAGTTATTATAAGCCCTTATTCAGTATTACCGATGTACATGATTCTGTAGGCTCGTTTATTGATGAATAAATAAAAGGTCTATATACTGTATAAAATATTTATTGTTTGTTTTAATCAAAAAATAATATCATGATTCAATGTTTCGGACTGCAGATTCGAAACTAAGTCACATTTTAGACTCATGTTCAAACTGCCTGTTTTCGCCTATTGAGGCGTACTCTAAACACCGATTCGATGCGCATTTCTGATGCAATTTCCTTTGCGGTAGTCATTACTGATGCAAATCCTTCTTCTCTGTATTTGGTGAAGAAACTGATTAGACCTTGGACATGGTAATGGCTACATAAAGTTGCATAGTCAAAGTCTGCATGACAGCAAATAGGACATCATACCACATGACCATGGTAAGCACAAATTCAAAATTCCCCAGCTCGTAGTTGGCAAAACAAACAGCTTCACTTTAGGATCGTTGGTTGTTTCTGCAACAGTTAATAATAACGAGATTGGCCTCAAAGGGATAGTACGGGAACCATACAGATAAGACTATTTGATTATCTTATAACTTCGAACATTTAATTGTTAACTGGATTAGGAACTATGAGTAGGCACAGCTTAATATTATCAGCGCTACGCGCGGGGCCTTGGGCGGTCGCCCTCTTCGCCACCCCCTAGCGTCGGCCCTGTTCGCTTTGCGTTCCAGGCCTGGTCTTGCTGTGCTATAGTTTCTGTAGAATCATATTTCTTAAGTTTGTTATGCTCATCGGTCCTTTTCGCAACTTCTTTAACAGCCGAAATTCACGAAGGGCAGCATTGGCATTTTCGCTCCGCTTATAATACAGCTTGACTAACAAAGCACGGTCCCGTAAGGTAAGAGCCGTCGAAAGGCAGTTGGCCTCAGAATGATGAGATTTCTCCCGGCCTTTCCTTTATACTCATGATCGCATTATATTCTGACAATAAATTACGGCAACAGAAATGGACGCGTCCAGGCGCGAGTATATTAAAGCGCCGCCAAATAATGTTGAATTCATTGAAATCACTGCATGTTCTTGGGCAAGCAAGTCGTCCGTGTTTCAACTTATTATGAGTTAAATGATGCGTGTTTTGAAATGTCAAGTAAACGCAGTGCAATTTTGGACCTGCTTAGTCAAGGAGAGCGTCAATGTGAAATTGTTCGTTTGCTCAATGTTGGCAGAGACGTCGTCTCCAAAGCGGTCAAACAGTTCAAAGAGCTTGGCCATGAAGGCGACCGTCCAAGAACAGGAAGAAAGCGTACCACCAACCAACACGTCCAGGAACCGCAAAATCATCAAAAAGCGAGTCCAGCGAAATCCGAGGGTCTCAATGAGACAAATCGTTCGTGAGACCGGGATCAACCGCGAATCGGTGCGGAAAATGGCAACAGAGGAACTCAAACTCAAGCCCTACAAGCTCCAAAAAGTCCAGCTCCTCACAGACGAAAACAAACGCGTACGGCTCCACAGATGCCGCCAACTCAAGGGTCGAGCCGCAGGTGAGAACTGGAAGCGCATCTCCTTCACAGATGAGAAGCTTTTCACTATGAAGCAGGCACACAATCACCAATAAAGTTGAATTTTATATTCAAATTAACCCTATTCTAGATAGGACTGTGAAAAATTTACAAATCTTACAGAAAACTTCCTTGTATATCAGAAAGTAACTTTTTAACGTAAATTCATCCTTTTGTATTTTCAGGACAATAAATTGAACAATATAAAAATGAATATTTTTTAACTAAAATTATGTTGTTACATTTGTTTTTTATTTTAAACTTGAGTAAAATATTTTCAGTTGTTAATATTTTTTAATATATCTAAATTCAAATATGTATGTGATACAGCTGATATTCTATTGGAAAATAAAGTTTAATTTTTAGCATACTATTATTGTTTGTTTTAATCGTCTGTTTTTATCCTTTTCTCTTTAATATGTAAATATTGCTGCATTAATGCTACAGTTTGAAAAAGTGGAGATTATTTCCCAAAAAATATTTACGTACAATTTTGAGTACAAGAACTGACTTTTCGACATTTAAATGCGTATAAATAATTTATTCTCTTCATTCATATATCTGTATAAGCGATACTAATTATATGCACTGCATGTACTCTGCTCATAGCACTTCTTTGCTGAATCAGTGAGGCCAGTGTTTCTAATCGGCCTAGTCTCTAGTTTCTAGATTTTATTCCATTATTCGGACTAAATATGAACTGTTTCAGCCAGTTTAAATGACAAATGTATTAACTTCAAAACATTAAACAAAAATTTGCTACTGTTAGCACCATTTACTTATTTAACTAAATTACTTAATATAATTTTAATGGGATCTTAGTCAAACGTTAAAAGCAATAGCCAATAATTAGTCCCGCCTCCCCTTTTCTATTTGTGAATTTTAACCAAAAAAGTGGCTTTAAATCATAATCAATTGGCAGCCTCCCCCCTCCCGTCTCTATTTTTGGTTGGCTTCCATTAAATGCTTCAATGAACAAAATAATTCCCCTTGACGAAGTAGCAGGAGCTCTGAGTTCGTCTATTTCTTGAAAAATTGAATTTCTCGAATGTAGTATTTAGAAATGAAAACGAGTTCTTATGTTTTCTCATCATATTCAATCGAATGTGGCCATCTGAACACTTCAAAACGTGTAGTTGCATTTTGTCCGATTGCGTTTTATCCGGATACCTCTTTAGTTACATAGTCTTGCGCAAATAGATAGTGAGCTTAATTAATACATACGTACATTAATACGACAGGATCAATAACAAAACAAAAATTTTCAAAGTGAGCGGAGCAGAGTCGACTAGTTCGCGGTCGGAAGCCAGTTATCTCTTAGATCAAAAATTATCCATTTCTTCCTAATTCTTACCATAGTAAATTGAAGAAATGATAAATTATTATCACTACCTCTATTCTTATAGCCAAATACTAAATAAGAATGAGGCATGACGAATGTGCGATTTACCATTCAGGAAGATTGGTCGTAAATATCTACTCAGTGAGAAAATATCAGGAGACGTTAGAGAGAGAGAGCGAGCTAATTTTTAATGCTGGGGCATGGCGATAAAATCCATGTCAACATAGTGAATTAGAGAAATAATTAGCATTACTTATTGTTTGAAAGCTTCCATAGTGTGATTTTTTGTAAACAAACTAAAAAAAGTTTCAAAATTCATTCAGTGTCATTCATGTAACGTTTCATTTTTTAAAATCATCCATTCGTGACTTCGCTTTAAAAGCTACACACATTTCAATAAATATTCATTTACATAGAGTACATTAAACGAATTAAAATGACCAAAATAATTATTATATAATAAAAGGAATGGTTTGATAATATTTCAATAACATGTGACTCACCTTTTTTAATCCCCTCCTTTATTAGAACTTACATTGGTCCCTTTCATTTATTTATTTTATTTTATTTTAATTTTATTTTCATTCAAAAAGGAGATTCACATTTATGTTATTATAACCAAAGTAATATTTGGTTCTAGTTTTTTTTTACTTAAAAAAATCACGCTGTGGAAGCTTACAAACAACTGGGATTAGCATTCAAAAATTAAATCGACCCCACCAGCTAACCTCGCATTACGTCACTTCCGGAAAAATAATGGCCGGCGCGAGGGGAGTGCAGATGCGCTCTTTTTCGCTTTTCAAAGCATTTTTTATATAGAACTTATGGACCAAAATTAAAAATTTCAACGGAATCGTGTTATATTTATTGATATTCTGTAAAAAAATTATAATCGAACTTTTGCGTAGAGTTAAGTTTTGAAGGATAGTTAGTGTTTAGCATTGGAAGTTGGGTTGGGGTGAATGTATGAACATTGCATTAATCTTTTGTGTTATCTCATGTCTTAGGTCGGCCCCTCTCGTCGACAAACCTTTTTCGGTCGCCATTTACATGTTTGATGGTGGCTATTGCGACAACCCAGCAAATCACATCTCCTGTGTTGGACGCTCACAATTGATGCTAAATTGCCCATTCTTTGATCAGTGGATGACCACATAGAACTACCTGCAAGCAAATCAATTGTTTGTAAAAAAATAAAAAAATAAAAAAATAAAGGAATACCATTGGAACTTCATACCAAGAACTTTATTAATTATCTGAATAATTAATCCAATGACATTTGGCATTGTATGTAATACAATTTTGCACAGTACATTAAGTGAAATTATACTCCTCCCTTTATTTTCTCCCTGACACGGCTGTTCCTCTGGGTTGATTTTGCAACAGTATTTAGTGTTAGGCTTAAATTGTCTTTAAGTCTTAAACAGCACGTAACACTTGTCCGTAAAATAAGTACCGTTTCGTTTTGCTCCCACCGCAGCGCTAGTGTCGCAGTTCCGAGCATGCACACTCATCTCTCTGGTTCATTATCTTTGCACTGACGCCTTTACAGCCGGACTGTGTTGCGTTTACATTTGTTAGTGATCGTTGAAAATGTTTAAGACAACTTGTGAGCCCGTGGACTGTGAAGTACGTTCTGTAATACGGTTTTTGAACGCAAAGAATGTCAAGCCAGTTGAAATTCATCGTCAACTTGTAGAGATTTATGGGGGAAATATAATGACTGATGGAATGGTGAGAAAGTGGGTTAGGCAGTTCAATGATGGACGAACCAGTGTTCATGACGAAGCACGGAGTGGACGGCCTTCGATTGTCACTGATGATTTGGTTGAAAAAGTGAATGAGAAAATTCGTGAAAACAGACATTTCACAATAAGAATGCTTTGTAATGAGTTTCCACAAGTTTCACAAACTGTTTTGCATCTTCACTGGCGGTATCTTTCTATGAAGAGCGCATAGAAAAGTTGATTTCCCACTACGACAAATGTCTGAACAACGGTGGCAACTATGAAGAAAAATAGTTTAAGAAATGCTCTTTCATGTAAAAATAAATTTTGTTTAGAAAAAAATGTTTTTATGTGGTTTTCTTTTCAAAACGGTACATACTTTTTGAACACGCCTCGTACAACTCGTATGGAAATGAAACCTGTTATACTGCCTCTTCTGCTCAGAGAAGGGCGCATTCAAACACGTGCTTTAGTGAACCGTCACAACTGCCGAATATGGGCCGACAGTAATTCTCATGAGGTGCAAGAATGGGAGAGAACACCCCGAAAGTGAACATGTGGCTAGGGATGACCATTAAATTACCTTGATATGCTTGAGCTTTTCCTGGATCCCTATTGAAGTCTGAATGGAATTCTGAATACCGTTATGTTCCAGCAGAAGGGGGATGCTCCCCGCTTTACTCCTATTCTTCGCGATTACTCAACCGCATGCTTCCGGGACAGAGTAATCGGTTGAGTAATCTTTTATATCTGGGCTCCGAGGTCACCTGATCTTACCTCTTTAGACTTCGGTTACATCAAGTCTCTTGTATGATTTTCACCGAAATGCACCCACATGGGTGGATTTACACTTTTGTGCTCACTTTTTGCCAACCTTTCAAGATTTCCACCCGAAGTCACATAAATGGGTCGATTTACAGTTTCATGCACAGTTTTGGCAAACGTTCATGATTTTCACTGAAAGTCACGTAAAGGGTTAAAAACACAAGCCTGCAGCAGCTGCGTTAAAGGATTTTGGAGGCGGTCTTCAGCAAAACACCATATCAATTGCAGAGTGTTCAGTGCTATGGCGGAATAGTGGTTTCTGTGAGGTGATATACAGGGAGGTCACGTTGAACTTTTCATGGATATATATATTTCTATATTAAAAATTCTTTTCATGAAAATGAATCGTTACTTTTGAGACCCACACTGTATGGCATCTTCCAGAGACTACCGCTCTACGTAACCTTCCTGTATGTCAATTACGGGAAAACGTCCAGCGAGCGACGGGGTCACTGTAACCACTAAGTTGGTTCATCAGGAGCTCTATATCTAGGTTAGAAAGAATGTGAGAAGAAATAGGGAACGACCTTCCATTTGTCCGCAACAAAAGTCAAAAAGTACATTATCTGAGATATCGTGGCACGGTAGACTTTTATGGGGTTTAATTATTCCCTGGAATTTGCTGTACACTTCAATCTATCTTGGTGTATTCTTTGTTGTTGTTGCAAATTCGAGAACGAGACGCTGAAAACCCGAGCGGTGCCATTCTCCTTATTGCGGCGAAATTATCTCAACGCTTTCGCTCGAAACTTCTCTTTGCCACGCTAGGTTCTACCTATTCCTCCACTTCGGATCACGCTCTGAGCGCCATCTCGTTCATCGGTTTTGCTAAAGGTGGCTGTGATTGGATTCAAAACAATTCCTGTGATTGGAGCCAAAACTGTAGCAGCGCCACAGTTTCACAAAACTCCCGTGGAGACAATTTGGAGTGACTGCACACTTTAATGTTCGGTTGCAAGTTTTTCTACAAATCTCATCAAAAATTGTAAACTAAATTTTTTTAGTTTATTTTTAACTCTAATTAAGAAATGTATACAACAACTGGTTTCAGATAAGTATTAAATCTTCAGTAATAAAAAATTATTTTCTTCTATGTCAATGTATAAGCATGAGGAAGTTTCCCTATTTTCCCTTCTATGATTATGTTTGTGCTAATAATTAAGCAGCTTTTAGCAGGTAATTTGTACGTTGGGCTAAATGAAGTTAAATAGTTAATACTTGCGTAGTTCAAATGGTTTTCCATGAATAATCAAATACTCATTAACATCATGATTACTGTCGGAAAATAATTCACTATAATAAGAAATTCCATGCGTCAGTATAACGTTTAATTCATTCTAATTCGCCCTCTGAATTGATTGTCAGTAAATTAAGTCAGAAAAATAGATAAACACGACATACTGCCAAGAAACATGATAACGAGCCTGGAAGAGCGCGCGTATCATATTAATCGACCATATATTGTGTACTGTGGATATGATTTACGTGATGAAACTGGGCACATTAAATTGATGAAATTTCAAAAGAATAGTGACTGAAAATTTTTGAAAAATATGTAGTGAAGTTATTAAGAGGGTTTGTCATGAATAATTGAATTCTATTAAATTGAATATTAGGTAAACATTCCTCTTTTCCAAGAAGAGTGGCATGTTTTTTTATCGATGATAAATATTGATAATGTCTCTTTATTAGCTTTATTTTCTTCTTCCTCCTTGAAAAGCAATTACCTTAAAAATTGGGAAGCACTCAAATTAAAAGCTATTAACTTAGAAAATAAAGTTATATAACGTGAACTCTCATTTCATAGAAAAGCAGCAGTTTGTAAACTTTAAGTCAAAATGATTATATGCTTTTTGTAGAAAGGAAATTGACGATGGCAACATTGAAAGACATAATTTAAAGTGTGCTATATTTTAGTTTGCCACATTTCCTACACTTTTTATTGTATGATAAACAAATGCACGATTAAATGAGGATCATCATCAATCCGAAGGATTTTAACATACTCAGCACAGAAATTTTGAGCAGAAATTACGGCGAGTAGAAATTATATTTACCAATTGAATTTATAAAATGAAGCATATCCATAAAGAAGAATTTGGTGAGTGTTAGAAAATGTTTTAAATTTTATTTTTAAATGTTCTTCTGCATCATTCTTTTTCTTTAATTTCGAACACTTAATTAAGGACATATGTCTTAGGCTTCCTTTCCGATTTTATCTATAAAAAGTAAGTTGAACATTATTAATCTATAAGCTTCTAAATTTCTCATTATAACAAATGCTCCATGCGACTCTATCGAAAAAAAAAATTGAAAGAACTAAAACGTTTTTCTCTTAACGCTTAATATCAGGAATGCATTCTTTCCTTCCGACGAATGAGATGGGGGCTTTTTTTATAGGAAAGTTCTGCAGCCAAACCTTCCTTTGAAAATAAAGTCAAAACGTGGGGCCATTGTAACAATTTATGAGGAAATATCGTGCAGCTAAATTTCTATATTGTTCACTTCTTTTAATGAATATTTAGTAATTTATTGGCCTACCACTCACTAAGAGTAAAGGCCTATGCGTTCGTTTCAAAAACTCAAAAAATTTTTTTCTGAAATTGACTTAAAAACTCACGATTCGAAAAGTTTTTTCTTTTTTTTTATTTTTACTTTTTAATTTATTTATTTAATGTAATCCAATACGTCCATCCAGAGCTGTATGGCTTGAGGCCGACGAATTAGATCCCTGGATGAACCTGGAATAACGACTGCTGTATCACGGAAGCCGTGGGGGGGGGGGGGGGGGATTGTGTGTCACAGATGGTCGCCCATCCAGTGACTAGCCGTGCCTGATGTTATGATGTTGAAATTTTGAAAAAAAAATCCGTCTATACTTATGTATGTACGTAGCTAACTCCTCCGAAACGGCAAATTGCAGAACCGAACAAAAATTATACAGTAGAATCTCGATTATCCTATCTTCAATTAACCGTGCATTCAGTTATCCGGGATCGCCTAAGGCCTAGTACAGAGTGAGAGCGTCGAGTCGAGAAGCGAAATTTCTATAGGACTCGAACAATGGATAACGGAGTTAATCCCTATTCACAATTCGATCACCCTTTACAATTTCCTCTCCTTCTTCCTTGTTCAGGACTCGCTGCTTGACTCGCTGCTCTCACTCAAAACGCGGCCTAAGAAAACTGCTAGACATCACAAGACTGCCAAGATTATTAGTGCACAAAGATTACAGCAGGAACAGAGATGAACCTTCTTCATCTATTCTAGATTACATGAAATAAATTGCAATAGAGCCAAAAATGTACACTCACTCACCAAAAGTCATGGCACACCTGTCTAATAAGTTTTTGGACCCCCTCTGGCCTGAATAACGGCAGCGACTCGTCGTGGAAGAGAGTCTACCAGTCCCCGGAACACATCCACAGGCACTGCAAGCCATGCCGCCTCCACTGCACTGCATAATGATGCTGCATTTACCAGTTGTGTTGGTGACGACCTGACAGATCGTGCGATGACGTCCCCCAAATGTTCAATGGGATTGCAATCTGGAGATCGTGGAGGCCAAATCATTGTCGTGAAGTTGGTAGCATGTTTCTCCAGCCACTGCTGTGTCACAAGGCCGTGTGTGGAGGCGCATTATCTTGCTGGAAGATGCCTTCACCTGCGGGATAGAACAGTTCATGAAGGGGTGCAGGTGGTCTCCAAGGATCTGGTGCGTATGTAGCACGCAGAGTGGAAGTCACATGCCACGAGAAAACACCACAGACCAATATGGAGTCTCCACCTGCCTGAGTGGTCCCCACATGAAAAGCGGGTCCAAGGCTTCGTGTGATCTGCGCCAGACACGGACACGATCATCGGTCCGATACAGCTGAAACCGTGATTCGTCGGACCAGGCAACCCTTAGCCAGTCCTCATCGGTCCCATGTCGATGTTGGTTGGCCCAGGCTAGGCGCTGCCGACGATGTGCAGCTGTCAAGAGTGGCACCCGTCGTGGCCTCCTGCTCCCAAAGCCTGCAGCTGTCAAGGTTCGCCGAATTATCGTCACGGACACAGTTGTGGGATGTCCCTGGTTGTACCGCATGGTGATTTGGCCCGTCGCCCTTCGGTCATCAGTTGAAAGCCGGGTGACCCGGGGAACACCTCTGGCATCAATGAGGCGCGGGCAGCCCGTCCGCTGTCTGACATGGGTTGTAAGCCTTCGTTGGGTGTACTCTCGATAGACCCTTGCAACGGTTGTGCGAGAAAATTGCAACGGGAAAATTGCAGGGTGTTGGCCACATCTCATACTGGGTCACCCATCCGTCTGGCGCCAACAATTATCCCCGTTCAAATGCGGATAGCTCTCGGCGTGCGGCCAATTCTGCAACTAGTTTTGCTTACAATGATTGTGTGATATCAAGGAGTCCTGTGCATCTGCATTACGAGAATCAAGCAGCGGGGCCTGTCTCATTACGGCTAGGGAGTCTGATTGGAGGGGTGTGCCATGACTTTTGGTGAGGGAGTTTAGATAGCGAAGCGATCAGAGCTGACTGGGTTGATAGGAGAAGTGAATGCTTGGGGGGGAGGAGTGACACCGGAACCCAATGACCGATATTCGCTAGATGCAGCTATCGTCACGCCACCGTGCGACACTGGTAAGAACTACTCAAACTGAGTACTGAATTTCACTGTCACAGATTGTGTGAACAAAGTGGGCTATTTCTCGCCAGACTGGGCCACTTTTGTCATCAGCTGGCAAGAAAAATTATATTAGGCTATTGTTTTGGCTACACTATTTTTGGCGGGCGGTTGTTTATAATTTTACAGTGCAAGTATTTTTTATTTGAAAATAAATTTGAAAATAAATTTTGGCTGATGGTTTCAGTGTTTTTTGTCATTCGCAAACTATAAGAATTTTATTACAACTCGTTAGTTGTATTAAAAATGGTTGTAATAAACAACAAAGGTTTCACAACATTTTTCCTGTTTTCAATATTGCGTTCAGTTAGTGTAGTGATAAAACGCTAGAATTCTATTTTGCAGGTACAGGTTCAAATCCCATCTTAGATAAATTTTTTTCTCTTCGTAAATTTTTTTTAACATGTATGGGAATGTGAAATTCTTTTACTAAATATATTTCCGATTTTCCAATTTGCTACCATCATTTTTTTTATAAAATGCATATAAGAATTATTATATATAATTTAAGATGATCTAAAATTTCCGATTTGCTACGGTTATTTTTGCATAAATTGAAAGGTTGTTACAAGTTAAATTTATTTCCTTTTCTTAAAAAACCACAAAATAAGTTATAATTCTTAAAGACAGAAGTGATAGTAAAATGTTATCGAAGGGTGATTGATAAACTATAACTACCAATACGACGCATTATTTTTAATAGTATATACATGCTGCAATAATTATTTAATCTTTGTGTGAACAAAATGTCATCCCAAAAGTTGCAAAATTTATAAAAATAATTATACATGTATGTGGATAAATAATTTTTTTTTAAATGCTCATTTATCACTGTGGATCATTAATTATAATAATTCATATAAGCATATTATTAAAAACATGATAGTAGTTATTTGGAAAATCGGAAATACATTTAGTAAATGAATTACACATTCCCATATATGTTAAACAAAATTTACGAAAAGAAAAAAAATTTCGAAGATGGGATTTGAACCTGTACTTGCAAAATAGATTCTTGTGTTTTATCACTAAATTATTTGAATGCGATAAAAAGTGTAGGCAATTGTAACAAACTTTATGAATTTTTCTTTCTCGGAAAATTTTGAGAAGTGCGTGTCTTTTCATGGGTGTTTAATTTGGTGAAGGTTAATCGCAGCATATTTTTTTTGATCAAAATCTGTGATTCCGAGTAAGTGGAGTCTCCTTATTAAACATTTCTTTACTCTACTGGTTTAACTTTTTGAGTCCTATCATAGATTCTGCTGCTTTTTTGCTTTTGTTTACTTGTCACTTTGCATTATATTTGCCTTATGGCATGAAACAAATGTAAAATTACAAAAAAAAACAACTTATTACATTCCCAATTATTAAACAGTGAAGACAAACAGGATGTAGTTATCAAAAGTCAGCAGTTATTATTTAGTGAATCCACAGCTGATAACATACATTTTGCTTCGTCCAGTTGAAGATTTCCTCTCCTTCGTCCAGTGATAGCCCGCTACCTTTTAAATGGCTTAAATATCCGAAAATGTTAGACCTAGAGACATCTCAAACAATGTTAACCAATTGCCCCGCATGTACAACTACCCGTTTTAGCCAACCATCTTGGCTCAACAAGTGGCGCCATCTAAAGGAGCTGAATCTAGCGAATAGCGATCGAGTTTATTCGAAGGAAATTTAGCTTTTCTTGACTTCGAAGACTGGCTACTCTCTGATAATGATCAGCCTGGATATCAAGTGAAAGACGATGCCGCCATAGGTTGATTTAAGTATAGATGGCAGCGCCTACGCTTTATGAATCTGAGGCTATGACGCTATGGTCGAAATGAGGAGAAAATCTCGGCAGTGTTAAGAATACTGTATAAGAACATGCATGTAAATTGTTCAGTTCCACAATGTTCGAACAACAATGTTAAAAACAAAAATCTCAAGTTTCATGGATTTCCTACAGATCGAAAAATTCTGTGAGATTAAATGAGATGTCGTAGCCTAGCCCAATATTTAGCATCGTCACTTTCGTAAATCGTAATCTATATATGTTTGTTTGTTTGTTTGTTTGTTTGTTACGTATGCGTTCCTATACCATTCATCCGATTGCGATGAAACTTTGCACACTTCATCTTCAAAGCAAGAGGAAGGTCACTGTTTACCTGAAATTTCGAAAAAATAATCATTTTCGAAAATAAAAATGAATGTTTTTTTTAATGAATTTTTCATTTCGGTCAATAGATGGCGCCATCTTTTTAAAATCTTCTAGCGGATCTCTTGCTCGAGCTCTTTTTTGATTAAATTTTGCAACATCTGAAAGTGAATATTCCGACAAAGTGAACACATGAAAAAAGCTTAGAATTAAAAAAGTAAAAATTCATATTGAAAATTCGAAAAGACTTCTTTTAAAATGCTCCCAATAGATGGCTGATGTTGAAACAGCCACACATTAATCCCTGGCTTTTGACGGATTATTGTAACGTTGGCCTCATATCACACGCATTTTTTTTGCTTTTTCGAAGAGAATAGTCACCACAAAGCATTTCTTTCGCTTTCAAATCAATTATGCCACCCAAACGAAAAGCGATTGGTCGATCTACACTTCAAGCAAGAAAAAGAAAGGCATCACGAGCTTCAGAAACAGACGAGCAACGAGAAGCAAGACTGGAAACCGTTCGAGTATGTACTGCTCAAGCCCGTTCGTCTGAAACACACGAGCAACGGGAAGCAAGACTGCAAACCGTTCGAGTACGCACTGCTCAAGCCCGTTCGACTGAAACAGACGAGCAACGGGAAGCAAGACTGGAAAGCGTTCGATTACGCACTGCACGAACCAGACGAACACTGCACGCTAATTTAAATCTAGCTGCATTCCATTACGATCCTAAAAATGATTATGGTCTTCATCCATGTGTGGTTATTGGAAAAATGGATAAATTATGCGTGCATTGTAGTGCCCTCAAATTTAGGAATGAAACACCAGGAATGTGCTGCGCGGGTGGAAAAGTGAAATTGCCAGAATTACATTCACCACCCGAACCATTATCAACGTTGGTATCAGGTAACACAAGCCAATCGAAACACTTCTTAGCAAACATGCGCAAGTATAATTCATGTTTCCAAATGACATCGTTCGGTGCAACAAATATCGTGTGCGAGAATTACATGCCAACATTTAAAGTGCAAGGGCAAATATATCATCGTGCAGGATCACTACTGCCACTTCCGAACGCAGATCACAAATTTCTTCAAATTTATTTCATGGGAAACACTGATGAACAAATCGATCAACGTTGTCGAATTATTCCAGGCACTAAACGAAAAATTGTCGCTGCATTACAAACGTTATTCGATCAACATAACGAATTAATTCGATTGTTCAGAACTGCCCTTGAACAAATGCCAGCTGATGACTTCAAAGTTGTAGTTAGAGCAGACAAAACACCTGTCGGCCAACACGAAAGACAGTACAATGCACCAACAATTGATGAAGTGGCGATCGTTATAGTTGGCGAAGAATTTAACTCGCGTGATATAATTCTTCATCGCAGAAATGGTGATGTTCAGCGAGTCTCAGAAACTCATCGCTCATACGACGGATTGCAATATCCGATTTTATGTGTGGCAATCGCTAACAAAGCACTGGTGCAATTGGGAATGGCTGCACCGAATCGATCTGCGAACGACCTTTTCGATCGTGATTTGCAACGAGAAAAACACTTTGATGTCGACGAATTGGGTACATATGTTCAAACAAATCTTCCGAAATTGGTTCCAGAACAACGCATAGCGTATGACAGAATTATGCATGCAATAACAAGCCAAAGCGGAGGATTGTATTTCCTAGATGCACCCGGAGGCACAGGCAAAACTTTTCTCATTTCACGTATTTTGGCAACCAGACGATCACGAAAAAATATTGCACTGGCAATCGCATCATCTGGTATTGCAGCAACTCTTTTGGATGGTGGCCGAACAGCACATTCAGCACTGAAATTGCCGTTGAATATGCAAATCACTGAGATGCCCACATGCAATATCAAAAAAAATTCTGGAATGGGTAAAGCACTCCAATCATGTTAACTCATTATATGGGACGAATGCACTATGGCACACAAAAAAGCATTGGAAGCGCTTGATCGTACACTAAAAGATTTGAGAGGAAATGAACAGCTCTTCGGTGGCGCACTCATTTTATTGCCTGGTGATTTTCGACAAACTCTACCAGTTATACCACATTCAACACCCGCTGATGAACTTAATGCATGCCTCAAGTCATCAGTTTTATGGCGACACGTACAGAAATTGACTTTGAAGACCAATATGCGTGTACAACTACAACATAATGTATCCGCTGAACGTTTCGCAAAACAATCATTGGATATTGGGAATGGAAAAATGGTAATCGATGAATCCACACAATGTATCACATTGCCAACCAACTTCTGTAAAATCACAAAAACCACAGATGAATTGGTACACAATGTGTTCCCAAATATCGTACAGAATTATAAAAATCATCAGTGGCTCAGTGCACGTGCTATATTAGCAGCCAAAAACAATGATGTCAATGCAATCAACTTCAGCATTCAAAACGAAATACCAGGCGAAGCGACAACATATAAGTCCATCGATACTGTAATGAATCAAGACGAAGTTGTCAATTATCCAACTGAATTCTTGAATTCACTTGACTTGCCAGGCATGCCACCGCACGTTTTAACATTGAAAATTGGCGTGCTTATCATTCTTCTCCGAAACATCAATCCACCACGACTTTGCAACGGTACCAGGCTTTCAGTGAAAAAGCTAATGAACAATATCATCGAAGCTACAATTTTAAATGGAAAATTTAAAGGAGAAGATATCCTGTTGCCACGCATCCCAATGATACCAACAGATATGCCATTTGAATTCAAACGTGTGCAGTTTCCGGTGCGACTCGCATTTGCAATGACTATAAACAAAGCACAGGGACAATCGCTGCAAGTGTGTGGACTAAATTTGAAAAATCCATGCTTCTCTCATGGACAGCTGTATGTGGCCTGCTCACGCGTCGGAAAACCTTCTGATTTATTCGTGTACGCACCAGACGGAAAAACCAAAAATATCGTGTATCCAAAAGCACTTCAATAAACAGAATTAAAACGCAAACATGTTTTTCTTTGACTGCACTCGTACTAAATAATTATATGCTAGCTGGTATACCCGGCGTTGCTCGGGCTCTTTTTAGATTAAATTTTGCAATATTTGATTGTGATTATGTAGAAAAAATGAACACCTGAAAATATCTTAGAATTAATTTAATTAAAATTCATATTCAAGAATCGAAAAGATTTCTTTTAAAATGCTCCCAATGGATGGCCTCTCGACTTTGCTCATATTGGAATGTTGTGTATAGCTGAATGAGCTTGACACAGTGCCGGAGAAAAAAGGTGACGAAAAATGTACGTAGTTTCGAAAGTAGAAGCAAATAAGGGTTAGTCATAATGAATGTATTGATGCTGGGATAGCAACTGTGATAGGGGCTTTCAAATCAGTCATGGTCGTTGGACCTGGAGGCCATCTATTGGCGAATATAACATTACAGACGTGATTACATTACCTCTGCATTTATGTATGTTTTGAATGAATTCAGTGATTACATTTTGCGTAGTACAGTATGAAACTGGGGCATTCATTTTGACTTGCCCTGTACAGTAGAATGAAAATGATACAATAGTCTGATCTGACATTTCTTCACCGCTGACTGTGGCCTTAATACGCAAGCGTTTTTCATGTGTTTTTTTTTTCCTGTTTATTCACATTCAGATATTGGAAAATTTCATCAAAAAAGAGCCCGAGCAACGCCGGGTATATCAGCTAGTTCATTATAAAATCTGCTCACTGTAAGTCAATACTTGTTTCTTTCCGTCAATTTTCGCTCCTATTAACTGAAGCTTTTCTTTCAAGTCTTTAACTTTCATCTTCACTAAACGTTTGTAAATAAACTAGAACAAAATTCATAAACCGTAGGAGATGCCATCTGGCGGATAGATTTGGCATTTAAATCAACCTATTGCTGGAAGCGAAGTCAAGTGCGGGATTGCCGGAAGAAAGCGACGATCAAGGTTCAAGACGGATCTTCAGAAAGGAAAGTTTTTGTTTGCAGAAGCGCTAAATTGACCGAAACATTGCTAGGTTTTTTCTTGAACAGGAAGCGGATTCAAATTTTAGTTACATTCTAACACTTCGCAAACTCCGCACGTCAACATAATTGAAGCGTTGCAAGAACACAAAGCAGTGCCTAGTGTCTTATTTTTTCAAGAACACTTCATATTAAACGCAAAAGAAAGTAAGAGTTTCATTGTACAGCACTATTCTAGCATTTGCGAATTTTTAGAATTATTTTTGATCATCCGAGATTTTTGATTATCCGGATGAGGTCGCCGATTATTAACCCGGATAATCGAAGTTCTATGTACATATTTAGAGGGTACCTTAAATTGCGCCTTAGCGTATTTTTATGTCAATTGGATAAGCCTTTTTGTAAAACCAACAAACCAAACTCAATAAGTCAACATATATGGATTTCTCTCATTAAGGCGAATTTTTTTTTGTAAATGACTTGTTTGGCCTCTGATGAGACGTTTTAAAGTTAATAATAATTCCCCCCTCCCCCCGACGGTTTTTTTTAAATTAATTTTTAAACTATGCATGGACATATTTTTCATGGAAATGGGCTAAGCCTTTTCAGATAAATTAATCTTTTTTAAATAAAGAAATAGCAGAAGCATTCATTTGATCGACAAAACATAATAAAAGCGATATGGACGGCCAACGGTCATTGAGATGAACCTTTTTTGAAAGGAAACTGTCTGGCTGCGAAGACCCATTTTGGAGTAATTAAGGTTTTGAGGACCCCGCACCCTCCCGCTCCCCAACAGAAAAAAAAAATTTTTTTTTGAATCCGTTTCATGATCTCGTGCTAGGTCTGTGCTTATGTACCATTTCACCATTCCAGTTTGTTTTAATTAGCTTTTAGACATAGTAGTTGACAGAAAACAAGTACAGATGCGCATGAAATCCTGACAAGTGTAACAGATGAACATTTCAGTGTTTCACTTGTTATATTACAGTTTTTAGGAAAATCTCATAAAATATCCTTTTTGGACAAATCCACGCAGCGCATATTTTAAAAAATAAAGTCCATTTTACAGATAGGCAGAAAGGTCAACGAGAAACTGTGGTTGAGAATAGAGAATATTATAGGAAATAATTTAAACTACTTGTCCGCAACATTACTTACTAATGTACATGTGTGTGCATTCGATGACTTAGCCATCATTTTCTATTTTAAAATTATTAACAGAAGTAGTTGTTATTTAATTCACTGTATAAATATTTGTCATTTTGTTGCCGTTGTATTCTTCTTAGGTTCCCTATGTGAGTGAATTATAATCGAATTCCTCATATACACTGATTGGCCAGATTATTATGATCACCTGATGATTGTAAGTAAATTAGCTATGATTTCGCGCTGAAGGTGCTAGAGGGTCAGACCATTATAAATAGGGAAGTAGGTTGTTACCGTGACAGTAGAAGTGATTTGTTTCTGAAGATATGGGTAAACAATGCGATTTAACAAGTGACTTCATGTGAAGTGACGATCATCCAAAATCGGCTATGTTAAGGAGAAATGACCCTCTGTACTTCTGTTCGTCATGGTAACTACAAAACAAATCGTACCAATCCATTAATTTTTTAAAACTATTATACAGGGTGTAAATTTTAAGTTGACAAAGCAGAATAACTCGAAAAATAAGCTTCACACGAAAAAATGCGTAGAATCCAAAGTTGATTATTTTCGAGGGGGCATCTGCTGGTGCTAAAATTAGCCCACCCCCCCGGCCCCTGGGGGTGGGGCGGGGGGCAACTTTAAAATTTCAAATGGGAACCCCTATTTTTTATTGCAGATTCAGGTCCTACATAAAAAACTACGTACATTTTGTCTGAAACATTTTTTTTTATTTTTGGTAGATGGCGCTGTAATTCAAGAAAATCCATTTTCTCATTTTTGCGTGGAAATGGTTACGGAGAAATAAAAAATACTTATTTACTTCGTAAATTTTGCCGCAAAGTTATTATTTTATTATTTTTTGCCGCGGATTAGGATAATTTTGTTTTGTTTCGTGGTCATGAGGCCACACAACTTTATAATTATCAAACAAATCAACTGATTAGCTAACTAACTAACCGAACATCCTACGTACTAACGAGTGAACTCATTAACTAACAGAGTAAAAAAGTAAAAGACTGTGTAAAGATGAAGTTATTCCCGTTTAAGATTTGGTGGTCCTTAAAAGGACCGATTGTTTTCGTTTTATTTTTTCTTATTTGCAAATACTTGCAAGTAAATGAATTTCGGGGTGCTTGTATTTCCAGTGAGTCCCCTCGCCTCTCACTTTCGGCCTGCTTGTTGTCCTTAAATCCCTTGCATCTCGCCGTTTTATGAAATTAAATGTTCAAATTGATGACCTCCAACTTCGATGCATTTATTGACTCGTTTTGTAAATTCCTGAACACATCTTGATAACATGTCTGGTGTAATTGCAGCGCAAGCATCTCTTATTCTTTGAATCATGTTTTCGCGAGTGGTTGGCGTTTCCTTATAAACGATATCTTTGAGGTAACCCCATAAGAAAAAATCTGGCGATGTAAGGTCAGGCGATCTGGCTGGCCAATTCACAGGACCTTCCCTGCCGATCCAGCGACCATGGTAAAGTCGATGTAGTACTTCGCGCGCTACTAATGAATAATGCGCTGGACAACCATCATGTTGAAACCACATGTGTTGTCGAAGTTCAATACTCAGGTCTTCAAGTAGATCTGGTAGTTCATTTTCAAGTAGGTTACGATATTTGTTGCCATTCAAATTACCGTCTATAAAATATGGACCGATAAGTTTATCGCCAATTATCCCACACCAAACATTAATTGACCAAGGTCGCTGATGGTTGACTTCTCGAATCCAGTGTGGGTTCTGTTCACTCCAGTAATGCATGTTATGTCGATTAACTTCCCCGTGGTTTGTGAATGTTGACTCATCGGAGAAAAGAACTCGTGCAAAAAAATGTTGGTTTGTTTGCATCTGCTGAAGTGCCCAGTGACAAAACGTTAGACGGTTTTGGTGGTCATTGCCATGTAGTTCCTGATGCATAGATACATGATATGGATGAAATTTGTGGAGCTTCAGCATTTTCCAAACACTCATATGTGAAATTCCTGATTGCCTTGATATTTCTCTTGTGCTCGCATGTGGATTATGAGCCACAGCAGCTAGGACTGACACTTGATTGTTTTCTCCACAAACAGTAGCTGCACGGGTTCTTTTTTTCTGGTTCACACTACCTTCCGCAGTAAATTGTTTAATAACTCGAACAAAAGAAGACCGTGATCGCGTTTGGCCAGGAAAACGCTGAGCATAAAGCGCGACTGCATTATCAAAATTTCTCCCACTTTCTCCATAAATGTACACCATCTCAATTTTTTCTTCCACAGAAAGATAATTCATAATGTAAATTCAAAAGCAATACGGCGTTGTACACTCACAAAAACAGTTGAAAAATTACAATCTTTTCTTCTAAAGATCAGAATTTAAAATGTAAACATTCTGAAAAAAATGCCAATGTTTACGTTATTTGTTTGTTGACGAAATGTCTTCAAATTACATTGTAGTTAAAACAATGTAGGAATCGAAATGAATAATAAATTAGTTATTTCCACGCAAAAATGAGAAAATGGATTTTCTTGAATTACAGCGCCATCTACCAAAAATAAAAAAAAATGTTTCAGACAAAATGTACGTAGTTTTTTATGTAGGACCTGAATCTGCAATAAAAAATAGGGGTTCCCATTTGAAATTTTAAAGTTGCCCCCCGCCCCACCCCCAGGGGCCGGGGGGGGGTGGGCTAATTTTAGCACCAGCAGATGCCCCCTCGAAAATAATCAACTTTGGATTATACGCATTTTTTCGTGTGAAGCTTATTTTTCGAGTTATTCTGCTTTGTCAACTTAAAATTTACACCCTGTATATGCTGATGCAACTGAACTTGTAACTGCGATAGCCTTACAACAATGGAAGGAGCATCCCATTATTGCAAGAGCACGTGGTCATTTACTCCTGATTATTGTAGGCCTATGAACTGCTCATCAAGCGATAAAATAAATTTTTATGCAGTTTGTAGTGACAATAAAAGTTTAAAGCCTTTGAACGTGGGATGATTGTTGGCGCTCGAAGCCATGGAGTGAGTATCACCAAAACAACTGCATTCGTTAAATGTTTAAGAGCAGCTGTTGTTAAAGTGTTTAAAGACTGGGCTGTCAGACGGAAAACTGAGTCTGAACGTGCGAGTGTGGGTTGACAAGCAGAACGGAGAGTGGCAAGACTGGTACAAGACATCAGAAGGGCAACAATGCATCAAATTACTGCAGATCTTAATCAGAGATCCTCTCAAATGATCTCTGAACACTCTGTTCGCTGTACACTGCATCAATGGGATATGGAAACCGAAGGCCTGTTCGAACACCTTTGCTGTCTGCAGTTAACAAGATAAAACGTCTTCAATTCGCACAGGAACACAAGGATTGCAGAATCGAGCATTGGAAAAAAGTCATGTGGTGATGAATCACGTTTCCAGTTGCATCATGGAGATGACAGCGTGAGAATTTGGCGGAAACAGCATGACAGCATGGATCCCACATGCATGAATGGAGGGGGCATTGTTAAGGTTTGGGGTATGTTTTGCTAGCATGAACTGAGCCCTTTATTTCGTGTGGAACAACCTAAGTATCGTTGCTGATCAAGTTCATGTTATAATGTTGACGGCGTATCCTAGTGAAGATGGCTTCTTCCAACAAGACAATGCGCCAAGCCACGGTGCTCGTATTGTGCAGGAGTTGTTTCAAGAACATGAGGGACACTTTACTTTGCTTAGGTGGCCCCCGTAATCATATCGAACACTGGGAGAAATTGAAAGAGCCATCAGACAGCTGGTTCCACAACTATCAAATCTCACACAGTTGGACTACTATTCATCAGGCATGGTATCAGATTCCTCGCATCACCTTTCAACATCTCGTGGAGTCAATGCAAGAAGAATCGCCGCAGTATTGAAGGAAAAAGCTGGCCCAACGAAATACTGATGGGGTGGTCATAATAATCTGGCCAATCATTTTATTTAACTACTCATAAAATTTTTTTCTGCTGTCATTCTAATTTATATCTAATCGCGTGACTTTACACTACCGGCTATTAACTGAGTACAATAAAGTCAACACTGAAACTTATCCTTAGAAAGTTTATAGTGGCCGTTTTCGCTTTTGACACTGCGCTTTCGTTGAAGAGAAATGAAATTCCTTTCGATGAAAGCAATTACCAGTTGGCGACAATGTTAGGAATCTAAACTGCATAAATGTATGAAAAAACTTTCACGGACAAGTTTTAAAGCCGACTTTAAATTGTACGGATTTGTAAGATGCCCATTGGAAAGAGAAGCCTCCATTGTTGCTCGTTTTCAATCAGCTAACTGATATTTCTTAAAAGCGTACCTATGACAGCGTTTTAAAACCATGTTCTCATGTTATGGAATAGTTAAGCAGAGTTTTACTACCATTTGAAAAACATTTCTTTAATTTCTGAAGGTTTTTTTTGTTAAATATTAAGTTGTCGTTATGCTTGATTTACCGTATTTTTCAGACTATACGTCGCATTAGCAAAAATTCATGAAAACCATGAAAAAACAGTATATAAGTCGCATTCTGTGTATAAGTCGAACTCTATGGCACGACAAATAAAAACCGGCCCAGTGACTGAAAGGGCTGGGCCGTAGGCTTTCCAGTTCTCGAATCCCACCATAGGCATGGATATTTATGTTTGTCCCTGGAATGCGTAAAACAAAACAATCACGTTGAATTCTCGGATTCTGTACAGATATTAGTCATATTAACGGGCGCAAAATGACCTAGCTGTCGACGCGCCCATAACAAACAAAACGACAAATAAAAACCTTCTAAACCATTCTATAATTTATTTATCAGAAATAATCCTTTACTGCAAAAAGCAAACTCTTTTTCTGCAAATTACTTAGTCATTAGCGCTGAGACAGTAATAAATGCAGAACATGAACACAACCACTCTTAATGTTATCAGGCAGGAAGTTAATGGATGCTATTGGGCACTTTCAGCCCTGTTAGCGTCTAACCGAGCTTTTTAGAGATATCTAGGCAAAAACTTTTGAATTTTCATTTAAATTTCATATATAAGTCGCATTCGCTGTATTATTCGTAGGATTCCACGAAAGCCAATATTTAAGAATAAAAAAGTGAGACTTATGGTCCGGAAAGTATGGTAATATGATTGCTTAATTTTTTTTATGAAAGTGCAGCTTAAAGTGAAGCAATTTAACACTAAATTTATAAAATTAAAAAACAGTGTACATCTCAAAGAATTTCTTTAATATAAATTATATTATTCTACAAATTAATTCTTTTTTTTAATTTTTCAGTTTAATCAGTGGTTTACAAAATCTTCTGGGCATTCGATTCAATAGCAAGACAATATAAGTTATATTACTGACATTGGGTAGAAGAGTTGTATTATTTGCATCGAAAGAATTTCGATTAGTCATACTGAAGTTAAGTGGAACCGTTCAAGTCATCACTACCGAAAGAAATTTAAGGCAAGCAATCTCACTACAGTGCCCGTCCAACTAATTCGCACTACAAAAATCATTGTATTCCCGACATTTAAATACTGACATGTACGCCAGGCTGTGAGTGTTAGTATTATAAACGATATCTTACTCTTTCAGAAGACTTTTTCTGTGTTTGCAAGTCCGATGATCAACGCAGTTGAAGTACGGGAACCATGGATGAGTTTTACGAAGATAAATAATTTTATAAATAAAGATAATCAAAAATTTATTGTTGAAAAGAAAATCCAGCTATTAAGCATTGTTTCTAAACTCGTTGGTCTGGTTCCACTTTTCGAAAATGAACCAAAATGTCCAAATTTACGTTCATTGTTAAACACAATTTACAAACTTTGCTCTATTCTTTCAATTTTATTAGCGGTTATCAGAATATTTGGATTGGACTTAGTCGCGCATGTTTTAATTTATTTTTTCCTACTACATGAAAACGAGACCCTAGCGTTACCGATTAAAATTGCTATATTTCTTCTAAATATATTCTACGTTCTGCTAATTCATATTATTTTTTGTATTAAAAGAAAACCAATCCGATTATTTTTATTAAGTCTGACAAAACTGAACGAAGTTTATTCAGAGAATTCTTTGAAAAACCACAAGCAAAGATTAGGGCTCAAATACTTCATGCTTATGTCGGCGGCTTTCTTACTCCAACTATTGATATACTTCCAAAGTGAGAAATCTCATATGGGTTTGGAGAAAGCGGCTTTAATTATTTATTCCCTGGCAACCATTTACTACACTCTGATGAGATTCTTACCTGAAGCCTTATTTATATATTCGTGTGATATCCTGTCAGACGTCTTTTCTATTTTGTCCGATCGAGTAAGAACAGAAAATACTCTCTCCTACGAACAATTTCATATTTCCTTCTTAAAAATAGGACTTCATGTAAGCTACGTATACGATATTGTTATGAAGATGCAAAGTGCACTAGGGACAGTTATAGCACTGAGCTTAATAGTCGATTCTTTTACCATCTGTTTATTCTTCTACCAGTTCATATTTACAACGGACAATGGAAGCACTCGCATGTGCATTTATATCTTACTCATAAAGTTGGTATGCAACGCAAGCAATAAAGTCACTCTTAAAGTAAGAATAATTATATAAACCATTTTTTTTGCTGACGTTATCTCTCTCTCTCTCTCTCTCTCTCTCTCTCACTCACTCAATACAGGGCAAGTCAAAATGATGGACCCGATTTCAGAAGTGTACTTTGTGAAATCTAATGAGCATATGGTATTGTAAGACATGTTTACGAAAGGCAAATGTTCAAAGTTTACTTCAAACACGACATATCATATATCATATCATATCATATCATATCACAGGTGTTCTATGTGAGCGCCTTACGTAACCCGACACATATCAAGCCGATAGTTATCTCGTGCCAAACATTTCGCAGCATGTCGCGGTCAATATCAGCAACAGGAAAAAATCAAGTGGGGTCAAGCACGGAGAACGATCTCTGTTCTCCAGTCAACGCTATTTTCTTTAACCGCTGGCTGCAGACCTTTAGCGGTAGAAAGTGAAAACACTGCGTGGAAACTAAACGGTGAAAGTTAACCTTTCGAAGCACATGTCTCACATTACGACAAGTTCATTAGACATCACAGAATAAATGTCTGAAATCGGGTCCATCATTTTCACTTACCCTGTATACATGTATATACAGGGTGTCCAAAAAAGGTATCCAGCGGGCGAGTGGTTTCTAACACATATGAATTGGAGTGAAACGCACCTCAGCCAACCTAGCCAACCCAACCTGACCGTGAGTGACTTTTTCTCGCCCATTTTCTCAAAATCTTTCAAGGGGAAGGACGTGATTTAAAATTGTTTTTAGACTAATGTGGTGTTGCTGTACAGGCTAGCAATCGGAAATTTTTCTCTATCTTTAATAGTTTTCGAGTTAGCAAATGGATGATCTTAAATTTGGGGGTCAGAGTCAATTTGAATGCGGCAATGAATTCCCCACCCTCTTATTACCTTTAAACCACACTCATCAGATCTCGCCTACCTGGCAGGTTTGAGATAACTGCCATGCTACCAGACATTTTGGACACCCTGTATATCTATCTGCTATTACTAAAATCCAAGTTCTGTCTGTCTGTCCCTTTATAGACTCGATCCTTGCAAGAAATACCTCGGAACCGCCGTTTTTGATCGATACTTTTGGCTGTGTAGGGGGCGACAGGGGGGGGGGAAAATCCCAATTTCGGTTTTTTTTCTAATAAAATTTTTTTAAAATAAATTCACTTTTTCTGCATCTCTGTGGAGTTTTTTTTTGTGTGGAGCAGTTTGTGACGTCAGAGTTAGTTTTGCCAATAAAATTGTATCTAAGAGGGGAAACAATGAAAATAAAAAAGTGAGAGATAGAAAAACGCGTGCTCATGAACAGTTTCTTTTATTTTCATTTATAGTCCTTGAAAAAAAATAATCCCCGTTTTTTAAACGAGATATAACCCTCGTGTTGTCTATAGTAACAAACCGTGCCATTCATGTATATGGCCAATCTGTATTTCCTAATGAATATAAAGCCCAAAGGCCATCATGGAGTTTTCAATGCGACAGAGAGACACCAATCACTAATTTTCACGTTTGTGGCAATCACTATGTGGCTTTAGTCCTTTAGAAGGAAAGTCATGGCGGAAACTAAATTACACATAATATAGTCAATTTTTATGTAATGAGGATAGAATTGCTTTTAGCAATAGAAGGAAAATTGATATTCCTAAGAATGAGAAGCGATTTGAGAACCAAGAGTTTATGGTTATTGATTAAAAGTTCCTTTGATTGTACTCAGACGTGTCAGAATACTATATAAGAAATGTTCACTAAAAAAGAACTCAATAATCTTTTCTTTTCGTTTATTTTCCCCTTGAAAAAAAGTAAAAATATCCGCAAAAAATCCCCGTTTTAATTATTTTAAGTGTGAACTAAAACAGTTGAAAATGAACCTTTATCAACGAACACACTAAAAAAAAACAAAAAAAAACCCAGAAAATTTAAAAATGGACGCAATTAATCATACCAGTTATAATAATAATAATAATAATAATAATAATAATAATAATAATAATAATAATAATCCATCCTTTCATCCACCCATCCACTATTAATAAATTCAAGTGCTGTCCGTCCCCTTTATAGACTCGGTTCCTGTGAGAGATACACCTAAATCACCTTTTAGTGGATTATTTTGGCCGTGTAAGAGACGCTGAGGTGGGAAAGAGGGGGGGGGGG